>CP137676.1:8245591-8718397 GCA_037976565.1 Mesocentrotus franciscanus
TTGAAATTATTATGGATTTTAAATAAAGGGTATTTTCTGTCATAAAGAGCCAAGAATTTAACAAAACAGGGTCACATATTGCAAAGAGGACTTTGCAACTCAAATAAGGTATTCTGCAAAAAGTCAGGAACTTTTGTGAATTTGTACTTGATAAGCCGCAAATAGGGGCTCATATGACTTCTTATGATCGTGTGTTACCCTTTGACAATCAACAACAATATTAGGTGTCCAGAATACTTCAATCAAAGATTTCCTGAAGTAATGAATTGTAGTGTATTATATATACATGTATATGGACCATGGTAATTTGTCACATAGTGAGTGACAATTTTTACATCTAATTTTACCAGTTTTATTATTAGTGCGGTTCAGAGTGAACAACTGCTCATTTCGTACTTGCTATGGTTTGCAAGCCTATACAATTTATTTGTATTACATTCACAGTCAATGCTAGTGGTTTAAAGCCCCTATCAGGGATTTGCAAGCCCTCATTAAAAAATATCAACATTTATCTGTAGCAGCAAGACGATTCTATGAAAGTATGAGGAAAATTTCAGATGAAAAGTTGTTTTCTGTCTATGGGTGAAAATTGAAGCCCTCATTTCGTACACAGCAAATGGGGTGAATAAAACACTGCCAGTTGCAAAATTAAAATTTGAAAAGAAAAATTACTGTAATTTTGCTAATAATGAATATCTTTACACCATACTTTTAGGAAAGTTTTCAATTATGCTTCTTTTAAATATCATTTTGATCTGTTTACAACTTTTGATATTTTTACTTTGCAAATTCTTGCAATGCCCTTTAATGTATAAAAAAACATTTATGGAATATTCTTTTTTAATTTTCCATAGTTTTTGGACCTTTAAACTTATAAGTGCATCAGTAATTGATTCAGGATACTGAAAAAGAAGGAGGAGGAGGGGAGGAGGATAAAAGAGAGAGAAAAAAAAAACGGGAAGAAGGAAGTAGAATGAATTAAAGAGATTCATATGGTACGTGTCTGTGATTTACTGAGAGGGCAATATAATGAATATAGACTATGATGGAATAATACTTTGATGATGCTGCGCCGGGCCCCGTCACACCACCAAACCATGGCCAAACCATACTCCACATTGACGAATTCTTACACCAGGGGGTAATAATTTCTTGTTTTAGCGCTTAGAGACTTCGGTGGTAAGCGCTTTATAAGAGACGTTGTTATTATTATTATTATTATTATTCGGTATGCTGTCGGGTCAGTGCCGTTGGTGTGAGGAGCAGAGGCGGCGGAGCATCTTTCAAAGTGGGGTGCACCAATAAAAAAGGGCTCTTTGTGGACAAAAAGGGGGCGCCTGCAAAGGGTAACCTCAAAGCAAAAAAATGCAATTTTTAGAAATTTGTATTTGTACCCGTACAATGTAATCAATACATTATCAGGGATGATCTTCAAGATTTTCTCTTTATGTGGTTCAGCACCATACAAACTTTATCTATTAAGAATAAATAATATCCTCAAAATCAATTCATGAAAATCGAATAAGGGGGTAGTGAGCACTATTTTTTGTTTGTTTTACTCAAAAATATTTAGCGGCGAATCAGCCGGCGACCAAATAAGCGGGGGTGGGGGGGGGGGGTAATGAGCACAACCCTAACCCTAACCCCCTTGAGCAAAAAAAAAGAAGGTAAAATTAAAACATAATTTTTTTTCCAGGGATGGGGGCCCGTCTTCTAAAACAAAATTTTTAAAGGTATTTTTTACTTCTTTTGGGGGCTTTTTTGGCCAGAGGTGGGGGCCCGTGCCCCCTGCCCCCTAGATCCGCCAATGTTGACCTGTAGTACATGTAGATAGAGAGAGAGAGTCTTAGGGCTTTAGGTGTTTAATGACAACTTCAGCTTTGGACCTTCAAAATTCCAAAGGTCACTTATTCAGACCAGTGGCGTACCCAGTAATGACTGATAAACGAGGCTGAAACCTCCTGATCAGTCGGAGAGCGGGTAGGGGGAGGGGTTATGAAAGACAGCCCTATGTGCCGTCGAAACATCGCAAGTTCATTATTTTCTTTGGGCCTTAAATGATGGGGTCACTGGGGTGGGGGATCGAGAGTGGCATATGCCGTCCCCACCGTCATAATGGATATGCCAAATAATTTAGAAGAAAAAACATTTGGGGGCTGACGACACTGACAAGGAGTGTCATTCAGGCCGATCCACTGGGGGAAAAATCAGCCGTGCCTTCCCCTTCGATTTGATTTAAAACAAGGTACTGCATCGTATACTGAAGAAGCCAATCCTTTGAAAGAACATGGATAGCGGTGCAATGAGGTAATATTTACATGCAATTATTCTTGTCTAGGAAATTATTATATAATTACGAATTCAAGACTTGTGCACGTTCTCGTCGTGCAAATCTAATGGGGCGTTGCAAGAAAGTTGCAATTGATTGCAAGTTGCGATTGATTGCAATTTGCAAAATTTGCATCTGATATTTGCAATCGATTGCAACTCAACTTTCTTCCAACGCCCAAATAGTCTCCTAAATTTCTTTGGATTTTGTTAGGATTTAAGTTTTTGACAATTCAATGAAATTAACTAGATCTAGCTTTTATTCTCCCCCCTCTCTTCTCTCTCTTACTAATGGGGCGATGCAAGAACGTTGAGTTGCGATCAATTGCAAATTTGCAATTAATCGCAAGACTTGCGCTTGATTTTGGAGATTTGCAATTGATTGCAACTTTCTTGCAACGCCCCATAAGAGTCCCTATTCTCTGCGCATGCGTCTTCGGGCTCAGTGCATTCGGCCGGCAACACATGTATAACCCAGGCACACGCGAGGTTTCCCTGACATAACATACATTTGAATGAATAGGACTGGTCATAACATATTGCGCACACGAAGGCTTGTTTTTGTTCGATGAGATTCGGACGTTGGGGTATGTTTTTCTCTGACTCTACCCTATCCAGCAACTATAAAAAGAGATATTTCAGAAGGATTGAGATTATTAAATTTCTTTTCTGTTCATATGAGGCAATTCTTGGCCGGTCTCGAAAAAATGGTGAATTTTACGGTGATTTCGTATCTCATTTTTTCGTTTTTTTTCGTCAAAATTATCCCTTAAATTTCACATTTTCGGTGCATCAATAACTTTTGTTATACACATGAGTGTCTTGCACATTTTTTAAATAATCGATTTAGTAGCTTTGATTGCTGATATTCATCAAATTAATGAAGAATTTGCCTTCGAAATTTGTTTACTTTTTTCGCATCAATCGGTACACAATTGTTTATTTTATGCAAATGATGTTTACTGGACGAGAGTCGATCGCTCGGTAATTGGGGTGCTCCGCTGCGCCTGAGATTCGTACCCTCGACCTTTCGATGTATAGTCCAGTTAATGAACCACTATGCAATGGAGGGGCAACGGAGCGTGGAAGAGGCAGGAATTAGGTGGAATGTCATCTTCTTCTCGTTTTCTTTTTACTAGCTCCTCTCCTTTTCATTCTCTATCCATTTTTTTCTTTCTTCTTCTTATATTTTCACATTTGTAGGTTTATTATTATCCAATTTATTATTATTATCCAAACTTTCATTTCAGCGCATTCACTTTGACTCTAAAGCTCCACCCATTGATAAATATAAAAATACATCAAATCAAAACATCAAATCCTTATATATCTCTTCTTCTTTTGCTCTTCCAATGCTGATCAGTGAAGACAGGGATTCGTTTCTATATTTTGGCTTTGCCAGCAACTTACTGAAGGCTCGCCTGCACATTGCTACCCCAACGGGCGAGCTTGTTGGTCCAGCTAAAGTAGAGGTAAGTTATACGGCGTATCTAGGTTTTAGCTTCGTGAGGAAGAGCCTGGTGGGGTCCAAACATAGCAACAACAAAACAAACAAAAACCCACTAAATTCTGTTTTTTATTTCGTGACAAGAAAACCAAATGCAATTTTAGTTTAAACGTATTCACCGTATCTTTCTTCCTTTATTTTTATTTCTTTTCTTTTCCTTTCGAGGAGGAAGTGGTGATGATTGTGGATGGATGGAGGGGGTCAATACGGGGATGGGGAATCCAGAAACACAACCTCCACGTACCTTAATTGACCTAACCAATGTCGACAACTACTCCTAACTAAATATAACACTAACACAATTACTTTTGAAAATCAACTCAAGGGCAATTTTCATATTGTATGCCCTAAAGAAAATATGTTCAGATTACGTAATATGTCATTTTAATGTTCGCACATTTCTTAAGGTGACGTATAAGGCCATTGAAATTGCCTTAGGTTGATTGTTCGAAAGTATTTACGATGCTGTTATATTTACTTTGAAGAAAAAAAACATGCTGTCAAGTCAGTGGTGATTCGAGAAGTCTGGGCACCGGGGGCACTATAGCCTGAAATGAACTGTGACAAGCAATTAGGAATAAGGGAGGGGCGAATAAGAATGCTGCAGTGGAGGGGAAAAACAGGCACATTTTTCTTTACATTTTACGTGTACTTATTGGGTATCGTCGAATTAGGTCCGCCGGTGGTGGCTGGGGCACGTGCCCCTGACCTAACCGAATGACCCGCAAATACAAATAGTTGATCATATGTTATTCTTTACATTTGTTTTAACAACAATTAGGGTTACAGGCTTTGTTTTCGAGTCTACCCGGGTTGGAGCATAGAAGAAAGCTTATGGCATGGTGCCCCAGCCTCCATCCTAGAGAGCCCTGAGGATCACGTGTGGGGAGCTGTATGGCGTCTCAACAAGTCAGACCTGGCTAACCTAGACCCGTAAGGAAATGTTATAATGACATTATTGATAGAACTAAATTGTTTTAATCGAGGTGTCGTGGTCGAGTGGATACGTCGCCGGACTGTCGATCACAAGGTCCGCGGTTCAAGTCCTGCCGCGGCACTAATGTCCTTTGGCAAGACATTGATCTACATTAATTTTTGTCACACTCCACCCAGGTAAAGTAAATGGGGACCTGGTAGGAAATATGTATTCCTTGAAACGCAGAGCGCGTGACAGCTGCTCTGCTAAAGCCAGGGTAATTATGCTGCATTATTGTAGAGCGCTTAGAGACTGCTGATAAAGCAAGTGTTAGGCGCTATATAAGCAAATATAATTATCATTATTAATCAGGTGGACGCAGTTTTTGCTATTAATATGAAAAAAAATAGGCTAAGTAAACGCCGAAGTTTGGACCTTAGACCTTCTTCAGCAAATAATGTTTATTAAGTTTGATGAAATATGATAATTTGACAATTTATCTTTTATTTTTCTTCTTTAATAATTTGTAGGTATATTTGCTTATTTATGATAGATTATCAGAAAGTACTTCTCACTATTTTATGTTTGTTTCCGAAAATTGTTTATATTTATATGGAATGCAGAAGAAAATCAAATTAAATCGAAGTATAGCCAGTATTACCCTGACAATGGTGGAATGATTTTGATAATAGAAACGAGACTGTGATATATTATTAAGGATTGAGGTGCTGAAAGAAAAGAGCTAGATAAAGACGGAAGAAAAATAAACTTCACCTGCATGTCGACGTGTTGAGAGACAATGTAATTTATGCCTACGTCTATATGTTCATGACGGGAAAAGTTATGAAGCCCTTTGATATTTTTGTGTTTCATTGAAGTAAGCCGATCTTGTAAGAGATTTTTCGTTCTCCTTTTTTTTGATGAATCTTAGACCAGAATCTAGCTACCGAGCTTTTGACGTCATGGTGACGTCACCGGACGGTAAGGAATATCTATGTCGCACCTACCAGATGATCAATGGCCTGGAGGAAGAGCTGCCATCACCACATTACATGAAGGTCATCACAGAGGGCGCTGTAGAGTCTGGCCTTCCAGAGACCTACGTGAAGTTCTTGAAATCGATCAAACACAACGGAAACAGTAATCCACCAGCTATCATGGGTCAATTATTCAAATGATCGAATTCGAAAACGTAAACCCCAAATTTTCAACATTGGTACCTGTTTGGCATGTTCCACACGGTATTTTGTTAGGAAAATTATGTACAAAAACACTTTATTATAGCGATAAATAAGCCATTTTCAAAATGTATTAACATTTACACTAGTTTATTTAGCAACGAGATATTACAGTCACCTATCAGTTATATATTTTTTTAATTGTATTTAAAGAATCAGAATACGAATTGCAAGTTGTTACTATGGCAATATAGGTCAGATGTATATTATAGCTTGCCCTACCAAATAACACTTAATCATGCAATTTGCATTCTGACTACCTGTATTTGAATTAAATTATTTGTGAAAGGTAAATGAAAAGGTTCGTAAAAAGGAACTTTACAGAGAAGTCTGTTAATATTTCATCACAATTTTTTTCCTGAGGTTATTTGTGATGTTGGCTCATACCATATACGTTAACATTAATATGAGTTTTGTCTTTAAATTGTGAGTAATGACTTTTTATGTATTTCTAATTTCCCGTGACAATAAATCAAATCAGTGATACTAAATATTATGAAACAATGTCTCTGGATGTATGTTTTGGAAAGTGTCTCCTAATGCTCATATAGTACTGTATATTCTGTGACAGTGATTGAGATAGACAGACCTGACGCATCAGAACAATGATAAATTACAAAACAGTCGTGATGACATTGTCAGTCGTTCCTATTTAACAGGGGTGTTTCTAGAATAACCTATTTCAAAATTAATGGGGGCATTAGTCATCAACGTCAATTTTGCTGAATATTTTCGGACAGGCTAGGCTGCTGCAAGAAATAGAAAACCTTGGTGACCAAAGGGAAAACCGTCCTCAGATTTTAACATTGAAGATTATAACCTTGCTGACAGAGTGAGGGTGTCGCAACTTCCACACTACCCTTAAGCGACACCCTTTCTGTATATAATAATAATAATAATAATAATAATAATAATAATAATAATAATAATAAGGCTAATAATGATAATAATAATAATAATAATAATAATCCATTTATAGAGCGCCTTATATTAGATACAAAGCGCATAAACAAGAAATACTTACAAACAATCAAAGAGAGAGAACATTTTCATTCCAAAAGCTTACATTAATTACAAACAGATAGGAATAAACAACAAATTAGAAGAAAAAAGTGTTTTAAGACACCTCCTGTAAGCTGTAAGAGTATAATATATATGGCAATTCATTTCCATTTTTTTTTTGGGGTCAATAACTAAAAAAGCCCTATCACCTATCTGTTAACTGGTTCGAGGAACGGTAAGTGTATTACTACTGGCTGATCGTGTATACATGGATGTGTGTGAATGGAGTAGATCACCTAGGTATACGCTGGGGCTTGATTATTGATTTTACCACGGTGACATATATAATATATAGGTTGATGGGTTGTACTTTGAACTTGGACGTGTTTTATGAAGAGGAAGTCCCTGGTAAATTAGGGTAGGTATTTATAAAGTAAGTTGTCACGATCATATATTAACCGCAGCGCTGTTCAACTTCGGGCAGCTGTGTCTCTAAAACAGGGAGGGTGGGGCTCGGGGCGGGGGGGGGAAGAATCCTTGTTTGGGATGGGAAAATGAACTGAATATAACACCATTTCATAGTATTTGTTCAGCAGTATGGACTGGTAAATTTTCGATTAGGCTCGATTCACCGCTATGCGTGAAAATCGGGGGTCCTGCAAAGTATAAGCATCCTGAAATCCTAGAATAGTCGCATGCACCAATTGTATACAGAACATCCCTGGGATAAGAATGTATGTGTTTCGGTATACCCACCAATGATCCCTTTATACCCACGGGGTAAACTGACCCAGAATGCCCTGAATACATACAAACGTAGGCCGGTCTACCTATAATATAAAAAATAGAGATAAACACTCATATACTGCAAAGATATGGTTGAGTCATGCAACGACAAGTGCGATAAAAGTCCCTCAACAAGAGCTGGGATATTGTTGTGTGCGAAGCGAAGCGACTGAAATAACGTGAGTATAATACACATACATACATAGGAAAATTATCATATTAGGCAGTCCAATCTCACTAAATATTCAGTTTACTATCGCTAGACTATTGAGTATAGCCATGATATAGAGAGTCGATTTGATTAAGGTTATATTATGCCAGCTCTCATGTGATTCGGTAGAATATATGAAACACGCTTACATTGTTACGCCTATTTTATGAATAATGCTACGACGTTTTCAAATGGATATAGACATATTAGCATAGATCTAGAAGCTAAACTGAACTAAAATGAAAATGATGAAATCAAATGGGAGAAATAGATATAGTCAGAGAGAGAGAGAGAGAGAGAGAGAGATCTAGAGGGGGGGGCGGTGTTTTTATATGTGTGGGGTGTGCAGGTATCTAGGACTTCGAACATCTTTGCCCTCGTAAATCATTTTTTCTTTAAATCACCTGAAATGTTTTTGTTCTTTTTCTTCTTTAATTTGCCAGATTTTTAGCAACTCTGAAGTGCCATATTTCAGATCTTCTAGAGCTCAAAGAGTAATGATAAAGGTGCTAGATTAAGCAAAGATTGTTTTGCACAGATGGTATCACCTATATAGCGACTAGACTGGCACGAGGTGGGAAAAGCCATGGCTACAACAAGTGTGCAAAAGTAAGACATTCCTGATGGAATATGCATTCGACCCAATCGACCGAGTACATGAACTCGCAGAAGCCTACAGCAATCGATTTTCCAGTCTTCTGCTTAGAGCTTCGTAGACTGACAGATCATACAAATCCTATATTAATTATGTTGCTTGTCATCTATGCAGCCTGGTATTTAAATATATCAAATATACACATAGTAAAGCAACATTATTCGTTGTAGCTATATATTTTCAAGTATGCTACACTATACCGTCCACGGAAAATCTTTATTTCATGAAAGAATTCATCAACACACAACAAAATATGTTTATGTCGTCTTGGTGAAAGAAAGAGACTATGATTTGAGTTTTGCTTCTATCAACTAGTTGAAGATTTTAGATGATCTACATATTAACATTTCGAGGAAAGGGTGTTATAATTCCGTACGCGTGTTTTTTTTCTTCAAATTTGAAATATATTCACGCTGCCTGTCCCGTTTCATCAATGTAAAAACTCTGCAAGAGCCAGATAAGAATAAAGCTAACTGAAATCCTTTGCTAATTTAAAACATTTGATAAGAGTTAACGCCATTCTGGCTCTCAACAGACAATAAATTTGGTCTGTATTTGACAACTCATTGTCTTTGATACATAACTATTTTGGATATAAATTTTAAGAATGTATTGTCCTCTTCTGTGTTTCCTGTCATCGTGTTATTTAAATTATATTCCATTCATTAATTACAGAGCAGCAGATGATAAGTTCTTCTATTTCTGCTATGCCAGTAATCTACTGAAGTCAAGGTTTCATCTTTATGTCCCGTCGGCTGAGTTTGTAAGCCCGGCAAAACTTGAGGTATGTCCATTTTGTATTACGGTAGTTACTTAGTTTAGAACGTGGTGGACCATTAATACCCTAATGAAAACCCTTACATTAAAACAATTTTGTTTATCACACGTTATATGCTAGCTGGTTTTAGTTCTATCTACCATCGGATAGCAGCGCCCTGGCCTTTTGCTCTTAGAGAGAAATATCGGCCAGTCTGGATCAATGTTCAGTTTGAATCGTTAAAAAAGTACATGTACACGTACGTCAGTGATGAAGTGCTTTATGCTCATGACTGTCCATTGCTTAATTGATAAATAAAAACTAGTCAATTCGTAAGATTGATCTGGTTAGTAAGCGAAGAATATGTGGAAATAGCTAGAGACTCTTGTATAAATATTGCGAATAAGTATAAGTTCCACCCCAAAGTATCCAAACTTCAGTCCAGAATGCGTAATTCTGATTGGTTGAAAGTCAATGATTGTGTCTTTGATTTATACTGGTATAAATTCGAGATTCTGAGCGTGAATTACTTGGCGGCTTCTTGGCTCTAGCTGCTTTGAAACTTTTAATCAATAACAGAGCCTACGCTTCTACGACACATTTACTCTCAGCCAATAAGATGCAATGATTTCAGTAGCTTATAACAGTTATAGTAGTTGTTATGAATCTGGGCTTTCCGTATTATTGTTATCGTGGCACTTCATGTGTACCATGAAAATATTGAAGATATAGAAGATTGATGGAAAAGTATAACCCGGGTATAACGGGAGATCGATGATGTGAGTTGGTCAGCTCTCTGTCTTCGCCTATAAACTGGCTCAGGCGACCCTGGTTCGAAACTGAGTCACGTCTTTTGGATAATGGTGACGTTAATGCGGGTCTCCAGATGTAAATAATCACATCTGACTGATGCACGTCTGTGAAACCCCACTTACAAACACATGCTTACATCTTCCCCTACAGGGCTATAAATTGAATTTCCGTAGCTACCCTGGATGGTCTATAGAGACGAGCCAATGGAGAGGATCTTTGTGTTCTATAGAACAGGACACACAGGCTCATGTATGGGGAGTTATATGGAGATTGGACAAATCAGACGTTGAGGGACTTTACCCGTAAGATATTCGTTATCTTCTTTAGCTGGTATTCAAACTTTACCCCACCCCCCCCCCTCTCTCTCTCTTCATACGTTTTACCTTCTTTACACCATAATGAAATCTCTTTCTAACTCTCCTTTTTACTTTATCTCTCAGAATACCATTTTTGGTGCATATAGATATACCAATTCTTTCTGTATACATGTTCAACGATATTGAGGTTATCCCCCGCTACTGTCACAATTTGATATAGATATAGAAGAATGATGGAAAATTATAATTAGAAAGAGAGCAATTATGTGTGTGTGTGTGTGTGTGTGAGAGAAAGAGAGAGAGAGAGAGAGAGAGAGAGAGAGAGAGAGGGGAGAGGGAGGGAGCTAGGGAGGGAGGGAGGGAGGGAGGGAGAAAGAGAGAGAAAGAGAGAGAGAGAGAGAGAGATATATAATAGACAGGCACAGAGAGGAAGAGACAATACAAAATGAGAGGAGGGAAAGACAGATTGAAAATGAAAGAAAACAATGTAGGAATAGAGCTTAATGAAAGAAATGGGAACAAATTATGAGATAAAGAAAAAATATAACAATAGAGGGAGAGCAAAAGAAATGAACAAGAAAATATGAATACGGTCGCATTGCCAACATTCATGATTCAAAGATGTACCGGTATATAACAACTGTCTTTCGATATTCTTATCCTATAGGGCCCTCTACCGATACTCTTCTCCAGAGGTCACAGTGACTACCCCAGAGGGCCAGGCCTACATATGTCACACCTACCACATGGCACCTGACCTGGAGGGCACTAATGAGGAACCTCCGTCACCCCACTACATGAAGGTCATGGTAGAGGGCGCCATAGAATCACAGCTGCCTGCGTCTTATGTTGACTATCTGAAAACTATCAAGGACAATGGCGATACTACCCCTCCACCCGTCATGGACCAAATATATAAGAAATAGGGTGTGGTCAGAATCTTCATGTAAGATTACCCCGAACGCTCCATAATATATATCATGTATTCTTGTGTGACAAGAATTTTTTAGGTAGAACAACAGATCTGGGCCCTGTTTCATAAAACTTGATATCAATAGCAAGTTACAAGCTACTGTTATAAGCTACTGAAATCATGGCATCTGATTGGCTGAGAGTAAATTTGTCATAGAAATTTAGCAGTTGTTATATATAACAAGTTTTATGAAACGGGCCCCTGGTCCATGAAAGAATTACTTCAAATCCTTAGTTATGAAGCTGCATAAATATAGTGAGAAAAAAAATGAAAAATAAGGGCTCATATTTAATCAAAACAATATTTATTAAATAAAATGTAAGATATATTTGTACAACATATACAGACAATAACAATATTCTGCTTTTCACAAAATTCCCATTTTGTTTGGACGGCTTCATGTGATGATACTGCTTTTCAGGAAAGCACCTAGAGTCTAAAAAGTTTGGACGGCATTTCTGGAATTGTATGTTTAAATGAAGATGGAGCAAAGGAGAAACATATTTGGGTATGTACCTGATAATTTTCAAACATACAAAACACATATGTGCATGAATTATATACAAATATATAAGTTTCCTTTCTCTTGAACGTAACAGAGTTACTTCTTATACCAACATGACTTAGTTTTCTTTAATATCTAATCATTTTCTTCCAAGGCCCATTTGTGTTCTGTCAAGAGTATAGGCACTCTATCTTTGTTCAGATACTGATTCCAAAGCATAATACTACAACCTTGTTAAGAGGGAATTTGATCTCATTTTTTTACAACATATTTTATTCCTGTCACTTCTCAAATATTCTTCTCTTATTTTTATAGGCATTTTTTTGTATTGCTTGCAGAAAACCGTTTGTTCGAATTTGATATTTTTTGTGGGCACAAATTCTAGTACAAACATGATTCATCCATCAAATAAATGAACTGTCTCTGCAGATATTTAGTGGATTACTTCTCATTCAGTTTTACACTATCTGTAAGATCACTGAAGATGTAAATAAATCATGGTCTAAAAAGGATAAATTGGGAAGGTGTCAGAATTAGTCTTTGGCATATAGTTAGAAATTTAAGGTGAATTTGGTGAAAGGCTTGAAAATAGGAATTTGCCTTCTATGTCTATCTTTATAAAGCTAAAAGTGCAGATTTTGATATAAAAGTTAACCAATAGTTTTCCAAAGAGACTTTAATCTTTTATAAAGAATGCACTCAGTGCATGTCATTAGTTCTTTGTTCCAATGTGATACCCTATGTGAGAGTGTTTTCCTAATGAGAAATAACTATTCATCATCTCTAACAAGAAATATTTACTCCTGTCATTGTAATAAGAAAGTGAAGATTTATAGTCGTATTAGATCTTTTTGGCAGTGACCATGAAAGGATTCAAGAAACCAACTCATGACTTGATCAACAGATATTGTTCATACTTTTCCATCTCTTGGTATATCTTTATACATTAGTGTTTAATTTGGTAATAAATTCATATTTTCAATATTAAGATACCAGTATAAGTTCTACTCAGACTCAGAACTGTGCAGCTTTTCATATTGAGAGATATTGCTCATACTCTTTCATCCTGTCTTTGTACATCAAAGTTCAAGGCAATGTACATATATATTTTATCAATCAATAAATTTATCCAATGTGAAGATGCGAGTTCTATGTAAGCTCAGAACTGTTCAGCTTCCCGATCCTCCTCACGGTGCTCTTCTGCAGTCTCCTCACGATGACGTCTAGAGTCGTGGGTTGCGCCGTGGTGATCTGGTCCTGGGGAACGTCAAACGCACGGCAGACATACTGCACCATGTGAGGGCGGTCTATCTCGGCATCTATGACGTTGATAGCCATTTGAACTTCTCGCCACGGTATCTCACTGATGAATCAAACAAAAAATATTCAGTTTGTCAAGAGTTGAATATTTCTTACACTGAATGCCATCCTGACATTGTATGTATATATATAATATAATCGTCCTTGCCATGCTGCTGGAAATTTGTAATAAATTCTTTCTGGTAAGAAAATAAAGTACTTGATTTATTCTTTCACACATATGGTCCTTATTGTTCTTTAATGTGATAACAGCGTGAAAAATATTTGTTTTCACAAGAGCTTGTTTATTTAAGAAAAAAAATTATAATGGAAAAGCAAGCTATCAAATATTAGTTTACGAGAGCTGTGTTAGCTCTGAAAGAGCTAATGTACATGTACTTAAAGGTATTTCATGCAAAACAATCAATTTTGGAAGATGAATTAGACATACTTTGTTCTCAAATATAATTTACAACCAATTACGTGCATGGGCAATATCACCACATAGTTTTCTTTAATAGTGAATTTTAACCCGGATATCATCTAGCTGTAGGCATAGAGAATATTTGAAAAAAAGAATTCCCCATACACCTGTGCAGGCTGTGATAACAAATGCTAAATATAATGTGCCAAATGATGAATTTTTTCCTTTTCATCACAAAGGGTGAAATTGCTCACAAGATATAAAATTGAAAGAGAGAGAAGATCATATACAATAGTCACCCATCTATCAACTCGACTCAAACTTGAAATCAAAAGCAAAGAAAGGGCAAAGCTCACTAAATCTGACAAATGACAAAAGCCCTAGACCTCAGTAGAGGTCCTTTAGATTGGTGTTCTTTTACTCAAACCAAGTACAATAGACGAGATGAAAGAAAATTTTGTGCTAAAAAATAAAAAAAATCAGATTGAAAGTCAACCGACATCGGTACATAATACACTATAGAAATGTTGTGTGTTGGACTTACATAACAATAAAGCCATTCAAAACGAGTTTACCAGATCAACAACAACGCATCAACTTCATGATAATCTTACCTTGAATTAAACATATTTTAGTTTGATTTATCTGTTAAATATTAATGAAAGAAGGAAGGATAAGAGAATAAATAACTTTTTTTCTTGAGTAGGTACAGTCACAGAATTACATGACTAGTGAACAGTGCTGAGACGTTGACACTTCCCAACAATTATGCCCAAAACAATCATCCTATATCTTTCTTTCTTTCATCGTTCTCTCTTTCAACTAGCAGAGGTACCGGTGTGTTGGCTCCGTCAGTAGAGCGTCCGCCTCACAACCAGGAGGTCGTGGGTTCTAACCCCGGCCACGTCATTCCAAAAGACGTTAAAAGATGGGAGTCGCTGCTACCTTGTTTCGAACAATAAGGGGATAGAGCAATGTCGATCTGGCGCTGCTCAGTGGCTGCCGGGCTCACGATCGATTGGGCACAAAGAATTTCCATTTTCGGTTTAATAAAATTTGGAGTGGACTTTAGATTATTATTATTATTATTATTATTATTATTATTATTACCATTGACATTAATATGCTTTGGGGACAATGATTCAGTTTTTTGTGTGATTTCTTTGGTGCTTTTCATTTTTACCTCTCCCTTTTTTCTTTATTTTTTTCCACAGCTCTTTTGGAGATTTCCAGAGAAGATTTGAACAAATATTTTGTCACCAAATGAAGACTTATTAAAAGCACTACCGACCATGATTATGGATGTAGGGCTAAAGGTCTAGGATGGCATAACTTCCTACAGAAGTCCCAGCACACACTTAACCCCCCCCCCCTCCCCCCACAGATATGTAACATTCCTATTTTTGAGGTCATACAATGAAACATGGTAAAATGTAACCACCCTAAACCCCACAAAGAAATCAATAAAAGATGAAAGCAACCACTTGTGGAGCCATCTTCCAAGGGCAAAATCTATGATCTGGAAGCTGGCATTGGGGCTACCAAAAATGATATTCACACAGCATTAACAGTGTTTATCAATCACTAGGATTTATCAACAAAGGCCCTGTTCCTATGGTAATGGCCATACTTCGGACACAATCATGCAACTCTTTTTATGACGTTAATCTGTTTCAACAATGTCAGTAGCTTATATCAACTATTGTAACATGTTAGTAATAACACATTTCATTGACACAGGGCATAGATATGTTTAAAGCTCAGTTTAAAAGCATCTAGAGATAGATGCCATTGCAAATTCATTGAGAGGTCAGTTAAAAACAAAACTTACTCTTTTCCTTCCAGTTCTTTCCTGATGTCCTCCACATACTGTAGTTTCTCTTCTTGCTCTTGAGATCTGAGGAGAGAGATGAACGGTCCAACGGTACCATCCTCTTCCTGTATAGAGAGATAAAAACAGCAATTATTACAGGCTACAGGTTACTAGGAGACATTGCAGGACAATAGAGGACAATTACACCTGTTGCTTTAAGTAATCAAGTCAAATCATTACCTTCAGTAGTGGTCAGACATGTTGTTGATACTAACAATCAGTCAAACTACCTTTCATTATTGAGTGTTTGGTGACAGTATAATAAAAATAGTAGCGAAGTGCTAATGCCATATTTTCGCTCGTCATCCAGGATACTGGTTCTAAACAAGAGAGCCTGCGCTTGAGGTTTACTGCGAAATCATTCAAGCAACGGGTTGGAGCAGGGCAAATTTAGTTTTTGGGGCTGGTGTGATCACCACACCATTGTTTAGCACAAAATTGTTCGAAACCAGCAGCCTTGACAACTTGGCCTGTATGACGTCACACTACAGTACTCTATTTAGCGCTTTTCGCATTTGTAAGGTTTGCCTCAAAATTGGCATGTTGCTATTAAACGCAACAGCCAACTATTGCATGCAATACATGCCAGGTAAATCAAAGCATGAAATGTTTTATTTGAAGGCGTGTTTTTCTTGGCATCAATGTTCACATCTTTTTGATGAAACTACTGTGATGTAGAATCAGGAACTGTGTGATAATTGCCACTTTCATCCTAAAAAACTTTGCAAATTGATAAAGTTCATTGTTGCAAAACTTTCTTGAAGGCAAGTTCTCTGGTACGACAGTTAACTACAGCTATCCATACACACCTCCTGGAATAGTTCTTCATAGAGTAGTTTAGTCTCGTCTTCAGGCTCAAGTTCTTGAACAGCGGCATCGACCAGGGCTTGGATGGTGTCATCATCTTTGATAGGGAAGGTCTCTCGCAAGGCTAACTCTAGGATATCCTTGTTGAAACTCCCCTAGTGAAATGATAAAAAATGTATTCAGTTATATCAATAGCAAATTTGAAATGCATTAGTTCACAATTATCACTACCATTGTCATCACTATTACCAGCATCATCACCAATATCGTCATTCTTAACACCCCCATCCTAATTATCATTAACATGACCACCGTTATCATGATCAATATCCTCAACTCCTTAAAGCTGCTGATAACCATCATCCTCATCCTCATCACTATCATCATCACCGTCTTCATCATCACCAACATCCATTACACCACCATTATCATCATCATCATCATCACCATCATAATCATCATCATCACCATCACCATCAACATCATCAACATTGTGATATATCATCATTGTTCTAATGATCAATATCATCATGATCATCAACATAATTACTTTCATCATCATCATCATCATCATCATCACCGCCATCTATGCTTATTGTTACTTACATGTCCGCCTTCCTCCTCATCATTCTTCTTGAATGCTGCCATGAGATCAGATAAAACCTCAAACTGATGATGATAAACATCTTCATCCATCTGAGAGAAGAAACAATCATATCATAAATATATTAGTGGGTAAAATTATTAATAATTCATCCAAAATGAACTACAGTAAATATACAAACAAAAGACTAGAATTAAAGAATTTGTCTGATGGACAGGAATTTCTTTATCATTTCCAAATGTCTCGTGGTTGCTACTATTTCTAAGTTTGTTAGAAATGTCACAATGAATTACACCAACAGAACATCATGGGATAATATCTTTCTAATTCTCCACAATATACTAAACAGCCCAACCAATCACCCAAACCACCCATCAAAATCATGGAGTCCTACAGAAGAGCACACGATGGTTACTAGTTTCTTTTTCATTCCCTTCCAGTTTACCAACCGACCAACCAACATTCACATAACTCCAACCAACAAACCAAGACACATCAGCCCAACCAACCAACTAATCAATCATCCCAGCCAGCCACATATCAAAGTCTTACTCACCTCTCCTATGAGAATCTTATGGAAGAGCGTAAGATGGTTATCCTTTTCATTCTCTTCTAGTACACTAAGCAGCATGTACGTCCACTCAAAGGCAAGTTTTTCCTCAGGGTACTTCTGTCTCATGAAAGGAGCAAGGAAGATATCCATAGGCTCTGGACCGGCTTCTCCTCTCTGAGAGATATTGCAAAGAGAGAAATAGGGTTATTTCGGCTCATGGTTTTTGTTTTCCTTTGTCTGTGAAATCCATAACATTGTGGATTTCATACAACTAACTCAATAGATGGTCTATGCCCTCAGCTCAGAGCCAGAAGGACATTGACATTATATAAGAAGCTGTTAATTAATGCCCTTCTGGCTCTCATCAGAATGGTTTACTTACACACTTGCAGTTCCTATACACCTGTACTTAGACCTTGTCAAATTGTAGATGGGCAAGTCTACAGCATGATGTCCTACATATTACCTACTGAGTATCCCTGAGCACTGTATAGAAGTTGACAGCCTTACCAGACTCTGGATCAGTCCAAAATCAATAAAAATTATACCCCAAATATGAATTAACTTTATCATTACCTTAGTTTTCTTCATGTTTAAGGCACGAAATGACCTTATATTTCTCTAAATGTAAGTGTATCTTACCTCTTGATTCTGTTTAGTCTTCTCTGCCCATATTTCTTTGATGAGGATACCAGCGTCACTCTCATCCATCTTTCTCTTCCTCAGCTTGCCTTCATATCGCATGTATATAGGTACATCGTCACCAAGACCCTGTATGGTAGAGGAAAAAGAATCTTGAAATTAGGACAGATTTTTTTTATAGATATTTGGCAGTAATGTCATGATGACTACTTACTACAAGCCGAATGTTATAATGATGATAGCAAGGATGGTTGATAGTGATAAAATAATATTTCTCTTTATAAAGTTAAATAGTAGTATTAAAACTGATTGTACTCAGTCTCACTTTTATCAGCACGATCACCATCAACATTACAATTATACAATAATTGTAATCATTTCATTAAGAATCTTAACATATTTATTGTTGTTATTATATTTTTATTGTTGATATTAACGGTTTCATAAAAAAATTATCTTCAACAAGCAGCATTACCACGTTCTTCATCAATACTATCACCAGATCTAAAACATATTCCTCATTTTCTGTCTCATATTGATTACATAATACCCGATGTCGTTCTTCGCAACAACTATTAACACGATCTATCACATTAAAGATATCTATCATCACAGAAGCCTTCAGATTGTCCTAATTCTTTCCCTCATCATTCTCAACAACTCTATGACTAAGACCACCTCTAAGTATCAAATACCAACACATCAGCCTTCACTTTAACCATAACATTGATGATGTTCATTGCCATAGCAACCGCATCACTCACCTTTGGTTCAAAGTACTCATAGCCTTCTCCATCTCCCATGATCTCTTTAAGAGCAACGTGACAAGTTGATCACTCTTCTTTCCTTGTGAGATCTGCACCCATCTCTCCTCTCCTCCTTCCAGTACCTCAGCACATCGGTCCCATTCAGGCCTGTATATCATACCACAGAGGATTGTCAACACACCACATAAAAACGTTCACTGTTTTATTCTCTAAGATTATTTTCTCCTTTATCTTTAAATGCAATATATACACAAGTAATCAAACAAAGAGACAATTGCTTTCACCTCATATACATGTAAATAGAATTATGGTTAACTAATCAATGGAATAGAAACAATTACCAAAATTACTGAATTAACAAAATTTCAGAAAATGCCAGAGCACTTGAATAGGCAAAACTGGATTTCCAGATGCTAACAGTGTTTCCAATTCCTAAATTCAAAGTAATTTTGAAGCACATAGAGACATTGTTACACATGTGATGTGCACGGTGCAAAGGCAAAATATCGCTATCAGTATTATGTATTTCATTTTGGAAATTATACCCAAGAAAGAGAAAGAGACAGCGACAGGATAAAAGGAGACAAAGAGATTGAGAAAGAGAGAGAGAAAGAGAAAGAGAGAGAGAGAGGGGGAGAGAAAGAGAGAGAGAGAGAGAGAGAGAGAGAGAGGGAGGGGGGAGAGAAAAGGGGGATATAGAAGAGATTAATTTACATACCTTGGTGTTGCTGTTCTCTTGAGGCTCTCTAGTTCTTGATAGAAGTCATCTCTCTGTGCTATGATCTGCTTATTCACATCTAACAAAGCACTAAAATATGCATCAAAGGTAAGACAAATTAGTCAAAAAGATATGTCAAAAAGAAATAACAAAGCAATTTCATTCTTTTATTTGAAAATAATGAAATCATTATAAAGTGCATTAACCCATTCAATACAACATGTTTTGCTTATAATACTCATTTCTATGGATATCTATAAAATATCAAAGCAGTATTGAAAGAGTTGATGAATCTTCCTCATCCTGCCAAAGGACACTTAGAATAGTTGCAAAGACTCCGGTGATGAGAAAGCATAGTACCAGAGGCCATGTCTGCTGATGAAAGAAAGAGAAAACTTACTCATGCTCTGCTCTCAGCTGTTTGTAGTCACCATTCAAAGTATCATGCTCTTCTTTCAATTTCTGTGAATATAAACAAATGTTTACAAGATAATTAGAAATTCAAACCGATAACAATTTTGTCTCATTATGTAACATTTTATCAATGAGAGTTTTATATCAATAACATCTGCGAATTTAGAGGTAAGAAAGAAAAAAATCAAATTTATCTCTTCAAAATTAAACTGCAAAAAATCTCACACTTTGCTTCATATTGGGAAAAAAAGAAAACAAATAAACATCAAATAAAGATAGAAATTAAACAACATATTTCTATTCCTTCAGTTGTACTGCATAGCAGAGTCCTGTCAGTCTTTCTTCTGCAATGGAACATAACCAGGGCCCTGTTTCATAAAAATTGTTCTCAATAACAAATGCTAAATCTCTATGACAAATTTGCTCTCAGCCAATCAAATGCCATGATTTCAGTAGCTTATAACAGTCAATGTAACTTGTCATTGATAACAGGTTTTTATTAAACAGGGCCCAGAAGGCTGTAACGATTCTTCTGGTTCCCATGTGATGACATAAGCTGCACAGTGGTTAAGAATGTCAACATACCTCATGGTCCGCTGTCAAGAATTCGAAATCTCTCCTTGGAACCACATCACCATAGTTGGCAATCATCTCATTCAATCGATGAGTTGCATCAGTTAGATCCTCTCTTGCTTTCCTGATATAAAAACATAAAAATTGAACTGTATTTTCATGGTTTCATCGTAAACAAATGTTTCATAAACTCAGTTTAATAAACAAATACTATTAGCAACTTTCTGAACTTTTGTAACTTTATCTATATTTTTTGATGAAAAAAATAGTGTAGCTTAAAAAACCCCAATTCATTCATTTTCATTGAATATATATAACTGTTATCTTATTACTTTTTAGGTTTGTTCAGCAGGGTGTATGGTTTGTGGATAGCTTCATCATCAATTCAGGGGCCATTGGGCTGTAATTAATATTAAAAACTTGATTATTCTCAGGTCCTTTTTCAAAGGATTTTTCATTTCTTGTAGTGCCATTAGTAAGATGTAAAACTATCAAGAGGAAAAGCTCGAGAACATTTAAAGAAAGAAGATATAATCTCGCAATGCAAATACCAACATGGGAGACAATGCCTTCAAACTCACCTGAGAGCAATCTTCATTTTGACAGGGTCTTCCTTAGCTTCGGCAGGTACCTCCTGGTTACCCTGGCCCTTCTGGTAGTCCTCCTGCTGGTAGCGAAGGTCGTTGATATCAGAGACAAGGAGCTTACGAGCATCACACTCATCACGGTACATCTGATACTGTTCAGCAATCTTCTCCTGGAGCTGTGATGGGGTTTAAAGAGAAAGAATGATACACATTTATTACACTCAGAATTGTTATTGGAAGTAAAGAAGAGATAATATCAGAGGAAATCAAGCAACACAGGCAGCATTCATGTTGGTTATGGACGCTCGATTTTAAAAAAGTTGTGAATGATCCAGATTGATTACAAGTTCTTCGTTTACTTCTAAAACACTATTTCTTTGTTTCGATTACTATTAAATTGAATTTAATTTGACTCAATCACAACTACTTATAAGAAAGGGCCCTGATCTTCTCCCTTTTCTGGATTTCTTACCTCCCATTCATGAGATCTTCAATCCAAATCATCAAACACATTTCCCTTTAATATTTGCATAATTCTTAACTAAAAATTGCTTAGGACAACTCAGACAAGCTGCTAGCATACATAAAAATATAAGTGAAATAGTATGTCCAAGGTATTCCACAAAGAATATTAACGAATTTGAATAACTTGTAGCTTCTAGGTATACAATGCCATTAGCTGGAAGATTGTCCAGTGGTACTTTTCTAAAGGATTAGGGTAACTATCCCTCATTGTTAAAGGGGTGACTGTCCTGGGGTTTGATAGGACCTTCCACCTAGTATCATTGTATTACCTTTTCAATCTGCATCTGCAATGAGATCTGTTCCTCCCTCATGCCACTGATACACTCCAAGAGAGCTTGCTTCTCATTCTTCAGATCTTTCATCTCTTGTCTCTCATCTTCTCTTAGAGCCATGATCTTCTGGTCACACTGCTCCGATACCGTCACCAACATGGACTGCATGAGATAGAGTGGAAAAAGTATGATTTGAATCTGTATTTACTTACAGTGTATTCAATACTGTCACCACAAGATATGTGAGGACATAGTAGTAGATCATCTCAATATTGAATGTTTGCTATGAATCCTAAAAGAAATTCGCAATATTAACATGTTGACTTTACTCTTTGATGTTTCTGCTACAATTTTCTGGAACAGCAATACTGATTGAAATAATATGAACATTATCAGCCCAAAGAAATGACAGTTATCAATATCTTACATTATTCCATATATATGTCTATAATCTGAATTATGAATTGAATGGAATTACTTAGTCTGAATTATGAATTGAATTATGAATTGAATTCTGGTCTGCATTTTGTACGCATTTCATTTTATCTATGTTCAAATCAATTGCATTATTCTGTATCCATTTGTATCTTATTGATGTTTATAATATGTAATTTTGTATTGACATGCAAACGAAACAAATTTCCAATAATTGGACAATAACATTTGAATTGAATCAAATTGATATATATCGCTATATATATATATATATATACCGGAACTTATTAGTACTGGTTTGAGAGACATGTTACATATCCCAGTATATTATACATCTATCAAATAAAATCAATGTTTAAAATCACTCGGCATTTACATAAATTTATATAGAAAAGTTTAGTCATAAATATGTGAAACTTCTACATTTTTCTGAATCTGTTACCTTGAGAGGTTCCAGTTCTCTGATCTTTTCTCTTTGATGTGACATCATGACTTCATATTCATTCTTGATTGAAGAGAAGATAGGTTTATAAGCCTTGAAGTCTTCTATCAGATACTCAAACACTTCTCGATATGCCTGAAGGAAAAACAGAAATGTTAAATCATGAATTAGTTTGGTAACAAAACAGTATTTAAATTATTCAACAAATAAAGTCAACTAAGGAGTCATTTGGTGGAAAGCTTCAGCAACTAAAAGTGATTTTGATCAAATTGATTATGGTGTTTTAAATCTAACAAATTACAATAAATAATTAACAATCTTACGATTGGTGTCTTTAATATAGACTTTGGTGACAATGTTGTTCTACAGTTCTCCGTCTCTAGCCTTCTCCATCAGTTTCACCACATTAGTTCCTTTATATCCATTTCTTCAGACTATCTATCTAAAGTACTTTTATTCTTGCTCTACTTCTCTTCTCCTTCATATTTTGTGCTAATGCCAGATTCTCTAATTCCACTTCACATAAAATGTGCCGAAGCATCCCACTTGTCTTTTCACCATTAAAACAAGATAAAACACATAAATCTTACAAAACTGGTATCATGCTAGTTGAATGTTACATGTGACAATCACTGACGAGTGACGACCAAGACAGGAACTCACTTGTAATCTTGTATCAATCGGACCTCCTCTTCCACCATCCACGTTTCTGAGTTCTTTCTTGAGGAACACTTCCAGTTGTTCCAGGAACTTGGGTTTAGGTACCATGGACTGATGCGCCCCTCCCTCTCCCCCAGTGCTCCGTCCTCTACCATACTCATCAGTGCTGGAACCCCTTGGCCGCTGGGAGGAGGGTAGGGAGGCATGCTGCTGCCTGGGCTGTGGCATGGGCTGGCCATGTGTCCAAGTTTCCTGCCTTTGTATCTACGAATGGCTGTAAGATGAAATGAAAGAAGTCAAAATATAATTTATATATATATATAATGTTGCAGAGTCAACAAATGCATAATGTACATTTAACAGACTTATTTGAAAGAAGTGATATATGATCATCTAAAATAGGTCTAAATTCCTTATTGCTTTCAAGTTTGGTTTTGTTAAAAGATATTTATGAGATCCATGAAATTGACAATTTTGGGGGGAAACTTTTGAGGAATTAAAATTTATCATTTTCCTAATTCCAATACATCATAGATACTTTTTACATAAATGTGAAAACAGTGAAATGCCATCATTCGTGATAACATATAGAATACATGTACATGTATGAATGCCACTCTCCACCCAGGTGAAGTGAGTGGGTACCTGGCAGGAGAACATTCTTTGAATGCTAAAGTGCCTCATCACAGCAGCTTGACTAACGCTGGGAAATGTAACGTATGAGCCCAAAACTAAGAGTAGTTACTGGATGGATAGGAAAGTAAATGTCTTATATTTTAATGTACATATATACAGAGTTTTTAATATAACAAATCAAAGGAAATGTATGATGTTTACCTTCAATGCCTGAGGTTCAGGTAGCTTGTGTTTACCCCCATCCCCTAGCTGGTAGCTTGGTCCCTGGAGTCCACTGAAAGCTTTACCAGCCCTGGGTGATACCACAGCATTGATGTTTGCTGGTGGAGGCGGACTGTAGATGGTATGTTAAGAAGAAAACGCTTAGTCAAGGTGCAGAGTGCAAATATGCATGTTATCAAGTAGGCATGTATGCATCTACTATACAAAACGTATTAAGTGAAGAGATCTAGAACCTTTAGATCTGCATTGATATCAAATTCCTTCCATAGACTAGTCAGACTTAGATATTCTCAATTAAATTATACCTCTAAGTCTAAGTCTAACTGAATTGACACTATGGGGCGTTGTGGCGTGCGCCTGTAATCCAGCTAACAATGGCAGTTACAAACTGATTCAGCCGAGGACGCAGCTTCGAAACTGAGTCACGTCATTCGGATGGTGACATTAAAGGTCGGTCCCAAGACGTAAATAATCATATCTGATTGATACACGTATGTAAAAACCCCAATTACACACACACACACACACACAGTCCGATATAGTTAGAAAATTAGACTTCCAGAGACAGTATTTATATTACTCATCTGCTAGCTGCTCATTGATTGTTATCATTCAATATTTCACCTAGATCTATACCGGTATTTACACTATCTAACTGTTTAAGATCTCAAGGTCTAAATGATGATGAAGTCTTTAAAGTTCAAGTTTAATTTAGAATTCTACTGATTTACCATTAAAACTTCAGAAGTTCAGGGACGTAATATAAGAAATTGGTTATAAAACAAAAAAATAGTCAATCATCAACAAATATTCATACCATTATTTGTCATTACAATACTATTACTAGGCCTACAGCCGGTACAGCATTACATTTAATAGATCTAGTAGATCTATCTAGATCTAGATTCTATTTCTAGGCTAGTCATTAATTAATAATTATACTACTACTACGTACTACTAGCCAAACTAGGGCATTTGAAATTTCGATTGATTATATAGATTTCACATAGATTTATTAGATACTGATTTAGTACCGTGAGAATAAATAAAAAGAGAAATTCAAGGGCAAGAAGTGACAATGGGCTAGATAATCACACCAGTCATGGCATGGCGGAACGAGCGGGACGGTCGCGGTCCGCGTGAATTTGGCCAGCCCTAGCGGCCTGGAAGTCCTGTACAAGTCGCACTAGTGCGAGAGTTTTAAAACAAAATATGTTTGATAAATATGCTGATGTTTGTTATTTACCTCGATCTTTGGATTGGTGGTAACCTTGCCAGGGCCTTTGCTGACATGTCTGTTTTATATCTGTGTCTTAAAAGCAACAAAATTTTCCCTCATATGTCATATGTGGTTACGATAAAATACAATTAGGTTGAAAAATGAAAACATCCGACGATCCGTTCTTCGCTTCCGACCTGGCTTGACCCGTTGTTATGGTAGCGTGCATATGTACACACAAATCGCACCCGCATCCCACTGCACTGCACTGCGCGCTATACGCTAGATAGAGAGCGCTGATAGCTGATGATACATGTAGGTAAGAACAGTGGTGTGCATTAAACGTTGTTTCCCTGTTAGAAGGTTATTCTGGCAATCTTGCAACAAAATTTAAAACTTCCCTTTATACTTAAATAAAATTGTCAAAAAATATTAAAAAATTGGTAATAGAGATCGAGACTAGACTATAATATGGGGAAATAGAAATTGGCAAACGAAATTGATTGGTCCCCATCAAAAAATGTTTGACCATTTAGACTTAGAGGCTTCAATCCAATACATCTTCATAGGATAAATATAATATCATATTCTAAATATGAACCTCAAAGGCTCAAGTCCATTAGTTCAAGCTTTACACTTGGAATTTTTAGATATAAATCGTAGTCTCATTTTCTCTCATAGTCATACCCTTTGTCCTTTCTATTTATTTCCTGAATGGGTCGATGTAAATTTGGCCATTCAATAAAACAGAAGCTTTACGTGTTAGACGTTGGAAACAGGAACTTGACGCAATAAAGGGAAGAACAGGGATATACTAAAACAAAGTGCTCTATATAGAAAGGGTACGTGGGGGTGATGTGCTTCCGAATCTAAATATATTTTTGTGGTTGATAGAAATCTACTATTCTATAGCAAAGTGATCCGAGGTCTACTTGCTTGTTAGAATTTCTTCTCTGAGTCTCTGTCCTTTTTTTGAACGAAAATATAATATAACCTAGCTTTATTATTTCACTTAGTATTCTAGATTAGTGGGAAATCTTGAAGAAATGAGGACCAAGGGCCGCGCCCTGGAAAGAAAATGGCGGCCCTTTGAACTGCGATTGGCACCCCCATTTAAGAGAGTAGTACTAAGTCTTATGGAGGCGGTGAAACAGTTAATGACAAACGATGACAGAGCAAAGCCAATCGGAGCGGAAAAAAGAAGATATTTTTCGCCAATGAGGGGGGCATTGGCGGATCCAGGGGGGGGGGGGCCCGCCCCTAGAAAAAACAGGTAAAAACACCCTTTTTGTAAAAGGTGTAAAGGTGGTGGTTAAAAAAAAATCAATTTTCGGAGGCAAAAAAAAAATTTGCTCACTACCCCCCACTGAGCGGAAAATCGGCCGGCACGGTTTTCAAATTTTCGCACGAAGTGGGCCCCTTTTTCGGCCCCTCCCTTGCCGCCGGCTGGATCCGCCCCTGGGGCGGGGGCGGGGGGAGTGCTTATTAATTTGAACCACTGATGACCTATATGCATGAAATAATAAAGTACCGGTATTTTTACATAAAGAAATAAAGAAATAAAAAAGTACCGATATCTTGATGTCTTTTGTGGTTCGTTATACAATTAGCTAGAACCGAGTATTGATAAGTAGTATTAAAGATGTTATGCATTACAGGTACGCAATTAAAAAACAATTAATGAAATTAATGAACTCACAGTGAGATGTCAATCAAGATTAGGAGGATATAAAGGGGCAATTTGTAATTGTATAATCATTTTCAAACTGTCAGTTGCATTTCCGTTAGATTCACGTAACCATCTGAACTTCTGAAGCAACAATCGGGGCTATTTATATCAAAGAATGCTGGGATGCCATTTTTCCAAATTTTGTATATTATATAGTCTTGAACTCAGCATTTTTCATCATGATCGCTTTTTAATCGCAAAGGTTAATCATAATGTTATCTGATTATCCAATCATTTTTTAAATTTTCTCTTATAATGGGGTTAGACGCTAGGGTTGAATAATCGAATTTTTAGATTGGCGATTTCTAAATTTCAGAAAGGGGCGACCCCTTTCATTGTTCGTGTTGGAGAGACATTCCCCATGAAAAGTGGCATATCTGGACCAGTGCCGGCGTCAAGGGGGATCTGAGCTATTCGATGATCCAGTGTTTTGGCAGCAAGAAGAGAACTTAATTTGCATGGACGGGGCGGTATAGGGAGGCAATGCACGTTCATTATCCATCTCTTCTTAACCTGTGCATTTTCGATAATAATTTGCCAGCAAAATAACAGTGGTATTCGCGGTGAATTTAGAACTTTCAACTTTTGAATAACAGTTTTTAAGAAAATGCCAATATTTCTTGCATACTTGTATGTTTAAGGATACTTTCAAAATTTATTTCAATTCCCAACACATTCGTTGGCATGATTAACAGTTAGGCTCTACGGGTGAGGAAATACATGAACACAGTTTCCTATTCTCTTCATTTTTGTTTTTTTCAGGGGAGAGGGGATGTTCAGCTTTACAACATAACTCAATTGATCAGGCTGCATTAATTGCGGCTGAGCAGAGTTTTTTTTGGAGCAAATATGCATGATTTATGAGATTTTAAGAGCAATTGATGATTATTTACCTCACAAATGAAATACAATTAGGCCTCTTTTTTCGGTCGTAAATTTTCTAGAAGAAACTACCCATTGCCACCTTACGCTAGTGCCCTCGAATCACATCATGACTGTACGTGACTTTCGCCAGCTCTTGTAATTAAAAAAACACCTCTGAAATATTGTGTATTATGATAAAATCTTTCAAATAAACAAGGTGTGCTTAGTTTATGCGGTAGTGGCAGGCAACTCAAAACTAAGCATGATATTAGACTTTGGCCCTCCGCTTATTAATACAATCTTCGAATCTTGATGATGCATCATTAATTTATACACAGACACCTGTTTTCTTTAGACTACGAAATAGTTATTCCGCACGTGTATTGTTTATGACGTTTGATGCTGTGCTGAGTGGCTCATTGAGTTCTGTAATATTAGATCGGAGTAAGTGCGAAAATGGCGACGAATGGTGAAGGAACAAGCTCGGCGATCAACCAAAATACAGAAAATTCAGATCCATCTGACAGATTAAAACGTTTATACCCGGTGGTAAATGAAGATGAAACACCTCTACCTCGAACATGGAATCCTCGAACGAAATCAACATTCATAGGACTGTCACAAAACAATCTACGTTTGCATTACAAAGGTATGTTAATCAATCAGTCAGTAATGACGAACGCAGTCAAAACATTGGCGGATGATTCACCGCTGCTCTTGGTGCAGGCCCGCTGCGGCAACTTTCGCGCAGGCGGAGGCAGGCGCATAGCTGATGTGGCTCAGCTCAAGGCTGTTGCCGTGCTAAACTAAGCCGGGTACCCGTAAATTGTAACGATTTTCTTGTAAATCTGCAAGCTTGTCAATTTATCTAGAGGAAATTTCTAAAGCAAAAGTGTATCAAATCTGTAGTGATCTTTAAGTTTAATGTAAAGCCTAATGAGTAATGATAATTTCCATTGATAATTAATTAGTGACGTGACAGACTATTTTAATTTCAATAGTCTAGACAATATTTTGTACTAGTTTGTACTATTATTAAGTATTAATAATAATTTTAATACAAATATTGTGATAAAAAAATGTGAATGTGAATGTGATTTGACTGAATCAAAGTGTTCATTTACATTGATTTGTTTCATTCCTGGGATCCAGGGCAGCGTTTCATGAAACCGTCGTAAGTACACTACAAGTTCACTGACATCCCATTGAAACGCGTGTTGAACTTAATACACGATTTCAATGGGATGTCCGTGAACTTCAAGCTAGAGGTACAAAAGACCTAGCTCCGCTAAAACGGTAGTTGTTTTTACTCGCACTCAGTTAACTGTACCTCTTATCAGACATTGTAGTATTGTACACACATCTGCACTGCACCTCAACAGTACGACAATACACCTGACGGTGGCCTGTACTGCTACTGAAGAAGAAGAAGAACTTGTACTTATGACAGTTTCGTGGGACGCTGCCCTGGATGACCTACCTATTTCAAGAATAGCTGATTTCACTTTGAAAATTTTTTTTTTTTAAATTTACAACAGAACCTGCACAAGATTTTGAATTATGAATCAAAGTCTATGCTCTTAAAAACAATCTGGTGTTAGAGTGTCTGAACGATTTTTCAATTTTCCCTTTTGGTTTGTTTTTCACCATTATGGTTGGATAATTGAAAAAATAATTTACTCAGAATAATACATTTCAAATCTCAAGACTCACCGATGTTTCTATCAAAAGGTAGGCCTACAGCCCCCCCCCAAAAAAAATCTAGGAAATATTCATCAAATTTTTGTCAGAATAGACAATTATAGAATTATAGCTAAACACCTGCATCGCGCGATATGCAAGCGTACATGTACGCGTGCAAGTGTACCTCGTATTGCTTAGCTGCATGCGCAACTTGTGCGCGATCGCAAAGCTCCACCTACAGTGTCTTCCATGTGCGGGCCCGTTCGCCAATTCATAAATACACATACGCGGTCTGAATGCATTATATGCATGTGAAGATTTTACGCGCTGTCACCATGGGTTTGGGCTGAGCGGAGCTCACGCCTCCCTTTTTAGCTGATCAAAAAAATGGGGGGGGGGGAAGGGTAATTTCAAACTGTTATCCCTTGTGATTCCTTGGGGCTAGCGAAAAATAAGCGCATGGATATTATCCTTATGTCTAGCCCTACATAACCCTGGGGGGCTCACTTCAGGAAAGTGGTAAATCTCGGAGCTAGGATGGAAACGATGTTTAAATCGCTGTTTTGATCAAGATATTTTTTAGAATTCTGAAATGAGCCCCTTTGGGGAATATGGAGAAAAACCAGCTCTTTCATATGACACCTCATTTATTGAGTATCACCTTCAGGATAACGAGCGATAAAGGTTTGAATCTCAATTTGGTAATAAAAACATTGACCAATTTTGCATGATCGCGCAATGCACATAGACTGCATAGGGATGCGTGCAATCTCTTTGGAAAGGATTTTAGCACACAACATAGGGTGCGTGATCAAACACCCTACTGGTGAAGCTGAGTCTAAGACAAGAAAAAGAAAAATGAAGCAAATCCCTTTTTCTTAAGCTTAATAAATGTCATTGTGGTGCTAATGTACTTTCGCACCGGACGTGCTTCATTCCATCACACAAGTTATGTATAGAGTCTACGAGGTAGGAATGAGGAAACCAGTTCATGTGACGGAAAGTCACGGAATGAATCTTGAATAAGTACTCTCCCAATAAACTAGGATGCTGTCTTAAGAGAGGGCGGTGCTGTGCAAAGTGCCATTGCCTGTGCTCGCGGTGACATGAATTCCTGTGTACATGTAGCTACAATGTACATACAGTATACAGGTGCTTGGTGCGTGGTGCAGGTATGCCTCTCATATGGTTTCATATGGTTCGTGGGAAAAAAAAACTACAGGTGATAGTTGACTGACCCTTTGAGTATGATTGTTAGTATGACAAATTGTGGTTCCTAGTATTGTTTTGTGCTAGACTGAATTGAACTCCTCTGGCATTGTCATGTTAAGAAAGCCATACATTGTACATGAAGGTGACGATGTTCTAGTGTATCCTGAACAAGAGATTTAGAGATGAGAGCATAGAGGTGACACTAGCTTCCCTTCTGGAATCAAGAAAGACAAATCTTCTTGCTTGGCGTTCAATAATTTCCATGAGAATTAATGTAAATTGAACTTTAAAAAATATTCATTTGTTTTATTTTTATTTATTATTATTATTATTTTTTAAATATTTGTTGTCTTGGTTGTCAGTGCTGGTGCCCTGACTACTTCTGTAACCAGCAAAGATTTTTGTTTGGTTTCAATAGAAAATTGAATTGCTCAGACTAAGCTTGCCATGATACGATGTATTGAAATAAATACCTCTTTTCAAATTTACATCATAGCTTGGTTGATTGAGAGATAAAAAAAAACATCCACTAATTGATGCACATGTACATGTACATTAGGACTCATTTGATGATGAATTTAGAAATGGTGATAACAGATTAAAGATAATGACCCAAATTAGCGGGTTTTTACAAGCAAATTGAAGTGAATTTTTCATGACATTTTACTTGTACATGTACAATGTACACTTTTTGCGTTAGTCTAAATTTATATGTCTGCATATCTAATAGTGTTTAAAGACATAGACCCGTAGTGGTAAAACTGCAGTTCAAGGGTTTGGGATGCAAAATATCCATTCAATATTGTTTAAATATTGCCTCCAGAGGTTTAGATGGCAAAACTTCAACCTAAATTCGCAAAAAAGCAGAAATATATGCCCAAATGTTCAATGTTGAAATGGCGTCGCGATATCTATTCAGGTCGGTTTGATATGATAATTTACCAAATATATCAATTAGTAGGTGGTTTTCCGGCAAAATTTGTATCATCACGTATTAGTCCAAAAAATTCTTTCACATGATTGGTAATAAGAGCTTCCATTTCATTTTTTGAGAGGGTGGGGGGGGGGGGCATTTCCAAAACTGGTCTATAGTTCTATACCTTTAATATTAGATTATGTCGTTATGATGATTTCTTATACAGAGTATACACACATAGTGTACAGTCATGTAGACTATATGAGGTGGTATTGAAGGTCTTTTAAAATCAATAATTCATAATAAATTCATTAAAAAATGGGTATTCCGAAAGATATATTTCTCTCGCTTTTTCATGGGGTGGTGATTTATAACATGGGTATTACAAACATTTTTTCCCTCGTTATTTCATGGGGTTATAGACTTCAACAATTCTTCTCTTTGATCTAGTTATGATATTATCTTAACCAATACTTGCTTTCTATTGGGTTTATTAAGAATGATTCATTAGATTGTTAAACTGTTGCATGTTGACTCTAGATGTATTTTTTCCTGAAGATTTTACTATGGATAATGTAATCCTACAGTACATTATACTTTATAGTCTTTTGTTATAGGTTATCTTTCATGCAATTGATACTTCCTGAATTGCTTGAGTTTCCTGCAGTCCTGTTCACCACTTGAGTGTATTCTGTTCAAGATGTATTCCAAAAAACTTGTAATCTACATGTGCACATTGAGTACATTGTCATTGTTTCCTGTCCCTTTTTGTAATGTGTAAGGAAGATGAATTGTCATAACAATATCCTGCCCTTGTCAGTGTGAGTTACCCCCTCAGCTCAGGGATACAGAACTTTGCAAGTTCATTGTGATGCTGGGGTTTAGAGGAAATTAGAAGAGAGCGAGCCTTGTACAGCCCCCTGTGGGACAGGCATGTGAAATGCCAAAGCATGTTTGAATTCACTCAAGGTGTATGATTACTGCTTTGTGGCAAATAATCACACAATCTGTTTTCTAATTAAACTTTGTCATCAAGGAATTATCAACATATAGATTGAGACCTACCAATGTATGTACACAAAGAAGAATAGCATGTGAACTTCTACTGTAGTGCATTACATGTGCATGTACAGATACTTACAAATGTACTGGTACATTATGTACTGTATTACACAAGGTTGTGCATGACATAGCTCGATCGTCTGACGTAAATAATCAAATCTGATTGATACACTTATAATAATCAAACCTGATCATACACGCATTGTAATGCTTGTGTGGTGAAGATGAATGTGAGGATGTGGTGAAAGTGCTCACATTGTTTGTTAAGCCCAAGGCACATGATACGATCAGACTACGATTCCATTTTGGAAAAATTTACAATAGCATTTAATATGAATATTTAATCTTTTAAAATCTTAATCTTAATGATTGAGTAGCTGAATAATCATATGGTTAATAAAATCTAAATGTCAAGGGATTTCAAACTTCTTTGTGGAAGAAAAGGCTAAATTGGCTTACAGTCGTAGTGACGCAGACCATTAGTGCGATTGTCTTGAAATGCTTTGAAGCTGATTTGGCTTTAATTCTGACTTTCAAGTTTAAGTTTCAAGTTTTATTTGTTCCACATTTTACAAAAAATATAGACGTACATATAAAATAAAAATTATACAATACATGTAGTATCATGTATGTACATGTATATATGAGCACGTCTCAATGATTCTTAATTCATATAATAGATTGAGTAGAATGTGAGGAACCTATTAAAAAGCAGTGCTTGTATATCATAGGTTCCTGTTAAAATAAGTATTGTAGATGGAAAAGCCGTAGCAGTACAGAAAGACATAATTTAGACAGGATTTTAATTTATTTTAATTTAAAGACTTGAAGGCTTAAACGCACTAAAATTCTGGTTGTTAGTATTTTTATCATCATTCAGAAACTTAATTAGAAAGATGATGTTTGTTTAGATTTCCATATCTAGTGCAATTACCCTTTCTTTGAAAATCGGATGGCAGGAGGATCGTGTAGTGTGAGCTAGGCATTACATGTATAATAAAACGTCTGTCAAGTGAACCATGATTACAAATTGTCTTTGTGCATGTAGTGGTAGTTTCATATGTAATATCATTGATAGACAGTTCTGTAATTTATGTGATCATCTGTTTAATTTCTTGTGAATCTTGTCCCATATAATACATATTTGTAAGATTTTATGATTTCATTACTGGTAAACTTTTAATAACAAAACAATTACCCCATGATGATTTCCATTACCGTAGCTACATGTACAGTACATGTACTACCAGTACATTTATTAAGGCTAATAAAAATACATGTACAGTTTATTGATGATGATCAGAAATGTTTTCCTCTGGACAAACCACTAGATTCTTTCACTGCTATTATAAAGGCATAACAAAGGGTTAATATTATGGATATTGTAAGATAAGACGAGATGATGGTAGATTTTCACATCAAATTGTCCATGCCCTTCTCTTCTTGCACTCTGCCTCTAACAATTATCAGCAAACTTCATTAGTTAAAAATTAAATTACGCATGTACATGTATAATAGACCATATATTCAAATTTTATGCATACTTTTTAAACAAAGGTCGTTCTTGACAACCTGAAAGCTTGTCTGAGGCTTGCCTGACATGGCAACAAGTAATAATGTATGCAGACTGGATTCCAAGTATTGCAGTTTATTCATTAATAAGAGGTTAATGGAATAACTTGTCACTAGGTCCCCAGGAAAGAAACATCCATAAATTTTAATGTGTTAGTAAACGGTCCATTCTTAAATGAAATGGTAATTGCTGATGTCACTAGATCCTTATCAACACAGACAAACATCAGTTTTCTGACCTGCATCTTGGTCCTCTATCATTGTACACTACAAAACACTGTACAGTTGATATGTGTGCTGTACACACATCCATTCAGATCAGATTAGTAAGTGTACGTCTAAACCTCCATACACCTAGTCTACATCATACATACACTCGTGTACATGTAGTATGTACATGTATAGGTTAGTGTGCATTGAACATAACAAATTATAGTACTCTGTTCTTGAATAGTGCATATTGCAAAATCATTACGATTTATTGTACATGTACAAAAAGAAATAATAAAGTAGACACTCTCGCACTGTGTCACGCGTGAATGCATGTATTGTTCCATAGACTTTGGTGGGACTAGGTCTTAATGTGTCTACTTTATTTCAAGCAATACTGTACGTGTTTCTGATTTTCACTCCGAAATTATTTCCCGAGCTTTCTTTATACCGTGCCCAACCATTCCCTAAATACTGTACTTTACTTTGGTCGAGAGTGGCAAATGTAGAGGGTTAGTATTAGGCTGAGATTTGAACCCTTGCTTCACTTTTTTTAGACCTACTTATACATTATTAATTGTATAGATAAGGGAGAGAAGAAAAAATTACAGTGAAAATTGAACTTTGAAGCAATAGACGCAGAGCTGAAGGCATACATGTTCATGTATACTTACACAGTATTTTAGTATTAAAGGTACTATGTCCCATTTGCAGGCCAAAAAAATGAACAGGTTAAATTCCAACGGCATTTGAAAGACGATACTAATGTAGAACTTCCCTTAAAAAGGGGGCTTGAAAATGTCTTTAAGTGGGAAAATAACGACTATTAGTTGTCGAATTGACTTAGGAGCTATAGAGCCAGTAAGTAATAGTCTGATTTTTCAGACCATTGTACCGAATGGTCGTATGTTTTGGCCATTACAAGAAGTGGGTTATTGATGTACATGTAGACAAATGCTCATGCACCCTTTACAGCTCATTTTATGTACTGGTATGTTATTACCAAAGAAGAAAAAAAACCAGTCAGTCACTCAATAGTGACTGACAGTGAAGTCTAGCAAGTAAACGGGTTTCCTTGCATAATTTGAATATTAGGACACTACTAACATTTAAATTTCACAGATAGGACATGCATGACATATTCTTAATTCCTGCAAAATTCTACAGAATTTGATGTTGGCTGCAAAAGGGACATAGTACCTTTAAGTTAATTCCTGAACAACATGCAGTTGCAGACCTACGGTTCACAGCTTAATTATAATCATACCCCTTGTAAACTAAAATTTGATGTTTTTTGTGTTTTTGTTAACTAGAAAATGAAAGGTGGACCGGATGAATTTGGACCTTTGTTGTATAATTTTAATAAGTCACATACTCAAGAAACATAAATTGAGACAAATCTATTTTTTCACATACAGTACTTACAAAATTACAAAACTTAGTAAGGACTAATTTAGTTATTAACTGTATACTGTACATGTACATGTACATACATTTTTGTGTGTTAATTCAAATTCATTTTTCGAGAATTGAAATAGACTTACAGGAAGCTAGTAATGTCCTCTACATGTAGATCCTACCATAAGACTACATATAAAGCAGCAAAGATTCAATACATAGGCATGTACAGTAGTTTACATGTACATGTATTGTATATACATGTAGTACAATAGTGTTATTGAGCATAGCAGGCAGGCTGGCAGGCAGCAGGCAGGCGGCCAGCTGTGTTCTATGTCAAGTATATCTAGTGTACTACAATATGGCATGTCTACCGATACTACACAACAAAGTGTCCATATATAACATGTACATAAATGTACTGTATGCATCTACTGGTTCTCCTAATACTCAATATATTCGGGTATCTCTGTATTTTAAACATAGTTTGTATCTTTACTGTCTACTTCTGTTACTTCTGTACATTCTTATCATTGAGCTACATGTACATTATATAGAAAATATTAATGTTTCTTATTCGTGTAGTAGTTGATAGTTTCATACACATATAAAAGATACCGGTAGGATACATGTACAATGTATAAGCCATGGAGTTCAATTCGTTATGACATATAGTCATCACAATAAAATATAAGCTGAATCCAAATTTTGTAGGTCAATGATATAGCCCTGTGTACATGGTATGGTTCTTAAATTTTGGAAAACATAGATATTCGTGCATAGGCTGTAATTGTAAACAAACCAAGATATATTGTCCCCTCCCCTTTTTATATATCTCTCACTCTCCATCTCCCCTCTCTCTCTTCTAATTGGTTTAGTATTGTATGCTTGTAAACAGACTTTTTTCACTAAATTGTAGTTTTGGCAAGACTGGATATGGTTATTTTCTTTGTGGCAAAAAACTGGCATACTAAATACATGTCATGTTTAGACCGCATTATAAGTGGGTGTAGGAGTTTCTACCAGTAGTATTTGCAGTCACTGGACCACTACAACAACAATAACCAGTGCCAGGTCAACTGTGAAAGGCTCATTTACATATAATGCAATAACAAAATGTGGTGAGACTTGAGATAGACATGTGATGTCTATTCATTGAAACTGTTTGTTTTGCTAAGAGCTCTGTATAGCTTTATTTCCAGGAGTTGCCTATCACCTATATTTCTAATCAGGTTATTCTTGGCATTCAGCTCAAAATAGTTGGTAAACATGGCGTTTGATACACCTGTAAGGTATGGGTATTATTTTGTTTTCTTCTCTCAAGCTTTTCTTCATAGCTAAAGCCCCTTTCACACTGGGCCATACGTAGAGCGTACGCTGACCTACGTAACTATATGCTGAAGGATGCAAAGGGGGTACGCGAGATGGACGCAAAAAATTAAACATGGTTGTTTTTTTTGCGTACTTTTGGCGTTGACAGTAGACGCAGAAAGTACGCATTTTTTACGCAAGTCAATGCAACACTACGCTACTGTACGCTACCCAAGCCATCGTACACCAGCCTACGCATAACCTACGCAGGGACTACGCCGAATCAACTTTTTTTTCATGAATACACAACCTAATTTCGGCGTACCGCTACGCAACCCTTCGCAGATCCGGTGTGAAAGGGGGTTTTCTCAGGGGTTCATCTGATTTCTCCCTCTCTCTCTCTCTCTCTCTCTCTCTCTCTCTCTCTCTCTCCCAGTTTACAAGGACTAAATCATTGCAAGTTCCTATGTTTTTCCCTTGTACATCATGTACACACTGTGTCTAAATGCAGGGTTAGGAATGGGGAGAGGGGTGGGGGAGGGAGGAGAAGGGAGGGGGGGAGGGGAGAAGGGGGCATGTAGGAAGGATGGGGAAGAAGGGGAAGGTTTTGGCATGTACATGTATACTTTCTTTTTGTTTGTTGTTTCAAATGGAATCTAATGAGGGAATGATGTTGTTTGTAGGGCTCGGCAGGGATCAGTTGGGATACCACAGTGTGGGGTCAATATAAACATTCATGTTCAGTATGTCACAACAATAAGTAGTCCAAGCTTCAGACTTCCTATCATTAATCTTTGTACAGATGTATGGCACAGTGGGCTGCCAGATTCTCTTTCACACATTTAGAATAATTTCTAATAATTTACTACAACCAACATCAAAAATCATCAATAAGGCAAAGCTCATGAAAATTTAATTCTTATATAATTAATATCTTGAATTTTGCTGTTTGACAGTAGACTTTATGAGAATGAGGGCTGATCACACAGCAATATCTACATGTATATGAACGAAATCAGCAGTTTTAGTTGTCATTATTGTCAAAGAAAGTTGCATGCTATAAAAAGAAAATTCCTGAAAGGCCGAAACACTATTCAGCTTACACCATAAAGTTGTTTACAAGCAGGGTCGTAGGCTACCTGAATTGAATTTGTGGATGCATTAGTGTTTGGCATACATGTTGTTGTAGTTATGCCCATCCTCCATCCAGCTCTAGCAATTACTAATACTTGTAGAGTGTATACCATCCCCTCTGTACTGATGATATGAATGATTGAAAATGTAATGATAATTAAAATATGTTCATATTTTTAGTGTACATGTAGGCCTACACATGTACAGTATATCTCTAACAACGGATCTGTCCGGTATATGTACATGTATGTAGGCCTGTGCATTCAAAACAGGATTGTTTTAAAATGAATATTGCTAAAGGTTCACTCTTGAACCAGGCTTTATTACATGTAGGCTACATTGCCTGTTTTAACATACCGTTAATGCCCTTTTGGCTGTCACAAGACGATACCATGTAGTTTCATGTATTACATATGTTTAATATTGTCTAGCCTAGCCGGTCCACATTTCTGTATTCCCTGTACATGTACTATCCTAGTTCAAGGTGAATGTGGAATGATGATTATTAAAAAAGCAAAACGTTGCGATTAGAAAGCGAGATGAGAGGAGATAAGCCTTGAGCTAATCCATCAAGGATCCCATATTTCCTGCCTAAATATAGATTAAGTATACTTGTACAACCTTTATACAGTTCATGTCACGTTTTGAATATCAGTTCTTTTTCTGTAACAAAAATCATAGTATGTTATTCCATACCTGGTGAAATGTAGAAATATAGCCTACAGTTGTAGTTCATCAACAAATTTATGTATTTTGAAAAGGTTAATATACTTAATTTATTTTCATTTTTTAATTGTAAAATTATATTCTTGCTATCCAAACATATGTTGCTCTGTACCTGAGAGACTAAAGGGGGGGGGGGGGTGTACCTGTTTTATGTAAATTCTATTTTGTGTATTTAATTTTGTATAATATCTGAATGATGCTCATTTTTTGTACATACAATTTTTACAAATAATATATATAAATGTATTACAAACCAAATTGAGAACATTCAACATACATGCATAGTTTATTATTATTATTCAAGATAAATTGATGACATCATGAATCATGTGTTTTATAGCTCAATGTGTATTGTGCATCAGTATATTCATTTTCATAATTTTCACAATTTTATTTTCAATTTTTAAAATGAAAGTTAGACTCTTTGGTCACTTCTAGGTTAATGAGATGTGTATGATGAATAGACAAGTTTACAAACATATATTAAAATTTATTGATATTTCTTTCCTGGGGACCTAGTGACAAGTTATTCCATTAACCTGTTATACATGTATGTTAGTAATATGTTAGTAAATCAGTCTATCGATAAAGCTTGAATTTGAAGTCATCTTCTAAAGTACAGGAAATGTTGTTTGTGTTCTGGCTGTAGTATCATATTCCCATGCAAAGCATATACATGTATATATACGTGTAGAAAAGCTCTATTTGTTGTTGTGTGTACAAGAATTGATTTTGCTCTGTGGTGTGTCTATGGACTTGAAGATAATGACAAAAAGAGCAGGCTTCTTACTTCAGAACAAATATTTGTCCTTCTAAAGCACAGTTAATCCCTTTTGAGTTTTGTATCTTTGAAGAAGTGACCAAGGCTAATTATCTCCCATTAATCAGATAAGTGTATGCAGTCCATTGAATTAGATTAAAGCCTAGTGAGAAAACGGCAAGCTGTACATGTAGGTGGGATTCTTCTATGTATAGATAAGTTATGTAGCCCTGGAGGTGTTTGGGTTATTTTTTCTTAATTTTACAATTTAATTTAAAGTAAAAACAAAAACAAAAAAACAAGGAGAAGCAAACCTGAAGTGATGTGGATTGAACCTCTTCACAAAGAAAATAGATTATAATGAGTTAATGGAATATGAACATGCCACTGACAATAAACCCTTATCATCTTATGAGGTTTGGGATTTTGTACAGCTGTGGTTCTCAGATGTATTAATACCTTAATACTTGTCAACTATTTGATAAATATGCAAAAGAAAGTACAAGCAGGACCTCCTTATCGTGATCTTATCTTATATACATGTATTTGCAGAAATCAGAAATATACATGTACATGTACTTAGTATATGTATATGGTGAAGTGGAGGCATTTGAACTGTATTTTAAACATTTATTGGTGGAGTGATGATTCAGTATCAAAGGTGGACTTTCATATTTGTGTCTACAGAAGTCGTGTTACCGACATGTAGCATTTACATGTAGGTCAGCCTCCTGTACATTCATTGTACATGTTAAGCAATGTAAAGAGCCAAGCCCAAATCAGCTTGATAATAGCCCTGACAAACTACCTACATGTACATGTACGTTGCCACAGTAGCTGGATTTATAAATACTGCAAGCAAAAATTATAAATTTTTCTCACATTCCTGTGTTTCGTCGGGAGTTGCTAAGCAACTACCGGCAAAAGACGAATAACCAAAATAAATCGCTGGCAAAACTTTCACCGATATTTGCAATGTAAATACCTGCTCTCGAAATATTGGTGAATGATTACGGTTTTTGGTCACATGACTCTCCTTTGCTTCCGTGCGATCGCATGCAGAGCAGCGACAAGTTGCGAATGCGTGCTACAACCCCTGTACTCACCAAAAATAGGAATGAGCAAACACCAACGTTTTTTAATAGGCTTTTCCATTAGTGTAAATGGCAGTAAAAAATATATATATAAGATTCTTGAAAATGGTGTTTGGGCTGTGTACATGTAAATGGGCCTATTGAAGTGTTTACCGCTCTTGCCTACAACAAGCATACACCTTTCATGGACAATAACAAGGTTCTGTGCTTCTCTCAGCTCAGGTATGAAGAACGATTCAGGAACAGATTGAAATGCCCCCAAGGGTTAACCTGTAATTGAACTCTCAGAAGTCTGTTGAAAGTTATCAAGGTCACTCTGACACATTTTAAATAGAGGTTCCAGGCAATTCTTTGGTTCCTTATTAACATGGCAAGTTGTCGAGTTTACTTCTCCTTTCTAGTACAGGTAATACAATGTACTGTACATACTATTGTAAAACCTGAAACTTTTGCGACATGACAATTTGGCAAATATAAAGGATGACCATAAGCAAAGCAAGAAACTTTCCCAAATTGCAAAAGATTCAATGCTATATTAGTTGTGATTTATTCCTTTTGCTAATCTGAACTTCGTGTGAAATTCAGGGACATGTAGTTTATATGCATGTGAAAGTTTCTGCTTTTCATTGTCCTTGTGATATTTACATATAGGCCTATATTCCTGGTTACGAGATGAAATTTCCTCTTTTTTCATTCTCATTACGATATCATTCCAAGGCATCAGGGCATAACGCATTCTTGCTCATAGTTAACTACATTATTTGGTCTGATTCTGAGAAAGCCATGTCTCTGAGTCTGATGGCCTACTTCATCTGTAAGGGGGGTAATGGAATGTGTGGCTTGTAATACCAGATCTATGCCTGTCACATTAAAAAGCATATTAACAGCTGCATCCTTTTTCTTATTTGATTATAAAGAGTGCAATAAATGAAATTTGGATGTGTTTGTGCGTGTGTGTGTGTGGGAGAGAGAGGGAGAGAGAGAGAGGAGGGGGGGTGCTAGAATGGTAGAAAGAGGGGGGAGGGGCAAGGAAAATATCATTTTTTTAATGGCTATTAATAAAGCCAAACTGAACTTACCTGTCATTTTTTAATTTTGAAATGTCATTAAATTTTACATCTTAGATCTTTTTCAAGTAAAGAATTATAGGAATAGCAATCACTCGTATCAGTGTTTTTTTCTTCTTCATACGTACATGAATTTTTCAATCTTCTTTTTTTTTCCTCCAGGCATGGGAAAGATTCTTCTTCATATGTACCGGTACTATGAATTTTTCAATCTTCTTTTTTTTCCTCCAGGTATGGGAAAGACCCATAAAGATGCAGCATCAGTCACTACAGCTCACTCAATCCCAGCGTCATGTGGCATCTATTATTTTGAAGTCACAGTCGTCAGCAAAGGAAGAGAGGGGTGAGTTCAACACTTCTTAATTCTTTGAATTTCTTGTAGACCTAAACCTTGCCATATAAATGTAATTCCCCATTAGTTTGTAGGCACAAACCCTTGTCAGTCGTTGTGTGTAACAGTGTCTGCGTGGTGAGACTAGGCTGACGGCATACTGCATAGAGGCACTTCACTTTAGCTACTCCGGACACAGTCAGATACTGACAGAGCTAGGCTCTCCTCAAGGCTTTGGAACTCCTCTAGGAATTTAGGATTTTTTTTTATTGCAATAGATCATCTAATAGTTCTGTTGTAGCCCTAAAATATGTAAGTTTAAAAAGATGTTGTTTTTATTATTATTATTGATAGGATGCTGAAGGGAGACTGCCTTGATTATCATAATAATAACATTTCTGAACGGGACATTCATGTCCATATTAGAGATACATGCATTTTACATGATACTGATATCAGTATGCTAATTGAATTTGGCGGAGAGGCAGAAATTTGAAGCAAGTCAGTCGATATCTACCCTGATGCAGTTACAGTAGCGGTTATGATATCAATTTCTCTGATGCCACTTTTCCAAGTAAATGCCCGGTGACATTCTTAATTTTATTATAGTCTTTAATACTGAAATCAAATTTTTGATCAGGATCAAATACAAATCCCCACTACTTACTTTGATTGCTCCTTTCATGCATTGAGAAAGTATTTTATCTCGTGTTTTTGAGCAAGCAATCAAACATGATATGGGAAATCGCATTACAAATCGCATTACAAATATTGCTGTTGCAGGACAGTATACAATATGCATTATACATTTTCTTTTTTTTTCAGCTGTTTTTTAAAATCCATGCCCATGTTTTGCCACCTTTCATATACATGTATGTATGGTGATACTGGGTTTAAGGGGGTTTATCAGGCAGCGCTAAATAACATGTTATCCAATGCAGAGTGCAGACATGTGTTGAATATCATTTCTCCTTTCATCACTGAGTTATCAGTTTCATGTACATGTAGATGGAAATCCCTAAGAACTGCAGGTGTTTCGCTCATCCAGTGAGTAGGGACTTTTAGATTTGCACGACGAGAACGTGGACTGTGGCGTGTGACTCCTTTTAAGGCAATGTGACGTCCTTTTAAGGCACTGGCAGTGCCCGGCCAAAAGGACGTCACATTGCCACACGTGGCAGCCCACGTTCTCGTAGTGCAAATCTAAAAGTCCCTAATGTCAGCATGTCAACCAAATTGCCAGTTTAGTCTGTTATTCCCACAGTCCCTTCCCATGAATCTCATTTGCAAGTACTGTAGTGACTCTATCCCCAAAATATTATTTTAATTATAAAATTATATGGTGACCAGCGGGTTCCACAATGCAATGTTATCCTGTCCGTTTGACACAACTGGATTAGTAGAATTTGAATTTCCAGTGCGATTGGCCACATTTTGAACTGCTTATATACATTGTTTTCTTAATTATTCGCTCCAGTTTTTATTTACTATCTATCTCATCTTAATTCTATTATGTTTCCTAAGCCTTCACTCCTATCCACCCACATTGTATGCTGAGAGCTAGATTGACATTAACTCAGATCGTTTTATGTAGAATTAACGCCCTTCTGGCTCTCAACAGATGGTAAAATCTTTTTTCTTCTTCTTCTTGTACTATCCATCAATAGCTGCATTTACACTGCAAGCAAAAATCATTGATTTTTCTCACATTCCACGGAAGGCACACACAACGAAAAATCCGAAATCAAAATATCCACCTCTAGAGTGTGTTTTTTTAAACGCCAGCAGAAATGTCACAGAATTTTGCAGTGTAAATGCCCGGTCTCAAAACATCGGTGAATGGTCCCACTTTGTGGTTATGTGACTCCTCGCTTCCGTGCAATTGCATGCAGAGCAGCGACAACTCGCGCATGCGCACTACTCGCTTAAAAATTGGAATGAACAAACACCTTTTTTTTTAATGGGTTGAATTTATGATTTTTCAAAATGGTGTTGGGGCTGTGTAAATGGGCTTATTCTCTCATCTTTTCCCTGCATCTCTTTCTGTCTCTGGTGGCAAAGGAGATGCTCTGACATTTATGTCACCTGATAGTTGTCGCGGGGGTGTTGGTTGCTATCTGAGTTCGGCCATTGGTATTTGTTTTCAAAGCAGATGCTCTCTTTTCAACATTTCTGTTTTTAGCATCGCATCCAGGAATTGTAAACAAAGAAACAGGATTAGCTGGTAGGGGAAAATATTCCCAGGATATTATGATGACAAGTCAAAGACACTTCAGTTGACATTCATTACTTTCCTGCATGTTTTTTATATTCTATTTATCCATGTATATTGGAATCATGTTATATTCCATGTTAATATGAGGTTCATCTGAATACTTATAATGAATGAGTGTTCATGAAATTTCATGAAAGATTTATGCGTTGTCACTACCCGTAGGCAGTCTAGACATGCTTATAATACCATACTGTGATAGATATTACATACTTTGACTCTAATCTAAATACTTTTTATTCTAGTTATAATGGGTGTTATTTAAAATGGCATGCTGCATTAGTAGCGACTAGCTTCTCTGGGAATTTGCCATGAAACTATGTCATATAAATAACGCAAATTTACATTCTTTGCATGGACAATGAGGTAACCTCATGAACCATGAGGAATGTTATTCTGCTTTTATGTAAATTGTGTTTATATCGGAAGTTAATACTCAATGATTGAAGGAGCAGATTTGCTTGTATTGTTAACATTTATCTTCTTAAAGATATTGAGACATATTTCTCATTCTTTGTGATTGACACTTTCTGAGTCCTGAGAGTATGAACAAAAAAATTTCTGTAATCAATAAACTCAGCATATCTGTTAGAAAGATATTACACTTAAAGGTAAAGACCAGTTTTGGAAACGCCCCACTCTCAAAAAATGAAATGGAAGCTCTCATTACCAATCATATGAAAGAATATGTTTTGACTAATACGTGATGATACAAATTTTGCCCGGAAACCGCCTACTATTGATATATTTGGTAAATTATTATATCTATTGGGACCAAATAGATATCGCGCACGTGGTCGCGTAGTCCCATATACATCTTTCTGTGTACAGTGCTTGTAACTTTACCAAGACTGGACCAAATTTCTTATCATTTTCATGATTCCAGAACCTTGCAGTACACACCAATACTTATATGCTAGATGATCAACCTTTTCTGATCGAATCCACAACGTTTCTTTCACAATGCAATCGCATGACCAGAACTGGTCTTTCTGTTTAAGTTTCAACAAAGTCTGAAATAACTTCCTTTGTTGGCACTTTTTCATCAAGCTCTTCCTTTCAAATAAACAAGAAATGGGTGGATCACCAAATCAATATTTTTTGTTGTTGCAATGATATCATTCTAGGAGTAGGATCCTATACTGTCGGTATTTATTTGTGCTGTTGCAGTTTTTTAGAGGCTACAATGTAGGTTATGCATTGCCACAAAAACATAGCCTTGCAATGAGTCATAACAAAGGATGTAGTTCCAAAACAACTCCTGGTGTCCTTTGTCCTAGCAGTGGTTCCAAGTATCTTTCCTGTTTAGCCTCTATTGAACCTCTGGTCCTAGTCCTCAAGCTATAATAGTAATGTTTAAATATTGAAACTGAATTTTGAGGGAGGGTATCTACATGTACAACTTTTTTTTCTTCTGAATTGTTGATAGGAAGCAGAAGCTCTATTTATTACAGAAAGTGAAACAAATGACTTGTATTTGCATTAATGGTCATTAAAGGCACCGTTTAACAATGTTAAATCTGAGATGCATGGCCCTACGTGTTATCAGTGGCTGTGATATGGAAATATTGAAGTCCTCAAAAAATTGCGCTTCAAAATGATCGTGAAGTTCCTCAAAAAAGTAAAAATCTTTGAGTGACCGGTTTTACCATACGCATTTTTCCCAATAGACTATACTGTTAGGAAAACCGTTAGGAAACGAAAAACGAAATTTCGATTTCCAATCATAAATATTTTGATAATCAGACAGGCGATCGGCTTGTAAAAGTCATGGGATTCCTGACTGACCTAAAGGTTTATAATTATGATTGCAGCATGAGCTAAATCCAGGATTTTGTGTCAGAATCTTGAGGCAATGTTACTGAGGCACTTTCATAGACACTTGTAGAAGTGTGATACATGTGCATGTATGTACATAGCAACCTCTTACCCCCTAGAACTATTACAGTTTAAACCTTGTTCACATGTGATATGGTTACTTCTTTTAAAAAAAAAACACATTTTGTCACTGAATGATGCTTTAGGTAAAGTACAATTACAACTCTTACTTATTGTGAAGAAGAAAAAAAAGCTTGAAAGTGAAATTATAAAGATGAACTGAAAAATGAAAAATCCAAAGAGGGACAGCGTTTTCACAGTAGAAAAATATTATGATTCAAGATTGTTGAGGAATATAGGTAAATAAAAGGAAATTGTAACATGTATGAATTTGGTAAATCATTTATATACATTTATATAAATGTACAAAGTATGGTGCTAGGCCACGGGGGTCTTGTTATCTTCTTCTCAATGGTGACATTGATTGATCTGAGAACAGATTTATTCTTTTAGGAAATGGGATGGATGATAAATAAATCTCAGATTTGTCTCTAAAAGGGGAATGAGGCCTCAGAAGGGAACCCACTACATATCTTTCCTCGGGGCTTAGCAGAAAAATGTTACCCATAGGCCCATTTACATTGCAGAAAAACCAATTTGATTAAACATTGGTTCTTTGAAACTATACCATTGACACTACTGAAAAGCCCATAGAAAACCATAGGTGTTTGATAATTCTCTTTTTTTTGTGTGTGTGACTTGTGGGCATGTGCCACTTGCCGCTGCTCTGCATGCGTTAGCACGGAAGTGAGGAGAGTCAAAACTGGAAAAATTCACTGGTGTTTTGAGAGCGAGCATTTACACTGCAAAAACCGGTGGAGTTTCGGCTGAGTTAAAAAAAAAAAACATGCTCCAGAAGTCGGTTTTTCTATTCATGTTTTTCGTAATGATACCGGTAATGAGTACCGGTAGTTGCCTAGCATCTTCCTACAAAACTCAGGAATGTGAGAAAAATCAATTGTTTTGGCTTGCAGTGTAAATGCAGCTCATGTCCACATTTACCCTTCAATTGATGGAATGCTTGCCATTAAATATTGGAATTCTCTCATAGCATTCTTTGTTTCATCCATACTTTACCTATTCAGTCATTTGATATTGGGAAACACATGAATTCATGAGGTATTGTCGAATACAGAAAATTAGAAACACAAACATCTTTGTGTTACGTTTGAATTGGCTCATATGAAATTAAAAGAAGTCACTGGATAGAGTTATGTTCCGGGATGCAAAATTTGAAACAGTTCTTTTTGCAAAATCGGTGAAAATTGACCTGTTTTGGTTAACTTTTGCCTTCTGTAATGTAACCTTGAATGTACTCTATCTAAATATGATCCCATTCTTCTAGATTGTCAAATTCAATTAATTAGGAATATTTTCATTTACGACAAATGAACAATGGTCTGATGAAGCTTGCAATAGGGAAGAGCTAGTCAAAGTCTGATTTTTTTTTTCTCCCACTAATCATTTGACGAAAGAAATTTCTTCTTTTCGAGGATACTTTCCAATGTCCTATCAGGAATCTTAGAAGGAATGTCGAGAATATGCAATTTTCTTTTAATTCTTGTTGCTTGATTCTCTAGAATCAAACAAAGAATAAATGTAAATTACATCAAGATAGCACACTAGTCAGAACAAAGAGCTTCACTTCTAATTTTAATAGCATCTCAATTTCCAGTATTCTTACTTGCTTCGCAGGGAGACCGGCATGCAAGGAATGCCAACAATGAACATGTTTACGCTGCGACGAGTAGTCGAATACTCGAATACTCGCACTGTTGACAGCTACTCGAGTACGATTTCTCGTACCCGAATACTCGGCCGCCATTTTTTTTTTTTTTTTTTTCCCGATCACCTGGCACTGTCCAGGCGACGGTTACCCGTGCCAGAAGAGCACCGGCAGGGGTAAAAATGTTTTCCAGCTCAATCATACACAGGGTGTCACTGTCAACTCACCACTCAGAAACTGGGACCGAATCTCCGGATTTCTGTTTGGACTCGGGAGGAATATATGCCTGTCATCTTTAGTTTTAAAAATAACATTGTTTCAATTATTTGTCAAAAATTCAAAAGCACAAATAGGCGCTTTCAACAGCAACTTGAAGTAAAATCGCGGGGGTTTTCAGAGACGAACCTTCGTACTGTTCGTAGTATGGTGTTGGCAAAAAAACAAACAAAAAATGAAAAATGAAAAAATTCAAAAAAATTCAAAAAAATTCAAAAAAATTCAAAAAAAAACATGGCGTCCGAGTATTCGAGTAGTCGCGGGCAAGGCTGGGAGTGTACTCGAGTACCTCATTACACGGTTATGCACAGCCCTACATACAAGCATTGTACAAACTCGGGGAATGAGATACATGTAAATGTCCGCTGCTGGAATCACTATCATCATCTCATTCCTATGATGATATAAGTCAATCATTAATTGACTTTGATGGATTATCCTCTGAAAGTCTGAATAGTAAATGATATGGCTGAGCACTGTGTACGACTGTATTGGGAAAGTACATTGGTTTTGCTCATTAAAACCTACAGTTCATAAGGCTCATTACATTTCATGCATTCGTACGTTAAAGGTATAGACCAGTTTTAGAAATGCCCCCCTCTCAAAAAATGAAATGGAAGCTCTCATTACCAATCATGTGAAAGAATATGTTTTGACTAATACGTGATGATACAAATTTTGCCGGGAAACCGCCTACTAATTGATATATTTGGTAAATTATTATATCTATTGGGACCAAATAGATATCGCGCACGTGCGTGCACATGTTGCATAGTCCCATATACATCTTTCTGTGTACAGTGCTTGTAACTTTACCAAGACTTGGCCAAATTTCTTATCATTTTGATGATTCCAGAACCTTGCAGTACACACCAAGACTTATATGCTAGATGATCAACCTTTTCTGATCGATTCCACAACGTTTCTTTCACAATGCAATCGCATGACCAGAACTGGTCTTTATCTTTAAATAAATAGAGACTCGCTGGCCATCGTCAGCCATCATTGCAAATTTCTGTTTTTATTTCTTACAATGCTAAATGATTGGTTGAATGCATAAGGCTCGTTTAGATATGAGGTGGTAAACGACCACATGTATGAAACGTGCAAATGAATTGGAACTGAGCGCAACAAAGGTCCAATGCAGATTCACTTTATAATAGCTCTGTGTTACACCATACAGAAATGTGAAGTTTATTACACTATATGACATTTAAAATAACTTGCGGTTTACAAGGGCAAATCTGAACAATGCTAATTGATTGATTGTTTCCCATGAGTTTTCCAGGTAACATGGTGCAGAAATTTTGCAGACTATCTGTGTGTTTCCACAGAAAAAAGTGACACAGTATCATACCATGTCATACCGTGTCGGTTTCCTGTGGAAACACAAGTGTGTCGACCGAGATACGGATTATCAGAACCACCTCTGGGAGGTGGTTTTTGCCGTGTTGATCCGTGTCGATCCGCTGTGGAAACACACAGCGACAAACCGAACTGCATATGATCGCGTGGAATCCTGTGTAGATCTGGATCCATGCTGCGCTCTGTGGAAACAGATTGGTTTAATACCGTGTCGCCGCGACACGGTATTTAAATTCCGGATTGTTCCACCTTTTTTCTGTGGAAACACGCTGTATAATATGTTCTTTCTCAGTCTTAGGGCATCTTTTTTTTTGTTTTGTAAAGGTTATTGCTTGAAAGACTTGTATAGCAAATACATACTCAGTGTACATGTAGGCTACTAGTAAGTGATTCATAACATAGCGAGGTGACATTAGTATAGTGATGAATCAAATAGTACAAAAACAACTAATGATTAGAAATATAGACTAAGTAACAAAAGTACTGTACTAGCAGGATATGAGCTTTAAGTTCTAGAAATGCCTTGCATCGTACGATGGAGATGATCACACAATCCCTAGCTAAGAAGATAGACAGGTAAATTGGAATTTAACCAAGACCGTAGGGCAGAGTCTCTATGCTTGCAGGCTAGAATGTATCACAGCATCCTGCCTGCCTGCCTGCCTACATGTACCTGCCACGTATAGCCTATAGGCCTTCGTTCATTGTATACATGTACGTGCATACATGCTATGGGATACCCTGGGAAGTAATTGGTGTTGGGAGTGAAAGGGGGCTACGAACTGAACGCTATAGCTTGATGGGTAATGCTAATCAGATAGGAATTGCTCCTGGTGCTATAAATAGATGGGCTGTCAGACTTGGCAGTGGACAGGGGAACCGCTTCAATGGTTTGTTATTAAATTCCCATTCATGATGGAGTGAAAGGATTTGACCCAGGCCAGGCGAGAATAATAAGTATAAGGGACTACAGAACATTCCCTTATGCTAAACATTGTAGTTAGATTATTTAGTTAATTACTTTGTACATGTATATAGTATTATCAGCATTGACATTCGGGAGGATACAAAGTTACAAAAGGAGCAAATGATTTTTTGTTTGAATGATTTATGTCTAGCATGATGTGCACTTCTTGCTCTACTTTGTTATAAAGATTTCCATAAACTGCACCTTTTCAAACTGTTGGCATCTGTACTGCTTATGTCATCTTCCATTATTAGACAGTTATGTCTGATTATCCAATAATTCGTAATGTACAGGAATGTACATCACCCATGAGCCCACCCATGAGCCCACCACATTACATGACAATTTATAGGTGGGACTGAGCATGGGTCCATGGACTGAGAGATATCTATACTCTTTTCACACTTGTTTTGTTTAACCCCGTACTTTGCTTAGCCCCGTACTATCCTTAACCCCGGACTAACCTTTTTGGCTGTTCTCACTGCAATTCGTTAGCCCCGTACTAGCTGTATAGCGTGAACATTCATTAATTCGCTCCATTGCGTAGTACCGGATTATTTTTCATTTCTGTTCTCATTCATTTGCTTGGCACCGCAATTGCGGAGTTAGCACCACAATTGCGGGGTTAGCCCTGCTATTTTGCAGGGCCAGCTAACCCTGTACTATAGGTGGGGCTAGCCCACTTTGGTAAATATGTGTCTGAACAGAAAGTGGAATACGCTTAACCCCGGACTATAGGTGGGGCTAAGACCCCTTTAACCCCACCTATAGTCCGGGGTTAAGCGAAATTTTGCCAGTGTGAAAACAAAGTGGAATAAGCTTAACCCCGGACTATAGGTGGGGCTAAGACCCCCCTTTAACCCCACCTATAGTCCGGGGTTAAGCAAAATTTTGCCAGTGTGAAAACAGTACTAGTGTACTGGTTTCTCCTTGACCTACTTCAAATGTGACCCAGTTTTTCCCTGTCCTCCACTGTTTACTACTGCCATCCCAAAGACTTTCTCAATATTGACAACTCTTTCAACCTTGCATTTTGTACCCTAAAGGAGTCCACCCTGATAATTACCTGGTATTAATAAAAGCAGAAAAACAAGAGAAGCAAATTAGTGAAAATGTTAGCAATTTAGCAATATCCTTTTAAAAAATAGGAAAGGTTACACAATTTTGAAGTTGTCATCAGTGAAACACAAATTGGCAACACTGTGACGAATCTTGCGAGGTCGTCTCCAATTTGCTTTGTACAGAAAATTTCATAAAATTTCATTCTCTTAGTTATTGATGACGGAATAAATTTGTCTCATACAGGGGTTTATAAGAACATATTTTCAATAATTGTATTTAGGTTGCATGTATGGTTGAACATTTTCTGTAGGGAAAATAGACATTTTTGAATTTGTGAAAAAAGGTAGCAACACTTGTAAATGATACATTAAAGTAGATAAGTTGCCTAAGACTACACGGAGATGGCATTGTTTATGGTTCAGGAAAGTAGTTGTTGTGAGTTTACTTAATAACCATCTTGTGCATTTATTTTGATTAATTTCATATTTCCTATGTAATTGTTTCTTGAGTATGAAGTTGTCCAAGCTATGGATGTAACAAGCAATAACCGACTGTGTGTACTGTGTAGGCAGGACTCGTGCAAGAATATCCGACCATGGCCTTACATAGTTGCATGCATGACACTTTCCTTCCCAACGGAACATCCTCAACTTTAAATGGTTATAGAGTCGTTGAGAAATCCTCTGCCCCACGATGAGATGTAGATAACACCCTATGATCAGAGACGATAGAAATGCACCCATAGGGCAACGTTTAAGGAAACGTATCTTTGCCCCAAGATGACATGTAGGAACACCCTACGATCGGGTACGATAGAAATGAACCCATAGGGAAACGTTTAAGAAAACGTATCTTTGCCCCAAGAGGACCTGTAGAGAACCTCACGATCGGATATGATAGAAATGAACCCACAGGGAAACGTTTAAGGAAACGTATCTTACCCCTCACCCCAAGCTAGCTACCCTGGATCCAGCTGGCATTATTTTTAGCCAACCTACTTTCTAAGGGACATACCATCATCACTATCATACACATAGGATGAGTGTATGTATACTGTCCTCACTGCAGTGTGCAATTATGACAGTGTTCTATCGGAAAGAATGCTGCAACGCCGCTGCAACTGCTGAGGCAGTGTACAAACAGTACATATGCGTGCAAGGCTCATACAGCGCAGCATATGAGAAAGTACACACATCACAATAATAACAGTGACCGTCATTCCACAGGATCCCATATGCTACAGATTAGATTGCTTCATATACACCTCCATATATTTCTTTGGTAAATCATATGAACACAGCTGCAGTAAGTGACATACTATTTTCTCTCTTTCTGGATGCAGTATCTTTCAGTTCATTCATATTCTGTACTATGCATTGCTGGATAATGTGGATGGGCCTCTGTGTATCAAAGCAATACATGAATGTCGATGGCTTCTCCTGACCCTAATTACATGTATGTCAACATGTCACTTGCTTTATATATGCCAGGGAGATGGATGGAGCAAGCTGCATTTGCATGATGTCATACTGCAAAAGACATTACACTTTATTTATTGATAACAAATCAGCTGAAACAATGGAATATAAATATAATTGTCGTTTGACTCATTAATTTTTCGGTAACTGTAAGGTACAGGTGTAGTTATAAAGAAAAAGCTCAAAATATAGAATTTGAAAAACAATTGAAAAATAATTGATGTCAACTCGTTTGGTTTCATTTTATGCATGCATCTTATATGTTTTAAATACATGTAATACCTTAGCTTGAAACTTTGTTATGAAAACGGGCTGTAAGTGAGGTAATCAACAAAGGGCTCTTAATCTTATTGCACCAGTCCCATGATGATATTCATAGTGCATGACCTCATTTTGTGAGCACTAGTGAGTGACCTTCCCATTTTGACTGGTATTATAAATGCAAACTAGTCATGGGATTGTGCAATACTCTGTATAGTTAGCTTCCTTGGCTCAAGTGTGTGGTGGTGGTTTCTGTAAATACGAGATTGAAAGAAGGGCCACACCCCAACTATTATATTACTCATCCGAGTATGCCTTGTTTGAGTGATACTCTTGGACACACACCAATAGCCACACCTCTATAGCTACATGTAGTTGCCTGAAGTGTACAGCCTTAGAGCAGTTTAGGTTTTTCAAGTTCACTTTCCTGCTTCCTGAATATTAACAGTTGAAAAATAAATGGTACCGGTACATTGAATTTGTTTTTTCCTGAGGTAAGATGGCAGGTAAAATAATGGATAACAAGCTGATAAGAAGATATTTGAAACAACGTCTATTGTATCAAGATTTTTGTATTGTCTTTTCCAAAATATTGACATTTTGGTTATCTATCAGGTTTGCAAGGTTAAAAGAGTTCAGATGTACAAAGTACATGTGCAGTACATGTAGGCATGCATGTACGTTCACAATGTACATTTTGTTCGCTGTGTATATGTGTTATCCTTATTGATCTACATTGCTGTATTGATCTGTGGCACTGTAGAGATTGTACAACATATGCTGTAGCGACAATGGCTTTGCGGTCAAATTTCTAACGCTGGTTGAATCTTTAATTTCAGCTGAAGACCCAGCACTGTTTGTCTAACCGTAACCTCAAGGCTTAAACCTAACCTAACCCTAAAACCCTATTGCAACCCAACCCTTACCATAGAGCTTGGATTCAATTCAATTCAATTCAATTCAATTCAATGTGGTTTATTAAAAATACAAAGTAGTAGTCCACTGTTTGCAATTTTAAAATGGTCATGAAATACGATCATCAATTATCCAACAAAAAAGAAAATTAATGAGAAATTAAAGTACCCTGGTACATAATCATTACAAATCAAAATCGCACTTTTATAAAAGTATAAAGCTTTGGAAACATATGATGAAATAGGACAAAGAGGAAATTTCACTGGAGTTTATATGTTGGATCACCTTGGGTAGTCAGTATGCAAGGATAACAAATAGACAATGTAAGTCTGGAGCAAACAAAACTCTGGAAAGGTTTGCTGTTGCCTAATCTAAAATTAGTTATTGGGACATCACTTTGTAAAAAATTGTTAGGAATAGGCCCATTTACATTGCAGAAAAACCAATTTGGAAAACCGTCGATCTTTTGAACTATATTTGCACTACTAGAAAAACCCAGTTTAAAAAACGTTGGTGTTTGCTAATTCTGTTTTGTTCTGGTGTGAGTTGTGCGCATGCGCCACTTTTTGCTGCTCTGCATGCGTTGCACAGAAGCGAGGAGAGTCATGTGAGCCAAAAACCAAAATAATTCACTGGTGTTTTGAGAGCGAGCATTCACACTGACAAAGGCGGCGGATTATAGGCGGGCGTTTAAAAAAAATCACAATCCCAAGGTGTTTTTTTTTATTCTGTTTTTTTCCTCGTGTTTGTGGGTAGTTGCCAAGCAACTGCCGACATTACTCCGGAATGTGAGAAAAACCAAAGTTTTTTGCTTGCAGTGTAAATGCTCCTAATGTTTATATCACCAATTGTTTTTATCCTACAGGTATATCAGTTGACAGTGGTAATGGTTGGAAGTAATTGATTGAATTTGAATTCTGAAATTTAGAGCCTATCATATTTTGATGATGGTGATATATGATACGTAGAGTGTCATGTTTTTGAGAACTTGGCAGATACTGTGCTCAGGGATGCCAGTTTTCAGGTAAAAGCCTGAATTCAGGCCCTGGCGATTTATTTTCAGACCATAGTTCATGTTCTTTTTGTGTACAAAAAAGCTCATTCTAGGTGATTTTCAGGCCCTCTGATCAATTCTAACTGGCATTCCTGTGTGCTATATAGGTCTTTATATTATTGATACACATAACATGTACATGTACAATATATGCATGGTCACATATTCTGTATGTACATGTACATGTACATGTGTAGGCCTACATGCATTATATTTTGATGGGAATGGAACAATATGAGAACATATTAATCAAGATATATTCCAATTTCCTTTTGTTACCAAACTAGAGATTGCAATAGTACTAGCCTTGTAGCTAAACAGATTATTATCTCTCCTTGTAGCAACACTGATGATTATCCCTCTTTGGTTTAAACTTGATGACATGTAGGAATAGGGTTCAAAGCAATTTATTTTAATGTGTTGTGTGTGACTGTCATCGATAACACACACAATGGCCATCAGTCATTGAAAGTCTCTCACCTCTTCTACATTCTCACTCATTTACATGGTACATATACTGTTTCTCAATATGGGGAACTCCACATATTCTCAATTGCCTGTTCTTGGCAATTTAGTTTTGTGCTTCGTGTGGATAGGTATGTTATTGGGATTGTGTGATGTGTACTTGACTTTTCTCTTCTTCGCTAACATATTGTAGTGTTGATGTTTGTCACAGTCGAGAGAGTAGTAGGCCTGTTACTCTAGGTTTTGAATACAGTTACATTCCAATTTTCCCTATAAAGTTCATTTGCAGTTTGGTTAGGCTCTTTAACTTTCATATATAAAGAAAATCTGCAGTCCATAAAGGCATTTATAAGCAAGATATTACAGTTCTAAGCTCCTGCGAATACATCAAAATATCCAGCACGTTATCTTTTGATGGAAATTGAACAATATGAGATCATATTCATCAAGATGTATTATAATTTCCTTTTGTTACCAAACTAAAAGTTATCTTTAATCTCGAGATGGCCCTCTGAACCAACCCACAACCCCATGAAGCCATGTAGACAAAGCATTGCCCTTGATGTGATCAAACAGAGATGTTTTGTCTAGACATTTCTTGAGGTCAGAGGTTTAACCATTGTTGAACTGGTGCAGTTGAGCTCTCCCTGGCTGGTAGTGGTATATAGTCCTCACAATAATAGCAAGGTGACCTTGTGTGACCTTTTTAGGTTGTTTTGGTTTGTAGTGATGCTAAATACATTATTACACCTTGTGGAAATCATGGTGGTTGACTTGATTTCACCTCAGGCCAATGCAACTTTTATATTCCGTATGGACTGGAGCATTCATGTCAGCAGTATGAATGAAAATCAGAAAAGGCTTGCATGGAAATTGAACAAAATACATGTATAGTCCATTTGTTGTACTCCTGCAAGAGCAACCAAAGGAGTGATTATATTTGCATCAATAGCCACTTTCAAAGGTTTCTTGAAATGGGAAACGAACAAGATCAAATAGCGTGATTCTAGCCCCTTGGCACAGCACACTGGCACAGTTGTGTATACATGTAGTTGACAATATGGAGCGAGAAAGGGACAGTGAAGTTAGCAAGAAGCAGAATGTAGACCTGGAAACTTGATTGCAAAAATGACTGCATTTTCTCTTTTTCAGTAATTGAGGTACTAATTAGGGCTTATAATGTCTGTTCAAACTGAAAGCCACAAATGTTGCACACGCAGAGATAAGACAATTGTAGGCACAGTAGCTTTCATTTTTTAGCTCTCATCACCTCCAATCCCAGATGCTCATTCCTTATGACTACCTGCTCAACCAATGAGCTTCTACTAGTACTACACCTCAACCAGTCAGCTGTTTAAGGTCAAGGACATACTGTAGCGTACAGTGTAAGGGAATGGAGAAGGCTTATGGGTAATATGTACCTACACCAGTAGTGTTCTTGAGGATGTTATAACAATGATCGTTGTGCTCTATGGTCAAAATGAAAAACTAAAACAAATATCTAGTATAAGCAGAGACTAGACAACCATCTTTTAGGTTCATTAGTTTTCATCACCTCTAATTCAAGATGCTCATTTGTTATGACAACCTGGTCGGGACCAATGAGCTCCCACTACTACTACTACACCTCAACCAGTCAGCTGTTTAAGGTCAAGGGCATAGCCCTAGGAAATGGGGAATGTCTTGAGTGTTGGCATGGGTCTTCAAGAGGTGGTATAGGGGAATGTACGTGTTGTAGAAACCCTACATACTTGGTGTAGTACTGCTCGTACACTGGCAGTGCAGGTCATAAACTTTAGTCAGTACGAATGGCAAGCAAGGCCGAGTATGGCAATGGGGGTCAGTGTACATCAACAAATCATGTCAATCATCATGTGTTTACAGCATACACAGTGCTGCAGCACAGAAAAATACAGAGGAGTGGGGAGCGATTTTAGTGGTAAAAGCTTTATAAAATGAAATAAGAAAGGTGTATAGAGTACCAAGTGTGACGTCATACTGGCCAAGTTGTCAAGGTTGCTGCTTCCAAACAATTTTGTGCTAAACGATGGCATGGTGATCACACCAGCGCCAAACACTGAATTTGCCCTGCTCCAGCCCGTTGCGTGAATGATTTTGCGGTGAACCTCATTCGCAGGCTCTGTTGCTTGGATGACGAGTGAATATGGCGTTTATAGCATTATGGTACTCTATACAGCTACAGTGCTGTAAAGTATTCAGATTTTGCTCATTGAAAACTCTGTAGTCGGGCTGTACGTTATCAAAATGTCTTTTGCCTCATTTTGAATGATTAATATTGTGAACGCTGTGGATAGCATGTGGAATGGCATGAAAATGATGCGTCTACACAAACACCAGGCATTCAATTGTTAATTAAAGTAGGGGTTGTAACAGCCACAAAAGTTTAATAATTCCAGTTCAATGGAATGTCAGTCATAAGTAATGTATTTTAGTCTATATGTACTGATTCTGAAGTTAATGAGTTTAGTGCGTTTGCATGGTAGAACAGCGGGAAATATACATGGAAACACCCAGCAGTGATGTACTTATCACAAGATAGAAGTGTTTTGTTGTTGTTGTTGCTGTTGTACAGGGTACATAATGAAACCATAATATTCAGGTTTCTTTTGGATACTGTGCAGTGAAGGAGAGCCTTCATGTGTGATAAATGAACAGTTTGAAATACTGGGGGAAAGATTTCTGAGAGAGAGAGAGAGAGAGAGAGAGAGAGAGCAAAAGAGAGGGGATAGATGAAGTGAGAGAGTCTCACATTGTTTTCAATCATATGTAAGTTGCAGCATCCTGGAAAGCAACATCAGAGTCTATTGTTATGCATGCAGTTATCCTTGCAGTTGCACTGACTTATGTACTGTAAATATGTATGTAAATGAATTCATGTAGTCATCATCTATTGCGCCTGTAATGATTCTTAACCCTTGAGGTTTACCTGGAATGTGTAAATTGATATTGATTTTTTGCCTTTAGTCTGTATGCTGCAGTGGAAAGCTTTCCTATGGAGATGGGGGGGGGGGTGGGGCATTGATGATGCAAATCATTCATTCATTGCAAGATTCCTGACATTTAGAGATGTCTTTTAAAGACAAAGAGGATGGAAAGTGGGTTGGGTATTAAGACACACTTTTTCCTGTCTCATTGTCCTCATTTCTGATGCAGTCGTGTGCAGGTTTCCATTATAGCTACAGTGTGTAGGTTCACGAAGATACTTCATGAATACAAAAATGTTGTGTGATTATTGTAGGAAAGATAATGTGGTACACATGTTTCTTGAATGTTGTACAAGATATATATATGATGGTGTTAATGATGAATATGTTTTCAGTGTGTTATCTTGTAGGAATCCAATTTATTTTTCCAGCAGGTACAGAAGATGTGTGATGTGATTGTGGTGTAAGACATTGTAAGACAAATTTGAATCTGCTATTTTGAAAGTGAGAGTTCCAATGCATTTATTTTCTTTTATTTGTTTGCTTGTTTATTGTTAAATCACAGCTCTGCTAGAAATTTAGGCCTGTAGAGATAAATTGCTTTATTCTCTTGTGTATTTTTCATCCACTGGTTATAAGAGGCTAGATAAGAAGAGTGAAGAGACCATTAGGATCAGCTGTAGCATGGTGCTGGAATGTAGGACAGGTCTGTGACCTTTTGCCTTTGTTGACACTCTGTTTTTCTGATACTGGCTAGCAAGGCATGGTCAACCGTCAGGGCACCATGGTCTTGTTTTGTTCTTTTCTTACACTTTGGCTACGTGAGGAAGATACACTGTATTATTGACTGTTTATGGTTCCTCTGTAACCTTGTGATCAATGGTAGCATATTGCTACAGATTTGTATGTGTATGCCACTGAAGGTGATGCCACAGGCATATGTTTTGGAGTAGGGTAGTCTGCCCTTCATGCTTTCATTTTAAGAAATGGTGGAAAAACTTGACATGGCATTTATATAACCATTATGAGATGGACTGTAGCCAACCCTGTAAGTTGGGGCTTTGATCGGATCGGAAGATCGGAGCGACACCCTCGTGCCTTTGATCGGTATCGGCAAAAAATATCGGCAAAAGAAAATCAGCAGATTTAAAAAAAAATAAAAATTTTTGTAGCTAAGTTTTGGGCTATCAAATGCTTTAAAAAAGTGCATTGCTGGGATTATTTTGTCATTTGGACTTGTTGTAGACCATGTTTGTTGATATTAAGTGCCTTTTCATGACTTTGAAATTGATAAAATAGAGGCAAAACATGCGAGCCGCCATCTCGGATTTTAATTACAATGGACAAAAAATGCGTGCCTACATTATAATCCAAGATGGCGGCTCACATTTTTTGTCTCTTCTCTTAGACCAATATTATTAATTTATTTTCCGATCTCCCCTGATCGGCCGATGATCGGTTACAGGGTTAACTGTAGCGTTCATGTCCAGAGAGTTGGATGTCATAGGATACAGAGGTCGTTAAATACACAAAATAGGAATTACAACTAATCATGTATTTTTAGGGTAAAGTGGGTCAAACGTCACAGAAGTCTCCTAAACCCCTCTCTCCTCCCCATGATAGTGGTTTGGGTACTTGAATTAAGTACATTTATATTCATATGGCTTTTACAAAATGATAGTGGTTTGGGTACTTGAATTGAGTACATTTATATTCATATGGCTTTTACAAAATGATAGTGGTTTGGTACTTGAATTGAGCACATTTATATTCATATGGCTTTTACAAAATACATACATGTACTACACATACAGTGTATCTACATGTATACTCTTTTCATCTTACTTGTCTCCATTCATTGCATCACCCCATTATTTATGATTTTCAATTCTGGTTTATTATAAGGGCGCTGTAGATCATAGTAGACAGACTTGCAGCAATTCCTATCGTACATTGTAGATATCAGCCTATAGATGATGTGAGTATGCATCATCATATTTCCTTTGTTATTCTTTAACTGGAAAGAACTTGAATCCAGCAGAATAAAGAGATGTTGATTATTTCTGATATTTCAGATTTGTATAAATTTGCAAATTCAAGGAAACTTATTGTCATGGTTAGCATTTATGTTTGAATTCATATACATGAATTTGATCTTGGGCTTGCTGGTTCCCCCCCCCCATTTCACAAATATTCTCAAAAGTGTGACTTACAAATATGGTTATGAGACACATAGGATGCAATGTAAGTGCATTTTAAACCATGGTCAAAACATTTATTATTTTAATAATAATGTGACATTGGAAGATATGTCACTACTATACCACTATACACTTTGGTCTGAACATCTGGAAGCTACAAACATAAACATCTTTAGCAAATCCCACTGTAACATCACAAAATGACTCATCAACTTCCAATGTAAGATGATATTAGTAAAGTCACAGTGGACCTCATGTTTGAATGAGCCTAATATCAATATTGCAATTTGTCCTGAAAAGTGCTTTGTCATGGTCAAGATAGAATTGTTATGAAACCAGGATATACATGTAAGTCATGTTATTACAGTAGAGGGCAGAAGTTGAACATCTTTGTTTGACTCTATCTCTTTGTTCAAATCTCCCAAGGCTTGTTATAATGGATCTACAGGTTCCACGTGGACGAAACAAGTCTGCCCTTCGACCTTACATTGTAAATTTCCTGTTCGCTTTAGGAAAGAGGGAGATATTGCTTTAATATAGCTCAGTCATGATCTTGAGTGTAATAACGTGTACATGACTGTATGTGCATGGTATTAACATAAAAGGGCATAACCCTTTACACTACTCTGTAGTCTGTACTGACACTCGTATTTATTATGGGCCTACATGTAGATGTTCAAAAATATATATATATCTCTATTTCATTACTGAGGAAGATTTTTCTTATTTTGTATGTTATTATTTGTTACAAAATCTGTGGCATACAACCAAACTTCCTTTTCTGATGAAATGTAGAATCATATAATTTGATAAGTGTGATTTATTGAATACATCCAGTCATTTTATGGAAGAAAGGAAGCCCTGATTGTTTTGGCAGTGTAAACACAAGATGTTCGGAAGGGCAACATACGTTTCAGTTGAACGATTCTATTTCATTCATTGTCCATGAAATAATGTGATATCATTGATGTGTCTTACCCCTATTAGAATAGAAATATGTAAACATACGTTATATGTTTAGGTAACTGTCGTACAGTAGTTGTCATGAACACAGTCAGACGATAACAATCAATCATTACATCCACACAGAGAGACCTCAGTATGTTATTGAGTGCCTCCTAAACACAGAGCCTTTTAACAACCCAAATACATGTGTAGGCAGACGCTGCGTTCCTATGGACGTGTTTAACGGTTTATGCGTCACTCAAGTACATGTACGTTTGCTTGCACATGAGAAGATAAGTGTAGTCACACAGTCGGATCTGTGCAGGGGAAGCCTTTAAAGGAACTGTAAATGTGTATGGTAATTGAGAAGAATGTCAGCCAGACACGTACTAAATCCAGATGGTAAGGTGACATTTAGTTAACCTCCAAAGGTTAAGGATTTGTCTCAAGCATAGAAGATTTTGACTTTAAAAAATGGATTGAAAAAAATGTTTTGTTTTTTTATTGTTAGCTAGTGACGACATGAAATGATGAAAAGGAATGGAAAGTGCTTTTTTTATTCTTTAAATGAATCTTGAATTCTTAAGTGTAACTGTATATCCCAAATCTCATTCAATCTCATTCAAGGTCATTCTTTTGAAAACAACAACATAGAAGTGTGATTTAGACATAGCCAAAAAGACAAAATAAACTTGCTTTATTGTATGCCTCTGTACTCATTTTAGAAATAATTTTTGAATCTGTGTGGACATTATAAAAAGTGTTGTTAAAATGGCAGATCTCAGTATTTGCCTTGAAAGCCTCTCTACCCTTTTTTCCTCATTTATTGCACTTCTGCAGAAGATGAGATAAAATGGAAGACATTAAAGATACTATGTCCCTTTTGCAGCCAACATCAAATTCCGTAGAACTTTGCAGGAATTATGAATATGTCATGTACAGGTGTATGTCCTATCTGTGAAATTTACACGTTAGCAGTGTCCTAATATTCAAATTATGCAAGGAAACCTGTTTACTTGCTAGACTTCACTGTCAGACACTATTGAGTGACTGACTGGCTTTTTTCTTCTTTGGTAATAACATACATATAATGAACTGTAAAGAGTACATGAGCATTTGTGTACATCAATAACCCACTTCTTGTAATGGTCAAAATTAAACTGATTGAATCTTTGCGCAGCACAAAACATACGACCTTTCGGTACAATGGTCTGAAAATCAGACTATTTCTGATTTGGTAGCACTTAAGTCGATTTGACAACTAATAGTCGTTATTTTCCCACTTTTCAAGCCCCCCTTTTTTTAGGGAAGTTCTAAATTAGTATTATCTTTCAAATGCCGTTGGAATTTAACCTTTTCATTTTTTAAGCCTGCAAATGGGACGTAGTACCTTTAAGTGAGGGTGAAATATATGAGAATTCAATCACTTGCAATACAGTGTACCTTCACAGTGCTTGGAGCAAGTGATTGTGTTTATCAATGTTATAATGGTTGTGAGCCATGGGAATGCTAACAAACCTGACACTCATTGCTTGGATGATTTAATATCTCCACACAAAAAAATCAAAAATTCATTTTGAGCTCCATGGTCAGGTATTTCTTCCTTTTTCTTTATTGAATGCATGTACATTCAAATGCAGTTACCAACTGAATTATTCATACCCTTTGTTAATGTGATGTTTTTAGTGTTTTTCGTAACTCAAGAATGATAGGTGGACTGGTTGAATTAGGGTTGAATACTTTTACATGTTAGCTTTAATATGTCACATTCTCAAGAAACAAAAATCAGGACAAATCAATGTTTCACATAATAAAAAAAATTACAGAACTTAGTAAGGGAATGAATAATTTAGTTGTTAACTGTACATGTACAATTTATTCCCTTTATTGTTTTTTTTATGTAAAAATAACAATATTTCTTTCTATCTTTTCATCTTGTTAATTGCAGGTATATGGGCATAGGAGTCTCTACTGAGGAGTTTGGAAATAATATGAGCAAATTACCAGGTATGCTATCTAATGAGATCAACAATTTCAAGCGTGAATTTTTCAGACATACAGTGTCATATTACATAGTGTTCTTGATTCATGTAGAATAGGAATGGGATCTAAGTGATCGTCAAGCGTACATGCATATGCTTCTCATTGATAGCAATGTCACAAGCAATTAATTGATTTTTATGATATCCAAGAGTGACTCAGCAAAATTTTGCACATCAGGGTATCATTAACAAGAAAGGAAATATAACAATTGGATCAAAGAAATGACACCAAGTTTCCATGGAGATAAATCTGAAACTTATATTATTACAGGCATGTTCATCATTATTCATAATTATAAGCCAATATTGGTTTTGAGTAAAGTTGGATTAAAATGGGAATAAGAAAAATATAAAAAGAGGGAACAGAGTAGATGGTACGGTAGTAAGCCCATGGCAGGAGATGGAACCTACGTGTAAGTTTTCTTTTAATTGCCTTTATCTCATTGTACAATTTGGATCATTTTATTTCAGGAATCGTAACTATTATTAGTCGTAAACAATGATCGTATATCGTTGATGAAAAAATAGTCTAAATTGAATTAAAATTCGAAGATTTTGTTCAGAGGTGTAATTCAAGTACATTTCAAAATAACTAACATGCATGTATGATTTCTTCCCCCCTCCTCCTGTTCTACTTGATTTTCTTTCAGGCTGGGACAAGCACTCTTATGGTTACCACGGCGACAACGGACATACATTCAACTCTGCAGGGAACGGACAGCCTTACGGTCCAACGTTTACAACGGGTGATGTTGTAGGATGCGGAGTGAATCTTGTTGACAACACATGTTTTTACACTAAGAACGGTGTTCATCTAGGTGAGAAAACACGTATTTTAAAGTGAAAAATTAAATAACTGTATTGATTGCAGCTTGTGTAGTTCTGTTAAAGAGAAATAAAAGGAAAAATGATGAACCAATTCGAAGGGGTGTATAAATGGTGGAAAGATTTGTTATTAATTAAGCTGGCCTCAGAATAGGATTAATATGGAGTCATAGAGAAGCAGGGAAAATACACGGGGGCTCGGGCCGAATTCGCCCCAGAAATGCCAAAAAGAGCCCCAGAAAGTCTGATTAATTATAATCAATTGCACATCTGTTATTCTGAATGTCAATCTAGTCAACTTTCACAAAGTGCATTATGATTTGTGTAAAAGTGAAGTGAGGAGAAGTACAAGTCCTATTTAATGAGGCTTCGTTTCCTTTACTTGATGACAAACAAACCAGTCGACTGCAATCTAAATCAACCAAACAGGATACGATAAAGTTGATGTTTACACGTATCCAAACGTGTCAATATATCCATGCATGTCATCATACCTATACACTGTTCCTTCACATAAAACCCAAGTGTAATGACCGCAAGATTGTATGTGCCATGTCACGGGTTAAATCAAGATTGCAGAGTCCCCTGGTGGCAGGCAGTGTAGAAGACCCCTTTCATACACGGGTATTAGACATTAGACAGTGACTTGATGAAGATCAGTGTAATATGGCAGACTGATATCAGACTTGTTGAATTCATAAAGCATAGCACTTGCAATCCCATCTACAAGAACCTAATGTAATGATCCCAAGATGTTTTAGGTGTGCAGTGTCACGGGTTAAATCAATATTGCAGAGTCCCTAGAGATTGGCGGTGTAGAAGGCCTCTTACATACACAGGTAATAAAGTAGATAAAAACTACATTGATCCAGGGTATGTCCAGTATCTTTGTAAATAGACACTAGACAGTGGCTTGAGGAAGATCAGTGTAATGTGGCCGACTAACAGACTTGTTGAATTCATAAAGCATAGCACTCGCAATCCATCTACAGGACCCTAGTGTAATGACCCCAAGATGTTTAGATGTGCAATGTCACGGGTTAAATCAAGATTGTAGATTCCCCTGGTAAAAGCTAGTAGATAAGGCCCATTTCATACAAGAGTAATTCTAGATTGATTTGTGGTAATATTTGGTATGTTGTGCCATGTTCATGTACATCAGATTGTGTACATGTATATAGATTAAAATCAATTCATGGTGTCAGTCTGGGGACAGGCATGTAGCATACATTGGCGTGACATCGCAAATCCATCTAGATCGGTCCAGTATGCGCCATGTGTGGAAAACAAGTCATTGAGATGTTTAGTCCTAATACACATGTACTTCATGTTCAAGAAATAGAACCATACACCAAGTCAATGAAGGGAAAAATTTGGAGTGTCGGGGGATTCCCCAAACATGTACATATATATGTTTATTTCATCAGCTTATTTCTACATCGTAACATGTATGTAGTTGTAGATATGACTTTCCACATAGAAATAGGGAGGTTTGGGATACTGCCAAGTTGGAAGCTGCTTGCACTTATTATTTTTTTATGTAGAATGATTGAAGCTGTTATTTCATCAACATACATTCATTTCATGACAAAAAATTGTTGAAAAACATGTTTGTTGGCTATTTGACATTGGATTTGGATATAAATGTAGAGATTTTAAACAGGAAATAATGAAGGAAATACATGAATGGTAAAGTTCAATTGTTATAGCTCACAAACAAAATCAAACATTTATATGATTACCATATTGTATGTTTTTCCCAAAATCAGTTAATTTGGGTAAATGAAAATGAATTTGCTTTAAATTAATTTATGAATATGTTGCAATGTTCACACTGTCATTACAAATACATGTACATGTCGAATAGATGATAATTTGAGGACCCATGATAAGTCCCTGTGATAATTGCATTTTCATCTTGGTGTAACTTCTTTTTGCTTTATCTTTGTATCTTCCCACAGGTATTGCATTCACAGATCTGCCTGTAAGTATTATCCTTCTATCTCATTTGTATGATTGTGGATTTATTTGATATCCTTGTAGCCTCCCCTCTTTATAAGATGAGACAAATTAATGTTTGTTTCATGCATTGCAAAAAAAAAAAACATTATCCTAATTGAATGACTATATTTACATGAGAAAGTGACAATGTCAAAACTGTAGTGGTAGATCCACAAGGATTGTTCAAATGAGGTAATATAGATCAATTTGATCATTCTTTAACTTCATAGATGCTTGAGGTAATTCCTGAAGCAAAACCTTTTTTGTTCTACACACCTTCAAGATCTAAAGCTGCTATTTGTTATGTTATTTCAAAACAGTATAATTTCAGAAAAATCTAATACAGATAAAATAAATTATAGGTAAAACCTCATTGCTCAATGAAGTAATGTAATAGAGTCATGATTCATGAATCAACCATTTGGTAAACAGTGCTAAGGACAGCTGTTGTTATTGACTCCAGTTCATGGTTCGACTGGCCCTGTACTCTGGCCCACTCGCTTGTACCGGTACTTCAACTGTTGGAAAAACTTGCTAGAAAATGTAGGAAGAGTTTGGTGTGAGTCATCGCTCTGGGTATCTTGCTCTTTCCTACCCGATTCAATTTCCCCTGAGGAAGCCCATGTCAGTAAACCCTCATGATGTTGATTGTGTTTGGGGAGGACGTTTTGGGGGGAAGGCTGTTTAAAGGCATTGTTTAACAACGTTTGCAGTTTTACAAATCTGAGGTGCATGGCCCTACGTGTTATCAGTGTCTGTGATATGGTGTAATATTGAAGCCCTAAAAAAAATTGCGCTTCAAAATGATCATGAAGTGCTTCAAGAAAGTAAAAATCTTTGAGTGACTGGTTTTACCATACTCATTTCCCCCAAAAGACTGTAGTGTTGTTCAAAACTGTTTGGCAAACAGTTTTTTAATTCCAATCATAAATATCTTGATAATCAGACAGGCGATCGGCTTGTAAAATGTCATGGGATTCCTGACTGACCTAAAGGTTTATAATTATGATTGCAGCATGAACTAAATCCAGGATTTTGTTTAGAATCTGAGGCAAAAAATACCCAATCCCTTTAAGGGAGGGCTGTTTAGGGTGAGGATTGCTGTTGCACCCATCTTCCTGCAGGTGTGTTCATAGGTCAAACCAAACGAGAAGTGAAGGTTCTCCCCACTGGCTTGAGTTTTCTTGAATTGAAACCGATTGTATCGGTTCACTGACCTTCAGGGGAGATGTGTAAACAAACATTGAGCCTAGCAGGTGAAGGAGATATCTTCCGTTTGATATGAACGGAAAGTTGGCCATGCTGAGGCTTTGGCCATGTGATTCCCCGGCTCACATTAAATTCACATTAAATTGCTGTGGATTTTACTGTGTGATGCAGGACCTTAATGTTTTCATGTGAGTTTTCATGCAAGATCAGGAGTCATCTCCACGTAAAGCAGTGCAAGGGAGGGACACAATGTGGATCATAGAGTGCTGGGAATCCTGAAAACCGTGGGCATTGAAGTAATCAATATTGAAAGGTCTGGAACACAAACAAGGACATGTTGCTACATGCAGAACAGAGAGAGAGAGAGAGTGTGACAAAGGGTTTGAAATGTGCTTTTAAGCCTCCATCAAACCTTTCAGCCACAGAAAGTTCATTGACCCCTAGAATCCAGTGAATCTGTGTGGCAACAGCTCTTTGGACATAAAAAGAAGTACTCGTCTCCAAAAGCAATGCATTCTCAAATTCTTCAAGCAGTTGTAGTATAGATTTGTACTTACGTGACAAATGAAGGGGTGATAGAAGGGAAAGCATAGAATACTGGCAACAATTATATGATAGGATAAGGGTCAATAACTAGCGGCTACACCTAGCTGCTTCTGTTGTAGCGTGTTACTGATTATACATGAGTGATAAACCTTGAGCATGTTGGATTATGGGTGACTTAGATCACACCCTGTTCTTTCTAGGAATAACCGTGCAACCCAAAAGGTACCAGTAGGGGATGAGGTTGTGATTAATAAATAAATATGATAAAACAAGTACGGGTATTATGATTATGGTAGTATTTTTAGATGTCATCGATTAACTGTAAGACCTGGGTATTTTTAGCTCCTTACTTCTTGTTATAAGGGATTTAAAAGGAATAATGAAGTTCAGAATATTAAAAAATATGCCCAAATAGGTTAATTTCTTGAGCTGTGATTATATTTATAGGAAGATTTTGTTATAAGGTATTACAGTATGTTTCCATGAAAAACAATGAAAGATGACGATAAACACAAAAAAATGTGAGGGATACCCTCAAGTGAAGAAAGTAGTGCATATTTAATGCACATCTTATATTTTGAAATTCATATCATGTCTTCAGCAATATTTCATATGGAAAGAAATGTAAGGAAAGGGCACCTTCATGTCAAAGATAGTCTCAGTACCTTACTAAACTTATAGTCCACTTATTTATTGAGTGCCAAGAGACAATCTCTCCCTCCCATAAAAATTACCATCAAGGCTCGCTCAGATATGAGACGGTAAACCACCACAAAAGAGGAAATGGCGCAGAATTTTTAGAGTGTAAATGAATTGCAATTGCGTGCAACAAAGGTCCTGCACATATTCACTTAGCTCTGTGCTAATAAGATAGGAAAATGTGAAGTGTATGATACTTTACATTATGTTTGCCAAAAAACTCATATCTGGACGAGGCTAAATGAACAAACAATATCATAAAATCAATTTCAAATGATCATCCCATGACTGGCCTCAATTAATTTATTCATGAGGTTACAGAGTTACAGGAATTTAAGCAGAATAAATACTGACCCTTTGCTCTCCATCAAGTCTGTCTTAATAGGTATGTCTTCATCAGCTCGAGATTGCCAAATAGCCCGCTATTTCTGATTTGCGAAATAAGCCCGAAGCTACAAATCGCGTCTTCATCAGCTCGGAACTCGAGCTCGAGATATTTTGCTCAGCGTTCACGCATAGTGCGAGTCTTCAGGCTGGGGAAGATGCACCGGACAAATAGCGGGATATTTTGCAAACTAGCCCAAGATATCTTGGGATGATTATCTCGACCAAATATCCCGCTAATTGCAACTGCGGGCTGATGAAGACGCAAATTAGCTGGATAATTTGATATCGGGATAGTTAAAATAGCGGGTTATTTGGCAATCTCGAGCTGATGAAGACGGGCCTTATGAATATGAGCCATTGCTCAAAACTACCTTCATTTAATTTATAGACCCAGCTTGCACGGAAGCGTAGCCTGGCTAGATAGATAGATTGTTGTGGTATCATGCTAAATGTATTCTCTGTTAGTGTTACCCTTGTTATAAAGATACTGCCAGGATATGATATATATCACGTTGGATGAAGCCCTGTGATGTATTATGGTGCTGTAACATAACTTAAAGCTTGTCTAGCCACAGCAGACATTCTCTCATACTTATCACACTCCGCGGAGCCTTTGCTGAACTCACATTTCACCCAAATATGTGATTCCCGTGAGATAACAGATCAGAAATAGCCAGAATATTAATTTACAAGGCAAGGAAAATATGTGACAACAAATGGAAAGATATCCAAACTATTAATTTTAAATGTTTTCCTTCAAAGTAGGTTGTACATGGGAAGAGTATTTCTGTCAACATGCATACAAAAATTTGATTTATTTCTGGAAGGTTCACTGTAGATCTGATTGTCTTCTCTGAATGATTAAGCTTCTTTAAAAAAAAAAAATGTTTGAACAACATTATAAATAGCAATTGCAGTGTCCAAACTGTTCCTTGGGGTATTACCCTTCAATATTAGCTGAAAATTGTACTTGCCAAATGACCAAATGAATATGGAAGAGCAGCTGAAATGCAGGCTAGATGGTGGATTGTTGACAATATTTTTTGGAACAGTGTTAGGCGTGAGGGAGTGATGTAGGGCTCAGCAGGTAATACATCCTAATACATCACGTCTGATCATGGGGGAATGGTTTATGACTGTTCTACAACCTCATCACAGTGACAAGGTACATTGTATACAACACTCATGTTACTATTACTGTTTTTGCTTTGTTTCTTTACTTATATTATATTAAGGGGGCTATCAGAAGAAACCATTTTAAGTCGGAAGTTTGTTGCTGACATCCCAATGAAAGACATGCTACAAATTAACAAATCTTTCAATGCCTAGGATATTGAGAAAGTTAGACTTACGAAAGTCTCATGATGGTTTCTTGAAATAGCCCCTTATATCTCTTAGAAAATAAAAGTAGTGATTTTCTTGCTGAAAAAGTTTAAACGTGTTGCTCTTTGATGGCTTGAAAATCTTGAGTGGCAAGTTGTACTACTGGACGGTGGGATGAAATTAGTTTTATGCTTCTATTTCCTGCGATAGAAATACAAAATTATAATACTAGTAAAAAGTACACATGAGGTAGTAGTATGTACTGTAGTATCAATTTGGACTTTTGCCAAATTATACATGACCTATGATATTCGATACATTATATCCTGCCAGAATGACAATAACAGATTAACATTGACTTATTAAAACATAAACAAATTATTCCTACTTGGTTTAGTTTTCTATGGTATTGTCCAACAGGCATTTTAATCCATGGCCCATAAAAATATTTTTAGTTGTAGTCAATACACCGAGGTCTGTAAAGTGGACATTGAAAACTTGGTTTAGAAAGTGAAAGTTGCCAATCTCTCATTCTGAGGAAGTTGTACTTAAAGTTTTTAGTGTATATTGAATTACTTTCGAAATCTCCACACATCAACACATCCCTAATTCAATACTGTTCCTTTTTCTGTTTTTAATTATATTTCGTTGTGTTATGTTTGAAATGTGAAACAGTGTTTGGATCAGTAACCAGATAAATGTTGTTGTGTGCCCATTATGATAATTCTTTTACATGGCCACTTGAATAGACATTGTCATCACATCGTCATCAACTTACCCATATTTGACAAATTCTTGATTTGTGGTTTGGCGCTATAACTTATGATTCATGGGGGTTGTTTCGCAAAGACTAAGATCGACTTTAAGTTGGACTTAACTATGACAGGCCATTCATGCCACTGGTTGCTCTCACTATTGGTCTCTCAATTATGATCTTTTGATAATATTTTTCCTTCAGTAATGAACTATCAAAAAATATAAATTCTGTAGATTTGTGACCACGATTTATAAGTCCCTTGAGAGACCAATGCCAGTAAATGGTGAAAGCAAACAGTGGCATGAACGGCCTGCCATAGTTAAGTCCAACTTAAAGTCGATCTTAGTCTTTGTGAAACACCTCCCTGGTCCTAAAAGGGTAATACCTAAGTAAAATGAATACTGGTAGTTCTCCATGACTGATGTTCATTTTAGTTGCATCCTCAAACCTCTTTTGATGGTAGAGATGTTTTGAATGAAAATAATCCTAAGAAAAATCTAGAATTGACAGCACATTGAAACACCCAAGATAATTATTTTTCTATTTTTCAATCGGAATTGACATTTTTCACTTTTAAATACATTTTTTCTTTGTATATTTTCAGTTATGTTACATGACTTAATAAAATGGTAAAGCGATAAAACAATTCTAATGTTGCCAGTTTGAAAAAATGAAGATGGTTAATATAACATTTCAAAAAATCCCTGTTGTTGACGAGCTAACGACCAATTGATCATCTCAATGATGCTGCACAGTTGGGCAGGGCCAAAATACAAATTTTCAAATTTTTAAGGGCTACTTTATAGAAAATGCATGACTTAATTGATTTGCAAATCATGGTATTGAGTTATTTTTTGCATCAATGCCCATTAACAGAAATAGTATTTAGAGTGTAGAGGGTCTTTAAAAAAAAAAATCATGGGGCCTTGTTATAAAGTTTTAGGTACAAATTGCCCTTACCCCCCACCCTCACCCACATTTTTCCTTAATTCTGGCAGGTGGTAAAAGATCTTCTTTAAAAGAAGGAAAACGACATTAGTGTCAAAAAGCCGACACATTGAGTTATAAGTAGTTTAGGGAAACTTTAATTTATTCTAGCAGTACGTGGCATTGTATGTTACCCTCTCTAAGTGACTCATACGCACACAGCTGACTGTGTTAGTTAGTCTACAAGGCACAATAACTATATCCATTTTGTAGCAGGAGCCAATCAAGGCAGAGGGTAGAATAGCATTCGTGACTTGCTCTCTGGGTCTCTCTGTTGCTTTGACCAAGTGTACATCCTTGCATCACCTTAGTCATTTTTCAGTGTGATCATTGCCAAGCGTATGTGTCTTTTGGGATTGTGAACGGGGTGTTTGTGCAGAACATAAATCAGGCAGTTCTATTGTTAACTTATACTGGTAACAATGCAGGCATGGCTGACTACAAAGGAAAGGTTTGTGAATAATATCGGTACATTGTAGCATTTCTGTGGCAGTTTCTCAAGGCATGCCTATGGATTTCACCATGAATTCATGCTACATGCGAACTAAAATCTTGTGTGTGTGTATGAGAATGCTTGTACACGTATATGCAAGATTATACCTCACAAATCTGAACCATATTTTCCCTCAAGAGTGGACTTGCCAGATATTCAGAGGCCTAAAGGTTTTACTTTACTTGTTCTGGGTGCAAAATCACCCTGATCTACTGTGTATTTTGATATTTATTCCTCATTTACATACTTATTCTTTGTAAATCCACCGAATACTGGATTTTTTTATAAATGTTTTTGTTTTCAGGGCAACCTCTATCCGACTGTAGGACTCCAGACACCTGGTGAAATCGTTGATACAAACTTTGGTCAGAGTCCCTTTGTGTTCAATATAGAAGACCTCATGCAGGTTAGTCAATTGTATTAATACTCCATTTCAATACCATAGACTGTGTGAATGTATACATGAAGAGCAATCTAGTTCTTTAGTATTTTGTGCGAAAGTTAATGGAAAGTGTGGTTTAGATCTTGATCATAGATTATTATTTTTTTTAAAGGAAAAAAACAAAGAAATATCCATTATCAGTTACATATTATGAAATTGTTGTAGATCAGACTGACCTGTAGTAGGTCACCAGCTAACATCCAAAAATGCTTTCTGAAAAGCCCAGTTTGAATAGAGTTATTGCATTGTGAAAGAAACATTGTGGAATCGATCAGAAAAGGCTGATCATCTAGCATATAAGTATTGGTGTGTACTACAAGGTTCTGGAATCATCAAAATGATAAGAAATTTGGCCCAGTCTTGGTAAAGTTACAAGCACTGTACACAGAAAGATGTGTATGAGACTACACAAACATGTGGCATAAAAATCCATCCTGATTTTTGTGCTGTTACATGCCATATTTAGAATATTAAGGCATTTGAAGAGCCATGCTTTTTTAAGGGAACATTTTTTCTCTGATGTTCTTCCACACTTGCATAATACAATGATAACGCTCACAAATTATTTTTCACCTCTTCCCAGAACTAAACCTTCTCTTTAAATATTTAGTAAGAATATAAAATTAAACTCTCGATTAAACACGTTCATTGATAGAGTCAAATAGAGCATAGAATGAAACCCTGTTTTTCACCTTTGAGAATTGACATGCCAAGATGGAAATTCCGAAATGGTATATTCATTTTAACACAATTCAGTGATTTTATCAAATTAAACACTCAATTGAACACATTACTGTAATAGTGCTAAATTACACATTCAATTAAACACTATTATTTAATTTTGCCAAATGAACTATTGATCAGAATGAAAATATTATTTAATAGTTGTAATTTTAACACCATTTTCTTGATTTAGGAAATGAGGATGAAGACAAAGATGACGATAAAGAATTATCCAGTACCAAATGACCAGGGAGAGTGGCAATCAGTGCTACACAGGTATGTACTAACAAGCTTGCTAACAAGCATATATGCTTTCTTAGCAATCAGGTAAAATAACTACCACTACCAGACTGTCGTGTAATGTAACAATATCTATTCTGCAAACACATTGCAGGATATTTATGGAACATTGTTTCTTCTGTACAAGTCATCTGCATCAATAGTATCATCATTGTCATGAGGCTTTTAGGAAGACAAGAATTAGTCAGTGCACGAGGATAAAGCTGTCACTCGACTTTGGAGTTCTTTCAGTTTGGTGATTAGTCAGGAACAATGACTTCTTTTTCTTTAGGTGAGCCATTAATGATAGGAAACCTGGAAAGGTCTTAAATACAGTTTGGAAAAATCTGAGAAATCACCTTGTAGAGACAAACCTGAGGAGATGAAATCTTTTATTAAATCAAATTAAATGTTACGGTACAGAGTTTATTGATATATTGTAATTATACAACTTGGCTTATGAGGACATTAGTAATTTACATGTAGATAAAGTTTGATTGGAAAGTCAATAATAATTCTTTGATCATGCATGTCTTTTCTTTAATTAATTCCCTTCTTTTAGAATCGTGTCGACATATCTAGTTCACCATGGTTACAGTCAAACGGCAGAGAGCTTTGCTCGGAGTACAGGGCAGACAATAGCTGAAGATGTCGCGTCAATTAAGAACAGACAAAGTGAGTTCCATTTCCTTAATACACCATCTGCTAATCCTCTTTTCAATGTTGTTACTTGTAAATGTATGTTTAGTGGCTAAATATAATGATGACTATTAAGAAGACTTCTACTGCTACTTCAGACAGACAAAGAAACAATAAATTAATAGATGAATGAATATAAGCAAATGAATGTTTGCTGTAAACTGTCATACATCAATGTTTCGGTACTTGACATTTTGTACTCTACCCTCATACTGGATGAATTTGTTTAATTGCCACTTGAATTCATATGCTGGTGGCTGTGTTCTCACTCTCATCAGATAATGTGTACAATGGATACATACATTGTTTTCATTAGCTGGTTGTCCTCCGGGAGGAAAGCAATTCTCACTTTCTATCCAAACAGTCATTCCAACTGATTACCCATGATGCAATTAGAATGGGGTGTGGTTTTTATTGTCAGGTTGCCATGGTAATCAATCAAGTTTGCTTACATTTCCCCCTGAAATCTTCTGTAATTTATTGGATGATTAGAGAGCAGGTCGTATTGGTTTAACAAAATCATCTTGAAGTTTGTATGGAAATTATGTGCAGTGGCAATGCATGTAATATTTGTGTATGCTTTAGATTTCATGAAAACATATTTGTGAGATAAACAGTTTTCATTAAGAAAGTAGTAATTCTCTTTGCGTAAACCAAATTTAGTATTTTATGCCATCTAGGAAATCAAGCAGATTTTTATTAGCGAAGAATTTTATATAAACTGCAAAATTATGACTTTTGACGACCTGAAATTTTTACGAGTTAAAAGCCCTACATATAAAACCAAGGTGCTGCAAGTTATACACACACATACACTTAACAACCATAAAAGATGTTTTTATCAACTTCTTACATGTATATACATGTATATACAGTTACATATATCCCTGAAATAAATGGAAAATGCAATTTCTTTTCCCTTATGACCATTCCTAGTCATGTGCATTGAATATAAACAATACAAGCCAGACAAAGTAATAGAATGTGTTGAGGATGATAGTTGCATAAATTTTTTCTCACAATAGTGTTGAAAATCCCTGATCTCTTTACTAATCCCTTAACTTCTATGGTAAAATATAACAACCGAGAAGGCAGCATTGAATTGAAACTTTCGAAAATGTGATAGTGTATTGTGCTATGATGATACGATCTTCTTTCTTTTATTTTGCAGAACTTCAAAGACTAGTATTAGCAGGGTGCATGGGTGAAGCAATAGCAACAACACAGAGACTCTATCCTAATTTACTACAACAGAATCCCAATCTAGAATTCATGCTCAAATGCCGCCAGTTTGTGGAAATAGTGAGCGGGACGGAGAGCGAGATACGCCCTCCCCGCAGTGAGCCACGTAGCTCACGTTCATCACGGTCCAGCAGTAGACACGCAAGTCCAGCCATGAGCCCTCATCGTGATAGCACTGCACCCTCCTCCTCCTCCTCCTCCTCCTCATCCGCACATCTCAGTATATCATCACCATTGGCAGCGGACCCTCTTCAAATGCATCATTCAGGAATACCAGGGGGTAGCAGTAGTAGTAGTAGCGGCAGGCACGGGAGTAGTCTGCTCAACACTTCCAAACCCATATCACCAAAGAGTCCTAAGAACTTACAACAACAACAATAACAACAACAACAACAACAGCAGCAACAGCAGCAACAACAACAACAACAACAACAACAACAGCAAGATGGACTACCCACAAACTCTGCAATGACCTCAACCATGAATGCCCTCAACCTCACTACCAACGGTAGTGTCATGAACGGTTCCTCAAGGATAATAAACCAAGAGTTGGATATAGACATGGATGTAGACTCTCATGAAACCAATGGTGTTCATACGAATGGAAACAGTAGCAATGGACATGCTGTGACAAATGGCAAGGCATTGTCTTCATCGGTCAATGGTGTGTGCCCGCCTGCAGAAGATATGGAAACAGATGATCTAGGTAAGTTGGTATTGCTTCTCGTATAAAATGCTATACTGTAAACCAGAAGCTTTAATGTTCCTGGATTTTGCAAGTGGTTAAGATTCACTAAAGTTTCATGCCGCTAAATGACACAACTCTGAATTTAAAAAATTGCTGTCATTTTAAATTGTGAAAATGTCATGATGTGAAAGTTTTTTATTTTACAGTCCGACAACCACAGGTGATTGATCATGTCCAAATCATTTTCTTAGGGGTCAGGTATTAAATATTTGATTCTTGTCCAGAACATAGAGCTTGGTTCATTTCCCTATGGCATTTGTAAGGGACTAGTGGATAAGTCACTGGGCCTTGGATCAAATGGTATTTCCTACACAGGTCCTTTGTCAAGACATTAATCAACATTTGCAATTCTACTCAGCTATTCTGAACATTGCAGAAAGCCATTATGATTGCCTTTGTCATTGCCCTGCATGCTAGCATGGGAACGGTGCAAATTTTCATGGGACGGTGTACACCTGTGTACAGGCTTGTAATCCAGCCATCCAGAGCTAAGAATACAAATAACAATCTAAAAGCACATTCATCTTATGCATTTTCTAAACGGAAAGTACTTTTATCATCATGTACAGAAGGGACATCGTTACCACCGTCCGTCAACTCTGTGGAGGTAGTTATTCAGCAATCGAACATATGCTCAAATTTGGTCGGGAACTACAGTGCTTCTACGACAAAATTACCAGGGAGAGCGGCAAGAATGAAACTAATGCCAACGCATTACGGGTAAGAACAGATCAGTCCTGTGTAGAAAGATTAAAGTCCCATAGTTTACTTCTATTATCATTAACCCCCTACAGATCCTCACCGCACCGGACTGCACCCCATTAACAAAATATAAGGATGATGGTATAAAGTGAGATTTTCAATGAATGTAAGATTCTTAGTTCCTTCATTTTTACTGCATGAACTTATTTAACCACCACTGAGATGACTGAGTGATTTCAAGTTCGGTGTTGAAAGCTGGTGTTGGTGTTGTGATAACACCAACACCAGCTACAACACCGAACTTGAAGTCATGCTGGTGTTGAGGTTGACCTCAGAAAATATGACGCATTTCCGGTAGTCTGTGTTGAAGGCTGGTGTTGAATGTCGTCTGCTGTTGAATGTCGTCTGCTGAACCAAGTATCGCGGTTGGTGTTGACGATTTACGTGTAATTTTCCCATTCACCAACACCAGCCCCTAGGGATTAGGAAATTCATGATTTCAAGTTTGGTGTTGGTGTTGGTGTTGCAGTATACCGCAGATAACTATGCGGGCATCTGTCACGAATCTCACAATCAAGCCAAGGTAAAATCCATTTTCCAGTCAAAACAACTGTAATTCATGGGAGCTAAATATGTTTTTCAAGAGAGATTATTTTATCTCTATTCATTTTTTAATATGAATTTACATTTGATATTCGATATGATGTAATTGATTGGAATTTCTGAATGGATTATGGTTTTATCGCAAGACTTTTCGCCTGTAGAGTAGGACGTCACTCGGTGTTTAGGCTGGTGTTGAGCTATAGATAATGTGATCGGTATCGTCCTTCTAAACTGACCTTTGGTGTTGGAGCTCGGTTCAGCGGCCTTTCCACGCTCTCAACACCAACACCAACACCAACACCGAACACCGTACTTGAAATCACTCTATGTCTACCCCAACCTAACAAATATATTGATTTTTCCAAAAATCATGTAGTATTTTCTAAATGAGAACTTATATTTTGATATTTGTTTTGTTTCTTACAGGAGGCATTTAGTTTGTTAGCCTATGCAGACCCATGGAATAGTGAAAAAGGGTACCAGCTCGATCCCTTATTACGAGAACCAGTCTGTGCCGCATTAAATAGTGCCATATTAGGTGAGTCTCCATCTTGTATGTGTACTGTAGTATCTCAACAAATTCAAAATTAATGACCTCTTTTCATTATTTCCTAAGTGAAACCATGTAGAAGAAAATTTTATACACTTCTTATAGGCAGTAATATTTTTACCATGAAAATGACTTTGTATGATTTCTGCTGGAGACTTAAAAGGGGCAAGTCCGACCCATTTGCAAGTTGAATTGAATGTACAGAGAAAAATTAAACAAACATAACAGTGACATTTTCCTCAGAAATCGGACAAAACTAAATAAAAGTTATGGAATTATAAAGTTTCGTATAATTTCATAAAACAGTGATATGTATCACATAGGCTGTATTCAAATTAGCGAGTTGATGATGTCCTCCCCAACTATTCCCTATATATTGTTTTGATTAATTTTCTTTTATATTACGTATATGTTTTTCATTCCCTGAGCAGAAAAGTGATATTTTTTAAAAATTTATGTACAAAACGGATAGAGAAAAGTGAAGGAATGACATCATCAACTCGCTAATTTGCATACACCCTATGGCTATGTGATACATATCACTGTTTCATGAAATTATGCAAATCTTTAAATTTCCATAACTTTCAAATTTTTCATCTGATTTTGATGAAACTTTCGCTGTTTTGTTTGTTCAATTTTTCTACATTTATTCAATTCAACTTGCACATGTGCAGGACTGTAAGATTTAATATTAAAGCTGATCAGACCTTCTTTGCTTGAAATATGTCACCTGTAGATTATGAAGCCTTTCAACATGTATCTCAGGAATGCATGATGACTGCAAAGATTGAAGAATGCTTTGATAGCATCTTGTGAAGAAAAAAAAATCCTCACGCTTGAATTGCAGTTTATAGTATGTTAATACAAGGATTGGCTGAGCAAAATAAATTGTTTTGAATCTAAAAAGAAGTGGAAGAATAAAACATGAGCCAATTTTTTTGATATTTTCATATAACTCGACTGAACCAGTGAACACAGACATCGTGAATATTTTCTGGAAAGTGATGTGGAAATTTTAGGAGATAAAAACATTACTTTTTCTCTGTAATGATTATGAAGTTTTCCAACCCCTTTTGAGTCTACCGCTCAGCTGAAACGTTTGCATGTCTTGTCTTTCTTTCTTTGTTGACAGAATCGCAGAACATGCCCAAGCACCCGCCTCTGGAGCTTGCCCTATGTCATGTGAAAGAGACCATCAAACTCATGTCCAAGTATGGAGCAGGGTTTTGGGGTCCTGTGCTTCCTCAGGAGTAGACAGACCACTATCTTAACTAACGCTGGCCTTCCTTCCCTCCCCATCCTCCTCCTCCTCCTCCTCCTCCTCCCCTTCCTCTTCCCTTCCCTGAGTTTGAAGCAAGCCGCTCTGTCTCCAACTGAGCTTTAAATGTATCATCTTCCAGGATTTTTTTTGAAAGACAGTAGGAGACTAAGCTCTTGCAGTGCCCGCCCATGCTCACCCCAGTGTATTTCACTCTGTTGTATGCAATAGTCCCACTTAAATTATTTATTTATCCATGGAGTCGGATCAGATTTGCATTGATATCTTAAGAGCTGGACTCTGCAATTTGTTTGGAATCATGATGGTTAAATATCTGAAACTTTCTTACCTGTTAAAAGTTATCCGATTAATTTAAAAAAAGCATCTTTTGTTAGTATATATGAGGTTCACCTAATATTCTTGTGTAAAAAATTATACTGCAGTTTTATCAAATATATGGGATTTTGTTATCTCCTCAAATTACCTCTACCTTCCTAAATATGATTTCATTATATTTCATAGTAGCCCAATTCCTAGTCATATTATATGCCTTGGCCCTAACATTATCTTGTTTTTTTTACATTCATTCCAGTTAATGTACTTCCATCTCCTACCCTTGTGTTTGATTTATTGTATGGTAAATTACACTTGTTTTACATCTGTTTTGCCCCTGTTTACAATGCCCCTCCTTCCCTCTCCCGCTGCCTATGTCCAACCCCTGTCCCCTGTCACATACGATTCCACCAACAGTCCTGCCTCATCTTCCCATCCTGAGTGCTGCCTCATTCATGACTCTGTGCAGAGTGACTTAAGATTTACCCTTCAATGTAAGATCATTCAATGACACGATAATGCTGCCTCTGTTCACGAAGTACTCTTATGTAGACGATTTACCTGGAGCCGAGATGAACGCATGTAAACGTGTATCTCTTATTCATATCGGACGTGACATTACCTACTGATGTGGTCAGAAGTGAGAGTTTGTGCATTTTAATCAGGACTGTGTGTTCAGTACATGGCTCGTCTCGTGAAAGAATGTTCCTCTTCAACGGATTAGCAAAGGAAAGGCTCTTTTCTGGAGTCATCTCATCTCTTGCTTGTGATGTAGCCTATCTGCATCTTATTGAGGGGAGAGAGATGCCGTCCCGTTACGGTATCCCCTGGGCCAGCCCTGGTGATGCCCATTCAAAGTTTTGCACTACATATCTCATGCAGTCATCAATGGGAACATGATCGAGCCTGCTAAGATTTGACGAGAGCTAATATTGATCTGACACGAGGGACTGATAATCTCTTTGAGATGGTAAGATGTTTGGCCTAGATCAACTGCATCTGGCTGAATTGTAAAGGAGCGCCCTTTCACGACTGGATGGAGAGCATAGTTTCGTACGTCAGCCTTGTGGATACTTGTAGATCATCTTCCATGCACTGGTTTCTGAAGTGCTTGCAAGGATAGATGAGAATTCGTCCAAATGCTGCACAAACCACAACGGAATGTTCCAACGTGACATCATACCAGATTTGACATTCAACAAATTCCCATCAAGAAAAACTTGAGATTGTTCTTGATCAGTCATTACTCCTTCTAATGTTAGAGATGAAAGACTGATGAGAGACTGGTAAGAGACTGGTGAGACTGAATTTGGGAAGAGAAGACCGGAGAAGATTGCTGTGTAAAGTGGTACAATGTAGCTATGTGTGAAATCTATTACTCAAATACTGTGCTTTTTACTCTTCAGTCCATCATGTCCTTTGTATTGCAAATATTTTGTGTGTTAGATTGTGTTATAACATTGTCCTTTTGTAAACTCCATTTTGTAATATTTCCCTTGCTTGAAGGATCCTGTAACTTATCAGTCATTTCTTAAATGGATGTCTGACTAATTGAATGAATTAGTCATCAGATCAAGTTCAGTCAATTTGGAGTTTAGGCATTCACAATCCTTAAACCTTTCAAATTATCATGACTACAATCGTAAAAGAAATGAAAATGGAGTTTCTACCTATCCGCTAGGGATTTGATGCTGGTCAGTCTTACTTATAGCCATTATTGCTATTATTGTCTTTTTATGTACATCATTTATTTCTTCTTTCAATCATATTTTCTACAGCCTTATTTGCATAGAATTATGCTTAGAATCAGTTATTTCATTTTTTCTCTCTTATATATTCTGTTTTTATTTAATATTCCATTTCAATCAGGGAAAAAATATATAAATTGCTATCAGGAAGATGGAAATTATGCTGTACAGGAGTCATCATGATCAGATTCAATGTAATATCAATTACAAGAATATTTGTTTTATTTGCATTTGTAACCAACCAACCAACTGAATGTCTCTACAAATTTGCTTCATGTTTTATTTTTCTGTAATATCTGTCTTGAATTACACTTCTCAAGAAAATATGTCTGTAAACAAGGGATCTCTGAAGGCTCAATTGAAAAAGGAACTACCTTAAGACTATAGACACAAGAAAATCTCTGTAATAAATATTGTGGAGATGCAATTATCTGCATGAAAGTTACTTTTTAGAACCTTGAATGCTTGTCGGTGGGTTTGGCCAGCATATCAAAGACTAGTGTATACAATCTTTACAACTGACAATGGTTGAATGCGATAGTTCATCATGAGGTACTCGGAGAAGAATTATCCTTTGACTTGCAATCTGAAAATATTCAATGGATACCTAGTACTGAGACGAGTGTTCTTCAATTCTACCATCAGATACATGGGAACCCAGTGACATAGGAGGAAGGGGAATATTAAACAAAATTGGTAATATTAAACAAAATTGGTAATATTAAACAAAATTGGTATATTAAACAAAATTGGTAATATTAAACAAAATTGGTAATACATAAGACTTTTCTTTCAAAATTGGTAATATTAAACAAAATTGGTAATACATAAGACTTTTCTTTAAAAATAGAGTATACCTCACTAACATCAGCTTCAACGATGGGGGAAAATGGGTGATGTATTGTGGACTAGTATTGACTTCAGAGATGGTATCTTGTTGTATATTGATGTTGAAAGAGATATGCAGCATTTGATTTTCCTGTAGGAGTCTATAATGTATCACTGCTGTCGGTATAGGATATCCCAACATTAACTCAATTTCGTTTTACCGTTTTCTTGATTAACTGGATTCTTTTATTCTCTTTCTGTCAGTGCATAGGTGTAATGTAGCCTTGGGTTGGTCCACATTCTGTGGATGAGATGGTTGGTAGGTTGACAACTTGAAACTTTATTCATTGAAAATATGAGTGTACCATGTGTTACTTGTTTCAATACCCTTGCAGGACAGTCCAATCTGTGATGTCATAATTATTCATCTGATAATTATATTGCATATTTGCTCAAGACGCTTCAATATTACCCCGGCTCTGCTAGGCTACCGATTTCGATGCTCATGGCATTCAAGGAATCCCTTCTGACCAGTACCCATTTAACACCTGGGTGGAGAGTGGTAAATGTAGATGAATGTCCTTTGCAAAGGACATTACTGCCGCAGCAGGATTCCAACCGCGAACCTTGTAATCCATAGTCCGACGACTTATCCACAAGATCGCGACACTTCTACACAAGTAATCTAATTCTGCAAAATGAAGACAGACCTATTACCAGATCTTTATCTGCTCTCTTCTCAATTGCCTTCTTCTAACTGTCCTATCTTTGAAATGCACAGACATATTCAACATATTGTTGAAATCAGGAGTGTATGTTTTTGCAAGGTTCTGTACATTGGATCATTGTGTGTGCGTGTGTGTATGTTGAGATGGCCACATCATGATGTGTTATAGAGCAGTATTTTTCTCAATTTCTTGTATAGATTCATGTTTGAAAGTGATGAAATAAAAAAAAGATTCATGCAACCAATTGTGATGCTACATTGAAGTAAAAACTATTATAAGAAAATGTATTGTTATATTATTATTATTACTATTCACTATCACATGAAATCTGATTACTTAGAGATCTATAAGTCAGGGTTTTATATCAAACCAAATGAGTTTTCTTCTTATTTTTCTGTATGCACCCATGATGAAAATATAGTGAAATGAAAATAGTTGTATTTATTATATGGCTTGATTTTTTGTGTGTAGATAAAGCAGAGAGTATGAGTTGACAACAGTATAGAATCATTAGATTCATTCGGAGAAAGCTATATGTTATGTAACACTGAGCTCATATATATTTTTCACTTGATCTTGTAACATAATTTAATTTCATGAAGGAAACCTACCATACCTGTTACCCTTCAAATATCGTATGCCATGAATCGTTGGGCATAATGTTTAATCCACTGTCTACAAGTACATGTAGCTTGAAAAAATTGTAAGCAATAGTTGATATGCAAGCCAATTTTGATGTCACTGAAATAAAATGATAATTTTTCATATCTTTACAATGTTATTCCCTTAAAGGATGGAATATCATATCCACCGATAATCATTTACCTTTCAAATGGTTAATAAGGTAGCTTTTCTATAGACATTTTGTCTACAAGTAATTGCAAATAATCTTACAGTGACCGATGGCCCAATCATTATTCGCAGAAACGTCTTTTTACCTGTCATATGCGCATTCCTTTCGAATTCACTCTCTGTTTAACAACTGTTATGCAAGGAAGCACAGGGGTGTAAGTTGATTATAGTATCCAAGGTGAAGATAAGATAGAATTCAATATCCAAAAGTATCATTTCTCAGTGAACAGCTGTAGTGAGATAATATTAAAGTATCAAGATAATGAAAAGTAGTGTGCATTTGTAACCAACCTCTTTACATGTTATCCTGGCACGAAGGACAAGTGAATGTTCTTTGTTATCAAACTTGATACATCATGTACTCCTACCCACCACTGTTCAAAACTAGGCGTTTCAAAACCACGACTCTAGACAGATTTCATGTTTTAGGTATGCTAACAAGTCACAAACTCTTACAAAAAGCCGACCATTCACTACTTTTGTTTGATGCATCTTTAGGAGATAGCATCATGCCATGTTTGGCGGCACACTATTACTATGTACTATGTTATACCATAGTCCCTCATGCTACTCTCATTCCACCTTCCCAATTCTTGATGTTGTCTCTCCATCCCGCAGGACGTCTACCAACTCGGCACTTCCTTAAACTTCGCCTTTGATTGTTGCTAGTACAACACTCTCCTCTCTTGTTTCCCAGTGCCCATACACTATTAGAATGGTTTTATCTGCTGTTGTTTCCTTCAGTAACTTGCAGCTTACTGTAATGCATTATGAGTTCAGTGTTACATAGCAGAAATTTTGGTCGGTCAGTACCTCATTCTTGTGAATTTGACATTGAAACGTGTGATTCTCTTATTTTATTATTATTTTTAATTTACGTGCATGTTTATGTACAGGAGTTGTTCAAGGGGAGAAAAAACTTATGAAATTTGAGTAAAGATGGAAAAAAAATAATAAAAGTGAAAATGTTTATGACTTGAAAATAACGTGTCATGCGTCATATGTTGGGTAAGCTTCATCTGTATTGTATGTTTATTGTGTAATGCACAGAGACTTCAAGTTCTCAAGTTTGTCAGTTTGTCAAAAGAGAACAAAGATGACAACGACAAAGACCCAATGTACCTGCTTCAAACTTGATACATGTAGATTTATTTTAATAAGCAATTCAAATACATGAAATATCCTTAAAGAGAAGGTCGAGTTCTGGGAAGAGGTGAAACAAAAATGTGTGAGCGTTATCATTGTATTATGCAAGTGTGGAAGAACATCAGAGAAAAAATGTTCCCTGAAAAGCATGGCTCATCAAATGCCTTAATATTTTAAATATGGCATGTAACATCATAAAAATCGGGACGGATTTTTATGCCACATGTTCGTGCAGTCCCATATACATCTTTCTGTGTACAGTGCTTGTAACTTTACGAAGACTGGGCCAAATTTCTTATCATTTTGATGATTCCAGAACCTTGCAGTACACACCAACACCGGTACTTAACTGCTGGATGATCAACCTTTTCTGATCGATTCCACAACGTTTCTTTCACAATGCAATCGCATGACCAAAACTCAACTTTATCTTTAAAGCTAAGCATCATGGCATAAGTGCGCATTGATTTAGAAATGGTTAAGAAAGGAGAGAAAGAGATGGAGAGAGAGAGAAAGAGGGGGGGGGGGTAGGGAGGGAGGAGAGAGGGGACACGGATAGTTTGACAGAGAGAAAGAGGGGTAGAGATGGAGAGGAAGTAAGAGGAGAGAGAGAGATAGAGAAAGAATGAAAATGAAGGAAAAGGAAACAAAAAAACTTTTGAGAGATGGTTGCAAGGAAAGTTCAGAGCAAACATAAAATAGAGGTATATAGATTTAGAGACAGCAGTTAGAGAAGTAGAAATTCATGTTGGAAATAATTGTGATGCCTTGAGATTATCACCTGATTTCATATTCATTCTGAAATGAGTGCATGTACAGTGTTGTTCGATGTCCAGGAAATGTGGAACATGTTTTCTTTGTGCAGATTACCACGGATAGTTTGACAGAGAGAAAGAGGGGTAGAGATGGAGAGGAAGTAAGAGGAGAGAGAGAGATAGAGAAAGAATGAAAATGAAGGAAAAGGAAACAAAAAAACTTTTGAGAGATGGTTGCAAGGAAAGTTCAGAGCAAACATAAAATAGAGGTATATAGATTTAGAGACAGCAGTTAGAGAAGTAGAAATTCATGTTGGAAATAATTGTGATGCCTTGAGATTATCACCTGATTTCATATTCATTCTGAAATGAGTGCATGTACAGTGTTGTTCGATGTCCAGGAAATGTGGAACATGTTTTCTTTGTGCAGATTACCATCCAAAACCTTGAAGAAAACTGGAAAAGATTTGAATTATATATGATCACCCTGATCTGAAAAATATAAATGCTCAATAAAATGGGACAAATAGGGGCATTACGGCGAGTACCGGTAGGGGGATAAAGATGGTGTTAACCTGTTACATGTACAGTGTGTATATGATTTTTTTCATCCAGGAATGTTCAAAGATTTGTTCAGATATGACGTGGCATTTAACAAAAAATGATATTGTCATACACTGCACATTTCTGTATCTTTATAACACAGACCTCCGTGAATACACGCAGGACCTTTGTTGCGCTCAGTTGCCATTCATTTTCACGTTTAAAAAAACTGGTGGGGTTTTTTGCGTCACAGTTTACCGCATCATACTTGAACGAGCCTTTACAAATACTGTACAAATACTGTACACAAATTTTTCCATCCAAGCACGATTTATGATAATTTTTTATGATTACATTTAAAAAATTCAACAATAACACATAAAAACAACGTTAAACAAAAAATGAAATTCTACATCTACATCATGATTGAGATAATAATTTATCCAAAACTAGATTTGCTGGTATCCCCATTCATCTCATTACATGATTTTAAGTCACATTTTGTAAAGAAAAAGGAATTAAGGTTTTAATGATTTTATAATTGTACTGAATGTAATTCTACAACTACAAATAACATGTACACAAAAATAAACAGAAGACTTTGATTTCAATTTTAACATTTTTATTGAATGCTTACTTGTACATATAAAAACATTATAAAATGACACTCACACACATAGTCAGTTGTTTACCATGAACATGTACTACACATCCCTTGGCATACAGCCAACATGAATGACCAAATTATAGCCAGCAATACGAGATGCTGCATCCATTGCTTGAATATATCATTGGTGCTTGGAAACAGATTGTGGTAAATAAGTTCTTCATGTTTGATAATGTAAACAAATACAGGTACATATACACTCATCCGACATGACAATATTCAAGATGACACACAAATCTGTCACAAAATTTAAAGCCATGTTCATAAAACAAGCAAATTATTACAAAATAGTTTCTGAGTGAACAAATACATGTATGAAAAGTATGGCAATTCCCCATCCCCCAAAAAAAATTAAAATGCAGAGGTATTTGAATAGAATCCTTGAACATGAACAAGTTAATAGCAAAGAGAATCAAACTCTCGTGTATAATTTCACTCTTCATGATTTATAATTGAAAAAACAACAACAACATACATGTATTATTTGGAGTTGACTGCATTGTATATTAACAATGAAAGGACAGAGCAAAAGGATATTGAAACAAAACAATCAAACAAAGCATTTTTAAACAGAACAATATCAAATGAGGATGATATCGGGAGAAATGTGCATTTTAAATTGCTAGAAATGAATAACCCTTAGGTAGATCAATATTGCTTTGTGTGTAAATAAATACATATGAATCATTTTCCTCTTGTTTTCTAGGTAATTTGCATGTTTGAACTTCAGCCATGAAAAGTCAATATTCTTGGGAGTGTGTAAATCATAAAGGGTGGTATTCCGATAGCGCGTACTAAGTTAAGCCTGGCTTAACTTAGTCCACACTTTTATGGAGTGCCTGTTGCCAACTCATTTACCCTGTACAGATTATTTTAATCCTGCAATGAAAAGTGTCCAAAAAATTAATTTTGCAATGAAATGGGAAGCAAAAGAAAATATGAGTATGAACTGAATTTCAATAAAGTCTTTGGTCGATTATCTTTGTCATGAATATCGAAGGAGGAAGATGAAACCTAGCATTCCATAGAAGTGTGAACTAAAATTCTTGTTTAGTCTGGACTTAGTCCCGGCTTAACTTATGAGAATACCACCCATAGTTATAAAGTTCTTTATTGATGCCTAAAATATCTTAAAGACAGTACAGCTCCTGGTTGGGAAAATAACTCCAAACAAGGCTACAACATGACTCTGAAGCCCAGAGGAGCTGAAATTTCTCATAACTAATGATAAAAGCAAAGCTGTTTCTATAAAATCGTGACATTTGGAAAAACATAGAGCTCCTCATTTCCTACAGAAATCAGCTGCTCTTTTTCAGAATTCCAAAAAACTTTTTGAGGTATCATTGCTTTGTCAATACATTTACATCTATCTATTCTGGAATTTATACACAACATACCAATTGTAACTAAAGTCTGTTTTCAACTAAAATTAACTAAATAAATTATATTGTATACTCTTGTCAGATATCGAAAATGTAATAAAAGCATCCGTCTTTCCACTGGGATTAAGTTTTCTCTCATTCTTGAATTGTTGTTTCTACTACTTTTGTACCTGCCTACAATATACCAAAGCTCTTTAGAAATGCATTGGAAGCAGACTTATTTTGTTTTATTTATTTACAGTATGTACATTTTTACAGTTAACTCTTGCTAGTTATAGTCTGTAATAAATATAATCTGTCACACAAGGAATCGCATGATCCAACACAATCATTTTGATGTTGCTTTATGGTATTTATCTAGTACTGTCTTCTTGTAGGCGGCTTGGTTGGTCCACAGTTCTGCGGCTTGAACATTGAGGGGGCTGTCATTATTGGGTTCTATAGAGAAAGGTAAGAAGGAAAAACAGAGAGAGTAAATAATAACTTGTTTCAATACACATTAAAATATCACACAAACTATAAAGACAAAATGCTTTACATTTTATATATTACTGGATAATCATGATGTGCATCTTCATTGTTATGTATTCATAATAACTAAATATATCCATTATCTTTTTACATTATAAACAGAAAACTACAATGTATTGATTGAACTTGATCTTGAACTAGCAATAAAAAAGCAATAAAAAATCAAAATCAGGTAGGGTAATGAAAACAAAACCAATGGCATACATATTCGTCTTTTGAAAATATTAATCAGAGTTCCATGCATAGGAAAAAATTAGATGTGGAAATTTGTAAACATTGTTCATGTCCGGTATCAAAGTTCAAACTATGCCACTGAGATATCAATAATGCCTTTGTTCACAGTAACAACAACAATTCCCCAACCAAATTCTATTGTTAAAGAAATGATTCATCATCTATTATTTAGAACATTCAGACATTTGGAAATAAAATTGTTAATTTTTTTAAGGGTACTTACCTCCCAATAAGATTTGCAATGACATGAGTAGTGAACTGACATCATACAATGCTGACCACTTTTCTTTCAGGATGTCTAAGCATATATTGCCATCATTGTCAACATTCGGATGAAATATTGGGGTTACAAACTTGATTGTTGGAGCGACGTATGGGTAACGAGATGGAAATCCAGTGAAAGCTTGTACTTCAGAGATTCATAAACCTAGTAGGGGATAAAAACAAGTTGAAAAATATCAACTAAATGGGATACATCTATGATGGTATTTACTTACAAATATTACTTGTATTATCAAAATAATTATCATAATATTACCATATTACTCGTATGATGTAAAATGAAGGAGGATGGCAAAACATTATACAAATATTGTAAGCTCTGGCATTCAATATAACAAAATATATGAACCGAAAACTTTCCAAAAAGAACGGTTTTATTTCACCAATGGCAATGCTGCAGGCCAAGGTGGACATATATATATGTTATATTGAACAATGGAATGTGGGTAATTTGTTTTTGATAATATTGAGGGTATTTGTAGTCCCATGCCTGTCAATTACATTCAGGTTGCCTTTATGTCAGATGCGCACATCTAAAACAATGCAAACAATGGGTACATGCAGCGAAGAGAGGTGCACAGTCTAATTCACTTTTGTACACATTAGACAATGTAAAAATGTTATATTGCTCACTTGTGCACACATAATAAAATGTTGAGTGTCACATGAAACCTTTTTTAGCAAATAGGATACATGTAGTAGCTTTAATACAAATACCCTATTTCCTACTGGAATTTAAGCAATGTTTTCATGCCTGCAAATATAAATTTAATAGAGCAGAAATTCATCAATTGGAAATAACTGATCATTATTGTATTACATGTAGGTTCTTTATTACTATAGCACATGCTTCAATTCTGTAGTAGACTACCTGCAGAAATATGTGAGTGCTGGACAATTCTACACACCTATTTGGACACAAATCCAAAAAGTTGGCTTTAAATTTAGCAGGTCTGCATCATTTTTAACCAAGTACACAGTAAGAGATTTAGAATAAGCTCTCATATTTTGATTCTTTAATCATTAATCCACTCCCAGGGGTCCACATTAACTTTTTTGCATCAAGTCCAAGGGTACAGATTTAAATTGCTGGGTTTTTATGCATGGACCTCCTTTTAATTCTTTCATTTGGAGGGGGAGGGGAGCACCTAGAGTTTTGGGGCCTACCGGGAGTATGTGCACTAGCCTGTTTGAGCCTTCATTAATCCCCAGGGGATTCCCCACACAAAGTAGAAGGATGTGGGGCAATAGGACGACAATGAAACGCTTATAATAGATCAAAGAGAATCACAGGATGAAGGGGAAGGCCATTGATAGAACTCCTAACAAACAGAAATGCTTGCATTGACTCGTCACCTTATATTTTAAAAATATGCTACTAAACAAAGAGGAAGTGTGTGAAAGGGGTTAATACCCCAACTTGAAAATATGCACAGCTTCCTGCGTTTTCTCACTCACAACATCAAAGCAAGGCTCAATATCAATAGGCTCCCATGAGGCACAGTCACTCAAAATGTAACTTCAGATCTTCAAAATTTCAAAATTAAAATAGGGCTCATGCACACAGACTAAAAATTGTAGCCTGTATCCCATTGGAAATGAGATACATGTAGTATGGCAATCTGATCAAAGCATTTTCCTTCATGACAAAAAAAAAAATCCTATTTTTTATTGTCGACCACTTTTGTTTTCCTTTTGCATAGAATCCAACCCATGGTTGCGATTTAAAATGAATGAATTATAATCACTCTTACCGATTCTGCAGGCCCCTCTATTGTCCCAATCCATCTGAATATGTTGTCATTTTCTGGAAAAGCTGAGATTCCTTTGCCACTACATTTCTATCAAATTAAAGAGGACATAAAAATCATTATTAGGCTTAAACAAATAATACATGATCTACACTTACCTACACATCAACAAAGTAACCTTTAATAGTTTACCTCTAAGAAATGAGCCAATAGATAAATAATCATTACCTGATGAAAAATAGCCTCACCGAAAATAAATAAATAAATAAATAAATAAATGAATAAAATAAAATAATATGTAAATGAAAATTTGGCTTTTAACTAAAGCAAAAGAAATAACTTGTCACCAGAGGGCGATATTTAATTTGATGGCATCATTTGTGGACAACTCTCCATGCCTTCTGATCATGGAATTTCAAGTTTTTCCTTCTTTCTTGTGATTGAGATAATCTACTCCCCTGAAAACAAGATATAGAATGCAGAATGATATTCTACTTCACATTTTATGAAGTCGGATATTGAACACAAATGAAAGAATTGTGAAATTCCATGATCAGAAGGCATGGAGAATTGTCCACAAATGATGTCATCAAATTAAATATCGCCCTCTGGTGACAAGTTATTTCTTTAGCTTTAGCTTCCTTATACCTTGCCTGATTTTGTTCAATTTTTCACTAATCTTATTCAAATCGTTTAAACTTTACAATAAAGGTAACTTAGGATTTAGGTTTTGGTTCCCTTTAATTAGAGAGAGAGAGAGAGAGAGAGAGAGAGAGAGAGAGAGAGAGAGAATTGTCAACACTGTGACAAAGGATTACAGCCTACTGTAGCCCATCCATAATATGTTTTACCATATTATTTTTTTTGCTAGTAACTGAGTGAGCATTTCTGTACATAATGCTAAATTTCTTTCTGATGATATTGAGGTAAACTTGTTTGAAGCTACATACTTTTAAACCAGTATCAGTACATAAGCTATACACAATACTCCTAAAGTCCTAAAATTCATCTTCAAACTAGAAATATCGCAATATGTATTGCCGCGCAATGCGAATGTATCCCCCGGCAGTGGCAGCGATTTTATGTCATCCTTATGTTCGAAGGAGGGACAAAGATCCCCTCTCCCCTCCCTGAAACAAAAGGATGATGTAGAGATCGCCACTAGTGGCTCGGACTATTGTCAAGACTAGGATAGGAGCAGCATCACCAAACCAATATGTGTGTAGATTAGAGTATAATGCATCTCTGTAGAAAATTTGACTTGAAATTAGTTCTTAGTGTTACTCACCATCATAAGATTCATCAGTTCTTTATGCAATCTATAGTGGAAGAAAAAGAAAAGCACTTTGAAACAAAAACTAAATGAAGGAAAACAAACAAAACATGATGCAATGTCTCTCTTTACATGTCATTTCAGTTGGATCTACAATGCAACTTACAAATTTATAATTATGTATAATGAAGAAATAATTGTTACTTTATGTATATGATTATGTTCTATTTTGAAAACGCAGAAATAAAAACAAAACAACACAAACACACACAACATGTAGAGTTTGTAACTTTGTACTAGTAATGAAACACTTGGTTTATTGTATTGGTAACCCACTCCCCAAATTGGAGAAAACTTATACACAATTTTTGTTTGATCTAGAGCTGTCGTCAATTCTCCTTAGAGGTAATCTTGACAATAATTGACATATAAGACGATAAATCTCATAATCCGTGAAATGAACATGGCAACAACTTCAAATGACTTTAGCTACAAGATGATAACAACATCCTAAGCAAGAATTGCATGACGCGTCACATCATCATGTGTGAATTGCATGGTACTTCTAACCTTTGATTAATTTCTATTTTACATAAATCATATCGTCTGTTAGGACTCTTAGGAGCCACAAGGGCGTTAACTCATATACTTCAACAGAGAGTTAACATTTTTTTAAATACCCGGTAGGCCTTTTTTTTTAAATCTGAGTGTATCGTTGCCTTTGTTATATTGAATTCTTAAAATATTTATACCCAGGCGTTGTGTCCGGACAGGGCGTGTGTCCAGACAGTTGATTTAAAACAGCAATTTGAGGAAGTTCAAAAGTAGTATTTCATAAATCTTTTGAGACTTATGTTGGACACTATTCATGATGGTTAGTACTATTTTAGTATTTTTGATCAAAAATTTGTGTTAAATTTGAAAGTAAAAGAGACGGCGGTGTAAATTGTCATGAGTGATTTTGTAATTTGTTTTTGTACGATGTCAGATGACGTCAGAAGCGAGAAGCTACTTAGGGATATTTTTTAGTTTGCCACTAGCAGGAGCTGTAAGCTTTGCTGCAGTAATGCCTGTGTTAGATTGGACAGACGTGATCCTGAGATTCACCGCTAATTTTGTTGTTCCTCGAAAAACCCAATGTTGTAAGTGTACAATTACTAGTTATTAGTGAAAATTGATGTATGGAAATGGCATTCAATGATAGTTTCTTGTATTTGAAAATGTTGAGCACGAAAAGTACAGTCCATTATGAATTGTAGCGTATGTTTGTTAGGCGAGTTATGCATTGACGTAGCCTTGTAAGCAATTTTGACCTGGCTTCAAACTTACTTTCCGTGAATGTACACAGTCTGTGTACATTCACAGAAAGTGAATACGGTAGGTCAAAATTGCATATCTTAGATAAATATGATTTGTAATTTTGTGTATATATACAAACGTAATTGACTTGTGAGCCAGTTTAAATCATGCTGGACGTTTCATATGAATTTTAAATAGGTACATACTACATGTATAAGATTCTATATAGAGTTGTCATAATTTTAATGGCAAGGTATGCAAATTAGGTGACAAAGTATGCAAATTAGGTCAGCTTAGAAAGATGAGTCTTCAGTCTTGTGACTTTCTGGTTTTGTGTTTTAAAGGGATAGTTGAGTTTTGTTGCAGAGGGCACTACACAAAAATATTTTTTTGTGAGATAATGAAAAACTGAGTGTCACATTTGAAATTATATACAATTTAAATGACAAAATCATCTTTGTTAAGATCAAAATGGGTTCAGAGTAGGGCTGCGACGAGTAGTCGAATACTGCACTGTTGACAGCTACTCGAGTACGATTTCGTGCTCGAATACTCGGCCGCCATTTTTTTTTTTGCTATTTTTCAGTGGTTTTACAACCATCTCTGTGTCTCAACATAATGCGAATAAAGAATACTATTTAAAGCTAACCTACCTTCCTAATTTGAAGGGAAGAGATTTAATCAAAAGTGTCGATTTATTACGCAGGAGATCTTTTCTGAGCAAGGTAGCTAGGCCTCCAAAGCGCTGACATAATTCCCTTCGGTAACAATGGCTGCGTGAGTCCAAAGGCCGCATTGCGACATAATCTTTTTCTTCGGTAGCAATGGCTGCGCGAGTCCAAAGTCCGCTTTGCAACATAATCCTTTTCTTCAGTAACAATGTCTGCCCTAGTCCAAAGTCCGCATTGCGACATAATCATTTTCTTCGGTAACAATGGCTGCGCGAGTCCAAAGTACGCATTGCGACATAATCCTTTTCTTCGGTGATAGGGGCGCGCAAGTCCAAAGTCCGCATTCCAACATAATCCTTTTCTTCGGTGACATACCTTTTTCTGTGGAAACACGCTGATAGATCCTAGATCTAGACTAGATCTAGACTAGATCTATTTGTATTATTTTTATCAGAGCGTCGGCTTCGAAAAAACAGTCGTGACTGTACCGACTCAGGCTTATTTGTGTGTGTAAAATCACCAAAATAAAGGCTAGCTAGGTATTAAGTTTTATTTTTAAATATAAAAAAAAACAACAAAAAAACAAACAAACAAAAAAACATGGCGTCCGAGTATTCGAGTATTCAAGTATTCACGGGCAAGACTGGGAGTGTACTCGAGTACCTCATTACACGGTTATGCACAGCCTTAGTTCAGAGATGGCTGAAATATCCATAAATATAACCATTGCTAATATTTGTGGTGCCCCACAAATATATTCGGTAATTTTGAACCGGCTGTTGAAAAATGAGATAGCGCCTTATACGTTTTATTCCAGCCAATACCAATATTAGCTTTTTGTTGGCTTTTTTCGTGTTGGTTACAATACGCACAACCAGCCTGACCGTGTATTGTTATTATTAATTAATTAACGCTCACCGTATTCTTTTGAAAGTGGAGCTGAATTGGTATGATCGTATTCAATCTGAATTCACATATTTTGGGGTCAAAAATTACCTTCATAGCAATTTAAGGTTCTAAAAGGGCACTAGAAATGTCATAAAAACGAATAAGAGCAATAACCATGTACTTTCATTGAAGGCATTTGCGGTCTTAAACAAGAACTCAACTATTCAACTCAACTATTATCAAACATGCAGAACCTTGTTTGAGGCCTTGAGTCATGAGTGTAAGATAAAAACATAGCAATTATTTATTATATGAGTTATGAAGAAAGGGGAATTTTGAGTCAATTCAAATTTGGGACCAGTTTTAAGGAGAAGAAATTAATTATGCAGAAATGATTTAAAGGATTGCTTACAAATACAAGTACATGTTTTATGGAACAGCAGAATTATGTAAGAAACTAAGATAAGGCTGATAAGTGATATTATTTCATGCCTGCATTTTAAGGCTGCGGCGTGTACATGGTTGTTCCGTGTACACGTCCGTTCGACAACTACACATGTACTATTTCTCGTACACAAAATGTTTGAACAGGAGCGCCTATGGTCGGCTTCTGTCTCTAAAGAGAGGAGCCGACCCTACCCAAATCAGAGGCTAACGAACGAAAGAGACAGAAATCTTTGGTCTACCGCAGGTGTAGTTTCCGGCCATACGGGGGATTACGTGCTCTGGCCGCACGCGCTATAGATCAGCAGGCGAACCGCGAACGCACGGCGCGCGCTCCCTATTGACTTTGTACATGCGGCCGAAAACTGCCTCCGAAAAAGTGAAGAAGAAAATGGATATTGCCATGGCAATTCATGATTTTTTTTCTGGGATTCTTTTTTTGTTTAAATAATAATAGTATTGGCTTCATGATTTGAACAAAAAATGATAATAAATAGGAAGTAAAGAGTCCAAAAATAGGATTTTGCCTTAACTTAAGTGGCCGAAAACTCCCTCCTCTACTCTAGTAGTAATAGAAATAGGTCTAGATCTAGATCTAAATAAATTTGTTTAGAATTAGAATATGAGAATTGAGATTGATCATAATTCATGTCTTCAAGTTCAAACTCAAAATCAAAGTTCAAGTTCACAACTTCATGTCATGCCTGGATCGAATATCACATTTTCTAATAAGACCTATTTTCAAAAATCTCTGCGACCTTTGGTCACCTCATCATACTGTTACAAGCTGTATCAAGTGCCTGGACACCCCACTCCTAATCCTAGTTTTACTTTTGAAATGACCTATTTTGTAATTGTGACGACCCCGTGCGGGCGGCATTCGCGGTGCATAGACCGGACCCACCCGTATCGTATGGCTAGTAATAGTATGGAATTGAAGAGCCGCCGCTAACTTACTTACCTCGTACTGACGGAATGGCCATCTTTTTTGTTGGGTGAATCGCAAGATTTGTCTTTTCTTCTTGATGCTGCAGCGGCCAGAGCAGGATCCAAATTCTGGGACGCCATTTAAGTTGATTACTCTTTCTATATGTGAATTTTACGTAGACTGCAATCACTTTCCAGTGTTAAAGCGTCTCCTGTTGCTCGTCTAAATGCGGAAGTTGAATATGCGCGATTGTTATTTAAAAATGGCCGCAGCGGTCTTATGTCCAATCAAAGTGAGTTTTACGAAGAGTTTGCTACAATTAACCAATCATGCGTTTTCTTTCGCAAACAAAGGTCGGTGAGAAAATCCTGCAAAGGCCTCTGGGATATTAAAAATGGCAGCCCCCATGCGCAATTCGACTGTCGTCAAAAACGTATTAGACAAGATTTTGAAAGTACCAAATGGAAGAATCATACCGAATTTTACTATCAAAACATCAGAAAATCAGAGCCCCATCTTAGGTTTGTCAGGTAAGTCACTTTGATTGCAAATAAGGACCGAACAGGTAATAAATCGTCCTTTTTAGTTTATTTTTAGTCCCGTGTGTGACTTTTTATGTGTGGAACAACAACACCAACAATTTTCATTGACGACATGTCGACAGTGGACATTGGACAAGACGTGTTATCTGGGGCCTGTTGATTTTTTTCTTCTCTCTTCTCGCTGCAAATTGACATAAAATACCCCGCTTATAATTAAATTACATGATAATTAAGCTAAGAAGTAAGATTAGCTTGATTAGATTAGAATTTAGACTCTAGACTAGTCTAGAGTCTAGGCTATGCTCACTCAGTCACGTCACTGCATGCTGCACTGATTATTCTGACTATAGTCTATAGTCGAGTATAGTCATCATAGACTAGACCTAGAATAGATCTAGACCGAAAATTTCTGTCTCTTTCATTCGTTAGCCTCTTATTTGGGTAGGATCGACAGAAGCCGGCTATAGTATAGGGTCTGCTGTCGACAGCTCTCAGAAGTTTGAGCCGAGTCATCCGACAGCTGACCCTACCCAAATTAATAAGAGGCTAACGAGTAACAAACGAAAGAGACAGAAATTTTCGGTCTAGACCTAGATCTAGATCTAGATCTGGGCTAGAACCTCTCTTAAGTCTCTTTTTATTTTTAATTTAAGTCTTTATTCAGTACTATGCAAATCCTATTTACGGTTAGACTTCATGCATTGTAGGAGTGGTAAATTGTAAAGTCAAATGAGAAAGTTTGGAGTTACCAGTAAGATATAAAAGGTAATAAAGTGTGATGTATAATCTGATTGCACTTTCGCAGGTTCACTTTTATTCCAAAGGCACAAGTGTCAAAATGTTACAACACCAGACAGGATCTTCATAGATACTCACTCTACAGTCAAAGCTATGGAGAAGAGTGGTGAGTTTCGTCTATTTTGCCTGCTTGATTGGCAGTTGAGATATATTTTGCCCTCATTTATAAAGAATTGGAACTTTTAATTTTTCTAGAGATAATATAAATCTCTTCTCACTCCATACGACATAAAAGATGAAAAGATATGATATGACTTCATTAAGAGATTCAACCAAATGATCAAAATGGTCAATATTTGTTCCCTAGAAAAATAATTACTGCTTTTTTTTTTTAATTGAAAATTGAGTTTTTAACTGTCCCTTTATTTAAAGAAGAAGAATTGAATTTGAAAGTTATTCACAGTAGTGAGTGAATGAAATATTAATTTAAATTTATGTTTTATTTGTACTTTTAGAATAATGAAGGATGCAGTTATGCAAGCTTCAGACAGTGAATAGTAAAAATGTGTTTTTATTTACAATCATCTCAGATATTGTAATTCCAATCAAAGTGCATAAGGATGTGTTTCTAAGCAGCCTTTGGCCATTTCTATAAGGCAGTTGTTTTTTTTTGCTGCTGCTTTTCTTCTCTAAAAAGAAAACAAAATCTGATCTTCATAACACCTTCAATTCTAGGGATGAGCCATCATTGTCTTTCATGACTTTATTAAATTGGTATTTAGATTTTTGAAAAGTATTGGTAACCATCATGATGTGAGATAAACTCAGTTTTCTAATCAGCCATTTAACCTTATGTTCATGAACTTGATACAGAGTTTTCATTATTGATGCACCTCCTCAGGTTTAACAGCAGAACAAGCTGAATGCCTTACTGGGATCTTGGTCAATATCATGGAGAAAAATACTGAGCTTAATCAGAAAGAGCTTGTGAGCAAACATCAACAGGTAAAATGAATGTCTTTTACAAATTGTTATTTACAACTTTGTACAAGCAATATAGCCATTATCCAAACTTCCAAAGTAAGCTAAACATAATTTACTTAGAATTGATGTTGTAGTTCTAAAGACAATGGTTTAAGAAGGGAGGAGTTGTCAAAGATATGGAGAGTAGAGCTGAGTTCAATTATTGTAAGTCATTTCATAACACATTGTAAAGAAAAGCCTTCCCCAAATCACACATGGCTAAGATTCTAAAATGGCCACATATTGACATTAAAAGTGCATTCATTTCTAAAACTTTTTTATAATTTTGCAATTAATGAAAATGCATGTTAACTTGATTCAAATTCGTAGCTCGTAATCCAAAGTTTAAATTCATGATGGAACTGTGAAACTTAGATCTTCCTTTTTCGATGTTAATTTAGAATTTAGTACATTTTTTAGTTCCTTTTACATTTTGAATGTTTCTTTGTATGTTCCTTAAAATCACATTTAAAACATGACATTTTATTATATGCCCTATACCAAATTACATATACATGTACTATGAAAGCATGATGGATAGAATTGATGAGGTCTAGTGGTTTGTGGATCACAGTTTGTAGATCACATGGTTCATTATTACTTATCCCTGCAACCCTGCCTCAACACCAATATCCTTTCACAAAACATTAACCCACATTTGCAAATCAAGACTCAGATAAAGTAAATAGGTAGCTGGTAGAGACGAATTTCTTAAATGCTAATGCCGTGGTAAAATAATGTCTGCATGAGTAATAAAATGATATTTCCAGTAAATAGATCAACTAAATCAGGGAATGGTATCTTCATGGTTCTATATGAATCTAATCTATCTATAATTGTGTATTTTTATTGTGCGATTTTAAGGAGATAGTGATCCAGCAAGTAATGTCTCACATAGCCTCTGTTAAGAAAGACATGGTGATTCTAGAGAAGAGTGAGTTCTCTGCTCTGAGAAGTGAGAATGAGGTAGGTAGATAAAACTAAAAGTAATTATTGTCTTGAGCTTGATGTTATACAGTAAAACCTGTTTTAGTGACCACCTGTCTACAAAGACCACATTTGTTTGTTTCCCTTGAAACTGGTTTCTCATTGAAACATGTACTAAAGGTACCTGTCTACAAAGACCACTTTTTGTGTTTCCCTTGGGCGGTTGCTATAGACAGGTTTGACTGTACCTCCAATGTTATGTAGATTGCAATGCTGCATTACTAATGTAGGGTGCTTGAAGTGCCTCATGGACACAATTTTTTTACTGATAACAAAGTACCCACATCAGTAGCGTTGAGCATTTGATTTCAAGTGGATTTGGCCCCTTACAAATCTTGTATATTAACATTATTATTATTATAGTAATTCAAATTTATATGATGACTCCTATTTGGTACAGAATTAATGTGTTTCAAGTATGTATTATTCTTTCTTTAAAAAATGACGAGATACTTGATTAATGCAAGATCATGAACTAAGTAATGCCTGGAAACCATACAACACCTTCATAGTCAAGCAAAATATAAAAAGATAGTAATAATGATAAAATAATCATTACTAAAAGAAAAAACCTTAAGCTATACTAAGGTTAGTTTATGTCACAATTGATTTTAATGACTCTTTTATGTTACCTCTATTTTCATGTCCTGTAAAAGAAACAAAGCAAAGCTATGACCTGTCTTTGAATGCAGCACTATTCACTTTTTAATCATGCCATCTTTATTATTTCCCTCTGACACAGAAATTGGTAATTGGAGTCAATCAACTCAGGCAGCAACTAGCTGTAAGTAGATTTCTTTGTCATCACCAATTAGCCATTGTTGAATTTCAGTTTAACATTAAAGGGTGTTCTTTCATTTCTAAAAAATAGCCAAACCGATTATGTAACCTGACCAGATCAGTCAGAAAGTTATTTTGTTAGTGATATATTTTAACTAGGTTGGACTAGGCTCTGGTTTGGTATTCATCTGTCACTGATCTAGTGACCTATCAAAACAAAACCAAAGTGGTCCATACCAGCCACAAAATCCAATAAGTTTTCTGATTGTCAAGTTGTCTCTTTTATATGTAGTATGTTTGTTTAAGCTGGAAAGCCTGGAATATTTTGCACATTAATTTTATTTATCAATTGCAATTTAATGATGTATATGTATTTATCATTTATAAACTGTGAGTTTGTCCAGGGACCACCTTCTTTTGTGTTCTGGTAGAATACAATTGATTTAAAATAAAAGCATGACTGGGCAGTGCAATTCATTATCAGTAAGAAATTTGTGAAGTCAATTAATTGGTGATACATAATGATGATGATCATCATAGTATTTTCTATTTGAAAAAATCGTTACTTTACAGGATGAAATCCAAAAGCTTGCCAACACAGTGAAATTAGACATCAATCTTGAGAGGAGTCGATCTATTGAGATGGTATGTCTGTATTTTTTGCAAAAGATTTCTACCATTTCTTATTACTCCTAATCATTTATTTTTAAATATGTTTATACCCTTTATCTTGTCTTTTCTTCTCCCCCTCCCGTCTTTCCTGTTATGATGCATGTAAAAAGTATACCCGCCTTTGAAATTTTCGTATGAACAACTTCTATTAACTTGAAATCTGTTTCATGGTAAATACAGATAAATTTTCTCAAGTTGAAAGTAACTGTATTTTCTCTAATAATTATTCATTCCACCTAACTTGCTGCCAGGGATGAACTGAAAAACAATTTTTAATTATTAAAGAGTCCTATCAAAATCTCCAAGTACAAAGTTTTGGCTGAATCAAAGCATGTGTGTCAAGAGCCATGGTGCCATTCTTCAGTTTGTCTTCTTTAGTCATTTTGATATGCAAAGGACTTTGAATTTATGATGTACCACAACTGAAAGTTTAATAGTAACTTTAATCTCTCTACACCTGCCATAGACTAACTCTCCCCCTCTCTCTTTCTATCTCTTTCTCTGTCTCTTCAGTCGGCAGGTCAGGAACAAGAGTTAGAGACAGTCACACAGAGGATACGAACAGAGGTTGCCAATATGACAGCAAAATTAGAAGCTACCAAAACAGATATGATCAAATACTTTGCTGGTAAGTAAAGAGATGTCCAATATGACTGCTAACTTAGAGACTACCAAAACAGATATGATCAAATACTTTGCAGGTTAGTAAAGAGATGTCTAATATGACTGCGAACTTAAGGACTACCAAAACAGATACGATTAAATACTTTGCAGGTTAGTAAAGAGATGACCAATATGACTGCTAACTTACGGACTACCAAAAAAGATATGATCAAATACTTTGCAGGTTAGTAAAGAGATGTCTAATATGACTGCGAACTTAAGGACTACCAAAACAGCTACGATCAAATACTTTGCAGGTTAGTAAAGAGCTGGCCAATAAGACTGCTAACTTAGAGACTACCAAAAGAGATACATGTATGATCAAATACTTTGCAGTTTAGTAAAGAGACAGCCAATATGACTGATATCTTAGAGACTACCAGACAGATTTTATCAATTATTTGTCAGGTGGGTGTTGATAGAATACCTACAGGGTGTTGATGTCATTAAAAATAGAGTCTGGGTTGAGTAGAATATTTCCCTCCTCACTTTATGTAGTCATCCCTTTGCTGCATTAGGGACAGTAATGTTTTTTGTTTTTTTGGATGATGTGGGGATTATTTCTGGTATTCTTATTTCATGTGTTACTTACATGGTGTTTTTTGTAGATTTCTAGATCATGTAAGTATACTTTTCCAGTCAGGAAGTATGATTTTGAACTTAACCAAATTAAGTGATATCACGAGCAGCTTGTCTTGCTTTTAAAATGATTTTATTTTCAAATCAATATTACTTCACCCCTAAAAAAGTGAATGCTCACTCCCTTAACATTATAGGCTCGTTCAGATATGAATCCAGAAACCCCACAAAGCCCCCCCCCCTCCCCATGGTTTATTGGTGTTCAGATATGGCGCGGCAAACCGCCCCACTTATGGTAATGAGATGTGCAGTACGCTTCAAATTTAGTTAATTTATGCTTGTTAGGTATTAATCTCAACAAGCAAAACCACCCAGTTATGACACCGGAAGCAGATGAAGACATAAACGAAGTTAGGTAATACGGTCCAATGGTATCCCATGTTAGAGCCTTCCTGTTTCTTGCGATATCCTTGTAGTGCTAAATGAAATATTAATGGGTGCTGGTGAGCAGGCTGTACTCATGACGTCATATTTAATGTTAACTTTGTAGAAATGTTGTTGGTTGAGAAAAAAATGCCGCGGAGTGGCACAATGTGATTTTTGTTGCAGCGGCTTCTCAAAATTGCCATTCATTTATACAATCCCCCAAAAAGCAGGTTTTTTTAGCGGGCGTTTGCCACCGCATATCTGAACAAGCCTTAAAATGTCTTTCCTCTTCTCTTTCAGGAACACTACTTGGTTGTGTAACTTTAGGGCTTGGTTTCTATCGGATCCTTCTCAAGTGACATCTAGCGTCACATCTCCATAGCATTATCAACGTAAAACATTAATAATTATATTGAAATCTATGAAATAAGTTATTAGTTGAAAATGTCTTGTGCATTGGCTATTTCAGGAATGCTCTTTATAGTACTAGTATATGAAGAGTGGTGGATATCTCTTTATTAAAAACAACATATATTTGTGTGATATTAACTAGCTCTGAGGATGGAATGCAATTTTTTTAATGGTTTATGTGTTAGCCAAAAAAATGTCATGTGTACGCTTTCAACCAATCATTTGCTTAGGATCCACGTCATCATCTTATAATATACTATCCTATGCTTTTATTAAAAAGTACCGTAGTGCTTGCCAGTTCTTGATACAGTTATACATTACATGTGTTTACACCTGAGAATATAACTCTTGTAATGTTGTATGTATGTACTATGTAGGTGTTATCATACATGAAAAAAAGGGCAAGGGTTTAGAAAATTGTTGCTGGAAACCCTCTACTCTTTCTCTGAATTTCTCTGAAACAATTCAGAGAATTGAAATTTATAGAATTAAATATGTTTCTGTATGTGGGCATGTGTGGGTGCGTGTGCATATGCGTGTTTTATATTATAACGGATTTCATTCAAGTTTTGTTTCGATCGTTACTAATGAATTTGCACATGTATTAAGTTATTGAATTATGTCATTGTTATTAAAAAGAATTTTATTTTGAAGAATTATTTGTATCGTTTTGATGTTGAATGAAATCAAAATTACAGAAAAACAAAAAAGAATGCTTTGAATTAGAAAATGAAATTTAAAAGAAATTTGTGTTCAAGGCTGAATAATTATGGTTTCTTGCGTTATATAGTTTACATTACATGTAAGATGCAACTCTTGAATGTAAATGCAAGTACTAAATTGTTGTTCAGGGCCCTGTTGCACAAAACTTACCATTGATGGTAACTTTGCCATCAATGGTAACTACCATGGAAACCTTGATTTTGATTGGCTGTTGAGCCCTGTTACCATGGTAGTTGCCATTGATGGCAAAGTTACCATCAATGGTAAGTTTTATGCAACAGGGCCCAGGTCCTCATATATTTTCATTGATAGGAAAGAAAAACAAAGATGAATTTATCAGTCTATTTTGTTGCACAAGTCCAGTACAAAGGATGTTACCTCACTTATTATGTAATTTAAAATCTCTTCCTCTAGATTGCCACACTTCTGCCTTTATATCATTGGTTTTTGTTCTCTCCTTTCAGTCTCGCCTCTCAATTTCTCTCTTCCTCTCTCTCTCTCTCTCTCTCTCTCTCTATTTCTCTCCTTCATATTATTATATTATTGGATTACTATGGTATATGTATAAATTTGTAAAACATTTTGTCTTTTATCAGTCTACCTTGTAAAATCCATGTAATTCAGCCCCTGGGCTGCCATGTGGAATTCTTTGAATAAATACCAATATTATTATATACTATTCTATTCTTTTACCTAGTTTTGATATCAGTTGACTTTATCCTTACTTTAGCCTTGTTTCTTTATTCAATTCATTTATATGTGATCTGTTGCATATTTGGGGGAGGGGTATATTTATAGACAAATTGCTTATTGCTGGACAAACTATTGTCATAGAAGTATAAAAATATATATATTAGCTGAATATGCCATCTGTTTTATATGACATTGTAGACAATGGCTTTGCTTGTAGTATAAATAGACTATTCAATAAATAAGATTGTATTTTCATTTTCTCTCTTATATTGTGTTAGCCTATTCTATTTATGATTTATTCAACTTTAAATTGCGATGTAAATGCTCTTTATTTTCTGTATCATGTGCATTAGTAATTATTTAGAACTGGTCAAAGATTTTTTAATTCTTATCATGACCAAGCGAAAAAATAGTACTCTTTTGGGGCGCGTTTTTTTTATGAGCTTCCATATGAAACACATTATCATAAACATGACATACAATATGGTCATTAAATTCTACTTTCTCATAGGCAGCTGTCTGATTTTTCCTCTGTTTAAATTTGCCAAATAGTAATTTTGATAATCAGCTGCTTTGTTTGTATATATAAAAAAAAAGTATACCCGACGTTGGTAGATAGACAGATTATTGGTTTCTGTTTTACAAGTAAATACCTAGGCCACAGAGGATGTAGAGTTTTTATACAAAGCTACCAAAGCTGGGTATACATTTTTTTTATATGCACTGTATAACAGAATGATGTGTAATAGAAAGGATGAGTTTATACTAAGAGAAAACATAAGAAAGAAGACAAGCAAAAAGAACAAGTTACTGAGAAGATATTGAAAGCGAAGATGAATAAAGAGAGAGAGAGAGAGAGAGAGAGAGAGAGAGAAGGGGTGCAGTCGGGCAAAACAAAAGCTAGAGGAGAGAGAGAGATAGGGGGGGCCGGCAGTCGGGCAAAAGAAGAAAAAAAGCAAGATGAGAGAGAGAGAGAGAGATGTATGTAATGAAAGAAAGGAGGGAGACTGGGAAAGAGAAAATAAAATGGGAGAGAATTCGAGAGCCCGGCAAATAAAAGAGAAAGAGACAGGCGAAGATGAAGAACAAGAAGACAGACACAATATCCATGTTTTTCTCACCCTTCTCTCACCCCCCCCCCCATCCCCCACTCTCTCTCTCTCTCTCTCTCTCTCTCTCTCTCTCTCTCTCTCTCTCTAGCTCTCTCTCTAGCTCTCTCTCTCTCTCTCTCTCTCTCTCTCTCTCTCTCTCTCCCTCCCTCTCTCTCTCTCTCTCTTCACCCCTTCTCCCTATATTAATACATCTCTCGCGATACATGTAAATGTACGCTCTCATGCCATTTCCTGGTCTTTTCTCTTGTTTTCATCATACCATTTTTTTTAAAATCCGAATTCTTACACCCAATTCCTAATTCTGTAAACATTAACCGTCGTAATTCCCTTTTCTATTAGACCTGTCACATTAATCATATAATATATTATAGGCATACGAGAGTGCAAAGTAGATAATGTGAATCAAGCAAATTAATTCATTCAAGAACAAGCAAACTAATGAATGAATGATGAATGAATGCCTTTTTTTAATTATCGAAATTTTATTACTCATGTACATGCCATATAGAAGGATCCACTTTCTTTTCAATTTTTTTGTTTTATAGGCTCTTAGATATCGTTTTGTTTTCTTCCTGGCGGGGCAGGTATAGGGGAGTTATAGGGGGCCGGGGGCTTGGGGGCTTGGGGGCTTGGAGCTTGGAGGTTCCTGCATTTATTTTCTTTACAATAATTATGCATGTGCCTCGCTTAAACTCACTCATAGGGTAATCATTTTTGGGGGGGGGGGAGCGCTACACTGTTGCTTCTTAAGTTGGAATATGTCTTTGTTTTACCTCTTTGCATGAAACGGTTGTGACAATATGATTTATTCTTGATAGGCCATAAACATTTAACCCGATCGTCTCAGGAACTATATTGATTCTGATAGAGATCGATCGATAAAGCTTTGAGAAGGCATATAAACTCATCTCATGAAATATCACATTGTCACAATCATTTCATGAAAAGAGGAAGAGAAAAATAATTCAAACTTTTTGGGAAACAGTGTGCTTTTGAAGAGTTTTGGGGAATATATGAAGTTCATCAGTTTTCACTTTCAACCGATCTGTCCCGGGATTTGAAACTACAAGAGAATATAATTTATGGGCTTTGAACATGCAGGGCTTGACCCTTTCTTGGTTTTGGGTATGCCTACCCTGAGAGGAAGAAAACATGTGCTTAGTTTAAATAGTCCCATTCAGGTGAAAGATAGAGTAGTTATTTCGTGAAATATATATATTTTAAATCCTGGTAACACAAAAGAATCAGAAAATGAACTAATGATCTTCAGAATCCAATGATTCATTGCCCGGGCCGGCCCGCCCCTATATACGGCTAATACTTCACAGCATAAGAGGGAGATAGTACAGGCCCGGTGTCATCGCTCGGAACCTAAATTTCATCCAAAAGTTCCCAGATGAAAATGTTATTTGATTAGGGGTGTTGCTATAGCCTATAGGATTCCCGCTAGTATTATTTCAACAGAATGCATTGCTATCTCCTTGTACAGGAGCCGGGGAGGGAGATGGAGAGTTACTCTCCAACCATCCTCAATTTGGCGGGCTATTTGTTAGCTCCTTTTTCTCAGGTCTCATTCTTTTTCGCTCTACCGGTGAACTATGGCTTTTTGGTGCATTAATTTACTTTCATGAAGGAACGTGATATAAGATGGAACTTTTTTAGATTATTAATTTCAGTCAATGAATTTCAACAATTTTCAAATGGATAGCTATATAATAGAGCTTCATATAGAGGAAGTTAAGCGTCTTTGTGAACGTGCACGCATTACCGGCTTGCGCGCGTCCGTGTATCACACACTCGCGCCCGCATTACAACACGTGTGTATTGTACTGTGATTCCAGTGTCATTTTTTATTTCCAGTATCTAATATTACATATAATAAACACAAATCAACAAATATGAGTGGTAAGTATTATTTCATATATTTCTTAGAGTTTGAAAATATATCTCATATTACCATATTTCAATGGAATATACTGATCTTTTACCTTTTACGTGAGGTGATGTGCTTTTGGTTTTGCCTGGCGTGCTGAATCGAGCTCGGTCCCATTCACTGAGAACTGTGTTTGTAAAATGTTTTTGTTGAAAGCGGTCTTTGTTTTGTTATATTGTTTTTACGAAATAACGTGTTTTTATTCTTACCATCGGAATGACTTCACAATAAATGTGAAATATAATATAGTTTTATAATGTGAAATGAGGTCGAAGATCATTTCTCATTTTGAATTGGATGAAACTAAATTTGACTCGAGTCTTGTGACAATGTGACTGTGAGTGTGAGTTGAGTTGACATCTTATTCTTACTCAATCTTAGTCTTACTCTTACTCTTAGTTTCAATTTTTCTTTTGGCTTTTGCAGTGCTCAGCAAATTTAAATTGTTGGTAGAGAAGAAGCTCACACTCACAGTGAATAGTGATCAATTCAGTACTTTGGTTCATAAAGCCCTTACTATAACTTGTTTTTGAGCGTCCCCCACTCTTACTAGTCAGTGGCAGTATTCCAGTAAGCTGTAATTTTGAAGGTTTTGCAGTTATCAAGCAAGGTGCAGCTCGGCGTGTTTGCATTTCGAATTGTCAGGCTTGCATTTCGAATTGTCAGGCTTGTGTTGCCCAAGTCAAAATCGGAACTGTTCTGGACTTTTGGTTGTCCTTTTGCACACAGATTGAAGTGATCATGAGCACTCCAGCAAAGCATAGAGAGTCAATACTGCGTATGGACCTCTAGCGCTGTACCATGTGCTAATACTAATAGGCAGCAATTTCACACGTGAATAGTCAATAGACTTATAATACACAAATGCACACAATCATGCCGATAAAACTGTAAGCAAGTTTGACAGTGGACTCACGATTTTAATTTTTAAATTATTCTTTCTAACATCGGTGAGTTGAAAAATTGTATTTTACTGCTATTTAGGTGTCATCAATTGTCACTAAAGTACCGATTTTGAGTGAAATCAGTTTAATTTTGTACAGTGGTGTTTGAAATGTTGAGATCAATAAAACAGGTTTTAATACACAGCCAGGATAGCGATGCAGCTATGTGTGATCATGAGTGTAAAACAGCTGGAAAACAACATAAGAAGCGGGAATGAAAAGGCTTTATAATCTCGGAAAATGGAAACAGTTTTTACTCATAAGTCATTTTCAACTAAGAAAATGCGATTCTATTGGCAGTTTTAGATAAATTTGACATAAATTTTGTATAATTGAAAAAAAAAGCTACTGAAGTTGGGTATACATTTTTTAAAATAAATGCACTGTATAAATGACAAAGTGATGAGTAATGTAAAGGACAAGTTTATACCAAAAGAAAAAGTTACAAGGAAGAGACAGGGAAAGACAGAAAGAGTTACCGAGAAATGCAAATAGATTGATCAAAGCAAAGTTAGAGAGAGAAAGTCTGAGAGAGAGATAATAATGATAATGCAATTTTATTATAGTATTCTGCAATAAATGGCTCTACATTTTGCTACCAATTTAAGATACATTTATGTTTATACTACATACATCTTTCTCAATCATGTGATATTACTAGGGTGTCTGAACTTTTTTTTCAATTTTCCGTATTTACAACCTAAACTTCTAAAGTCATCAACTTCTAAAGAGCATGAATGTGATGTCTTACAAATGTATATTCTCAAACATTTCTTTATATGCCATTATTTTTAGTGGTTTGGGGGTTTTATTTTTGTGAAAATATCAAATTTCTCTCGCTGTGTGGCAAGACATTTTGTCACACGTACATGGATAGAAGACAATGTTTGACTGAATGTGCTTACTGCTTAGCTCTATATGAAATGTTGAATAAACATAATTGCATGCTTATGATTGAGATTTCACTCTCGGCTTCTTATTGGGATTTGATTACCTTGAGTCCGAATCAAGTGAAATATGGTCCTACAGAATTGCAGATTGTGATTTGGGCGGATCAACACAACTTTAAAATGTTTATTACCATATTCAGGGAGAAACTGTCCTTACTATTTTTCTTCTGAAGTCCCCCACCCATGGTATTAGCACTAAGTGTGTTATGCATCGGTGAGAACTGAGAACTCTGCCACTCAAGTGTTCTGAAAGTAATTCTTGCTATCCATTTTGATTGACTGTGAAGCAGACAGTACAGCAGAGGTAGCAGTAGAGCAGGCTCCAGAGGAGACTCCTGAGGCCGTGACTGATGTAGCGGAGGCAGCTCAAACAGAAGAGAAAATGGAAGAAACAGCAGCACCAGCATCAGAAGAAACAGAAGCTAAGAAAGAAACGGTGAGTTGTCCATCAGGCGACATGGCTATAGTGCCAAAGTCTGCGGCTCTGCGCATCCTCCTTGGTTGTGCACATGCATAACTGTGCCATGAAACATATGAATCAGAATATAATTATCTCTCTCATAGTAATACCCTTTTTTGCCTTAAAAAAAAACTTATAAAAAGTATTGAGAAAGTCTGCTTTTGATAATTTTATTCCCAAACCTTGAAATGCTATTTTTTCGCATCAAAATTCCTCAATTGAGTATAAAATACATGAGTGTGCAGACACAGCCACCTTTTCTTGTAAAAATAACATTGTTCTTGTTTGAATTTTGATGAGAATTTTGTCCCACTAACTCTTCAGAATACAAGGAGTAACATGAGATTAAAGCTAATCTTGAGCTCTGGTATGGAAATTGTATTTTGAAAGAAAATTACAATGATTTATTCTGGATTGTTTATTCTGCAGTAGATTGGTGTACCCGGTACACTAAAACTTACTGGGAATCGTCTTCGATAAAAACAACAACTCTTATTTGCACATAGTGACCTGTGTTAAGCACATGGTGTCGGGCCTACTTACCCAGATTTCCTTATCTTACTATGCTCATTACTCGGCCACTATACATTTTCTACCAAAATTGTTTGGCACATGTCATTTATTTGTAATCTTAAACATTCAGTACAGGTTTCTTTGGATTCTGTGAATTTTGTTTCTTCTATATTTACCAGAACTCCAGTTTATCTTTAAGTATTTAGATGAGTTTTACAAAAAATACCTGGTACTTGTTAATATCATGTCAAATATTTGGTGCGCGGATATGGAACTCCTCATCATAATCCAAACCAGTGAGAGACTGGTACACCTAGTCTAGGGCATCTGTACATGTTCATCACCATTTTTGTCAATTTTTAAATATTCTGTCACATGTCCATAGATGGATTTTAACATGTTAGCAGTAACATCTTACCAGATTTTATATTTTATGATTACAAAAGATTTAGAGTGATTGCTAATTTGGATAGCTTCTTGAGAAGAGAAGGGCATTCAAAATTTACCAGAGTGGGTCAAGTGAAAATGATATGAATTGATGACATGTTCACTGCGAATGGTTTGAACTGAGTCATGATGTATGTCTTCCTCTTTTTTTAATGTTTCATTTATGTCCAGGGTTTGTCAGGGACTGTAGCGAAGCACTACAATGATCTAAGGGAAGGATCAGTGTTCGACAGGGCCAGGAGCAGAATTTATTACCAGCGCAATTTCAATAACTGGATAAAGGTGAGACAAAGACTTTTACTTTCATCTGAACACTAATTTTCTACATTCGCTCTTCTTATTTACGTTGTATTGTATAAATGCATATCTTACAGTTTTTCACATATATTAGCTTTTTTGAATTGCTAGAAGCTTCCAAAAAAAAATTGAGTTGTATACTGTGGGATAAATATTAATAACCATTCATATCCACTTTAAGCAAGAACTAACAAGAAACGCGAACTCCAAACACAAATAATGCACAAGATTGCGACAATGGCCCACATGTCATGCATGCTTTAAAAAAAAGAGAATGTCACAAGAAATTTCACATGTCTGGTATCTTGTACATCTTCTGTTTCCAGAAATTTTGATCGGTTTATAACCTATGGTTGTTCTTGGTATGTAATCGTGTGATCACAATTGTAGATTTGTCCTATAGCTATTCCAGATCCAGCCATTGTGAGTCTAGGCTTGCTGCGATCATCATTAGATTTCTTTGAGCGCTGAAAAGAATTGTACTTACATGTATATGATTCTTTTTTTTTTCTTCATTTGAGTGAGACTAGTCCATTTACCCTGGAACCAAAGCCATAATGTTATAGAACAGCGTGTAAGTTTAAGGACAGTTTAGATGACAACAAAAATGTCTTAACTTGATTTTACAGAGCATGATCATCGCAAACTCGTTGAAGGCCGTTCACAGAAAGAAGGGTTGCACAGTACTTGATCTGTGTTGTGGAAAAGGAGGAGATCTTCTCAAATGGACCAAAGGACACATCAAGAAATTAGTCTGTGCAGGTAATGTATACATGTGTATACGTGTAATTGAGTTTTTAGTTTTTACAGACTTGTGTGAATCAGAATGATTGAAATCACCGTGCAGCAGATGTAACCTGAGATTGAACCCAAAGAGCTGAGCACCAACTGATTTATTTCTGTGCCATCTTATTTTTATCTAAAGTTTGAGTGCTATTCAGGCAAAGTAACATTCAAGAAATAGAGAATCCTGGTTAAGGCCCAAGTATTGACACATTTATGAGTAGAGGTATAATACCAAAAGTAAAGCAAAGGCTAATGTAGCAGCAAACCAATACCCCAAAGAAATCATAAGACATAGGGTAGAGAAAGTAATTTTAAAAAAGAATGCCACTAATGCTATTTATAGTTATCTTTATGTTTGACCAAAATAGCAGATTACAGTGGGGAATTAACTCACCTCAAAATTATTGCAAGTTTTTTTATAAGGAAGATGTGTTCATTTTGAAATGCAGGTTCAAAGACATTTCATTCTATGGAAATATCATGAATTATAAGGGGTGGAAAAAAGATTGAATGTGCTTAAAAGGAAGGAAGTTAAGAGTAGTCATGATGTCATCGCTGAATATGATGTTAGAAGGAGTATATCTGAAAAGGGCCAATTTTGCTCTTCTTTCTTTGCAGATATCGCAGCTGTGTCAGTACAACAGTGTCAGAAGAGATACAATGACATGGTAGAGCGTAACAGACGTAGTGGTAACGCAAAGACATTTGCAGCAGAGTTCATTTCAGCAGACTGTGCCGAGGTATGCTTTTCTTAGTTCTGTTCCAAGCTTTCAAATTCCATCTAACTTGAAGCAAGTCCGATTTGTTATATGGATAAAAGGAAATTGAACAAGTTTTCCTCTTTTCTTTTTAGGGGGTTTATGTTATTTCTTTTACAATTTTTTTCTTCATACATGTTTGTAGGGATGTGAAAGTTGATTGTTTTTTCTCTTGCACTGTGCAGAAATTTCAATCGCAATTTAGAAAAAAACTCTTAAAATGAGTGTAAATGATGTGCATGATTCAAGATGATTGATTATAAAAATTACTGTGGTTTAATTTAATTTAATTTGATTCTTCACCTCTCATTCTTAACACAGTGGATTGATACTGTGCTAGCTCTAAATGAGTTAGAAAGTACCTTTGATGTGAGATACCCTTTCTTTGTGTTTGCAGGTACTTTTAACAGAGCGTTACCAAGAGAAGGAGGATATGCTCTTTGACCTGTGCAGTTGTCAGTTTTCCTTCCACTACTCGTTTGAGACGGCTGCTAGGGCTAGGACCATGCTCAGGAACGCCTGTGAAAGACTGCGACCAGGAGGATACTTTGTTGGAACCATTCCCAATGGATACGAGCTTGTGTAAGAAGTCATTCAATCAGCCACTCTTTCAGATCGTATTTTTAGTGTAGCGTAGCTGAAAGTAATATCGCATTTATTTATTTAATTTTTATTTATTGATTTATTTATTTAACACTTTGGGATGGAACATGCTGATCAGCACGAATGTTATCTTTCATGGGGTCCGCAATTGAGGGGTCCACACTGTAGATTGGAGATCATTGTTTTTGTTGTTTGTTTGTTTTTTGTTTTTTGTTAATTCCAAATTCTTAAGTCTCGTCAGTACTGCAAGCGGAAGGCTGATTGCTGTGCAGATGTAAAAATCCTCAAACTCTTCAAACTAGTGAAATATAAACTATCAAAACTCAGATCTTTCTATCTTCTATATTGATAAGACCTGTGTATCAGAACTTTAGTTTTAAATGATCATTGCTTCTTAATGTAATATCCTGTGCAAAGATCTGTCAGGGGAAATCTTCCTGAATCTACAGGAGATAAAGTATCTCAGCTCATTGAGCAAATAGATAGCTTCTTGGAAAAATAATGTTTTTAACATTGATGGTAATCCCTTTTCTATACAAGGATCAGAAATACTCACGTTATATGTAGAGAGTATTGACAGTAAGATTCATTAATTGTGCATGTGTCATGTAATCATGTGCATGTTGGTGGATGGGAGGGAGTGAAAATGCTGAAAACTTCACAACTAAAAGTACTGTATGGTCAGTGACACTACTCTAAGCCTTCTGCTTGTTTTTATTCTTTCAGTTGTACTACAATCAAACCTGCTTTAGTGACCACCTGTCTACAAAGACCACCCGTTTACAAAGACCACATTTTTTGTTTCTCTTGAAAATGGTTTCTCATTGAAACATGTACTAAAGGAACTTGTCTACAAAGACCACTTTTTGTGTTTCCCTTGGGCGGTTGCTATAGACAGGTTTGACTGTATTTATAAATCTTACTCTTTTTCTTTCTACAGATCGAGGTTAAAAGAGGGCGAGGGTCTGACATTCGGCAATGAGGTCTATAAGGTCACCTTTGAGAACAAAGAATCTTTCCCACTCTACGGATGCAAGTATGATTTCCATCTTGAGGGTGTGGTAGATTGTCCGAGTTCATGATCTACTTCCCTCTCCTTGAAGAGTAAGTAGTACATCATACAGTATTTCATGGTGTAAAGCAATGTGGCAGTCATACTCTAAATAGTTTCAATAAACATGTATTATTAACAAATTTCAATCTCATTTTCAACCAGTGACATAAAATGTGGTCTTAAAACCAAGAATTATCCATATTCACATCATATGTATTTCTTTAGTGCTTGTTTCTGTATTCTTATATCCCCTAATATCTATGTGTTGATCATTTTGTCTAGTTATGTTTAATAATAATGATAATTATTGTGTAAACTTATAGAGTGCACACACCATCCAGGGACGCTCATGGCGCTAATCCATCAACCTATATGTCTAGTCATTAACCCAAATATTCCCCATCTTTTTATTTAGCCATGTTATGATGATGAAGGAAATTGACATGGAGCTTGGGACCCTGAAGTATTCAATTTTTTTCCTGGCTTATTTGTCTACTTTTACATATTTATTATTTTCCACTGGTATTTCCCATATCCAAACTTGTTTGATAGTCACCTGTATATAGTTTGCTCATCATGGTGTGATGTATAAGCACAATGTGTGAAGACATGTTAGCACATTGCTGTGTTTGTATAGATCATTTTAAAATAAATGCAAGATTTGTTTTAGGGGGTGTAATAACTCATTTACATAGTTACAAAATCAGGACTTTCATCCTTCATCCTTTTTCTTACCAACATTGTTAATACCTTGTTATTAATGTTAAAGGTAAAGACCAGTATTGGAAACGCCCCCCTCTCAAAAAATGAAATGGAAGCTCTCATTACCAATCATGTGAAAGAATATGTTTTGACTAATACGTGATAATACAAATTTTGCCGTGAAACCGCCTACTAATTGATATATTTGGTAAATAATTATATCTATTGGGACCAAACAGATATCGCGCACGTGTCGGGTAGTCCCATATACATCTTTCTGTGTACAGTGCTTGTAACTTTACCAAGACTGGGCCAAATTTCTTATCATTTTGATGATTCCAGAACCTTGTAGTACACACCAATACTTAGATGCTAAATGATCAACCTTTTCTGATCGATCCCACAACGTTTCTTTCACAATGCGATCGCATGACCAGAACTGGTCTTTATCTTTAAATTCCAGTTTTATCCAACATGAATAGATGTTCAAGAGGAGTCTGTGTGGAAGACAGAATTGAAAATGGTCCATTTACTAGCCATATAATTAAATTTTCCTCTGCAGATTTTTGACTTAATCCTTCTTTATAATTATTTCTGTCCATTCATGTAGGATGGCTAAGGAGTTTGACATGGAGTTGGTGTACTTGAAGAAGTTCCAGGATATATATGAAGAGAACTGCGAGAGTGTAGACAACCAGGCTCTCATCTCAAAGATGCAAGCTCTTGAGGTATGTGTCCTATCAAACCTTTGTGTCCTGTGTAACCAGAAATTTGTGCATACCAGAAACTTGTGAAATTGGAGAGTGGTCCCATTTTGCAAAAAAATTTGCCTTGAAGTGATTGAATGATAGCCCTGAATTTACACTAAGTGTGGAAGGTTCTTGCCCTTATAATGGCCATCAGCAATTTCCAGCGTAGTCTGGTTGAACAGTGGTTGATTGCTTTTATGAAATACTGTACTGAGTATAGTCACAGGATAGGGAAAAGTGGAATGACTTCATTTAATCAGCCCCAAATATTCTCACCTTCATCTTTGATAAAAGCTTTGCAATTTTCTCAAATGAACCAAATTGATTTGGGGTCTTGAAAAGTGATTTTCTATTTTAGTTTGAAGTTTTCACATTATCATAGAGGCATTTCTGACATATCAACTAGTTTGTTTTTTGGTTGTATTTCAGCAATTCCCACCGGAGAAGGGCACCGGACCAGCGAGTAAGAAAGAGGATGACTACAGCCATGCTGTGACTAGGCATACTGAAGTGATGGGTCTGGAAAATGAAGAGAAGAAACCAACATCCATCGTAAGTTACTCAATCAATTGCCCACATGTTACATCTTTTTACCCCCCCCTTGTTCTTCACAATAACCTTTGTGGTAGCAGAAAAGAAAAAGGACTAATAGTAGGTCATGTTGGATGAATTTTTGTTTAAAGTGCGATACTTTGTTTGTCTCTTTGAAAATATGAATGTGAACCTATTGCTGTAAAGTTTGGACCAAGGCCCTAGAATAGTTACCAGGAAGATACATGTACATCTGGTACATGTCCTGTTCATTTTTAGAAATTTTGGGGAAATCTTTTTGAAATTCATTCATTGATATATAGTAATAAAATAATCATTGTTAGCGCTTAACATAGTAATCGTTCTAAGGGCTTAACAACTTTTAAAGAAAAACTTAATCAAGAAACATAACATGAAGTAGTTGAACAAATACCAAGAGCAAATTATGAAACAAGGAATAAATGACATGAATTTAGAACCTACAACAATGTAGGAAGATGATTATATGCTCAGAAAATATATTTCCCATTGACCTCTGACTCTTTGTATTTCATTATTTGAGAAATGTCATCTGCAGTGTATTCCTTTGTGAGGTAAGTTTCCTTTTCCATAATGATTAATGGATTTGTTTTTTCAACATGTATTGATAAATGTTTCAGTAGTCCTTTTCTGTAATAATTAGACCTGGTAAATAGGAGATTTAAACTTAACTGATGATTCTCTCTGTGCAGGGTACTCTGTCCAAGTCCGAGTGGGAGGCATCTAGTCTCTACTGTGCCTTCGCCTTCAAGAAAGCAGGAGACTTCGAGGAAGAGGAAGAGGAGGAGGAGGCTGCTGCCCCCGAGGAAGAGAAGAAGGAGGAGGAGGAGAAGACGGAGGAGGTTGCCAACGGTAACGGTGAGGATGCTGCTGAAGTGGAAGGTGAAGGTGGTGAGGAGGCAGGTGCAGAGGCAGAGGCTGAGGGAGAAGGAGAAGAGGAAGCAGCACAATGAACAGGGAAAGAATGCATACAGCTTCATTGACTACTGTTACAGGTGAGGCCACCCACAGTTTGGATGAATAGGGTAGTGTAACATTTTAAACTTTCGTGACATGAATTTTTGTGCATTGTTAATGATGGGTGTTTTTGTTTTTTATGGCAAGAAACTCTCTACCTGGCTGCCTCCGTCAGTTACTGACGATTGGCGACCACATCTGCACATCTGCACATCTTCTTGTTGTCTTTCTCCATTTATTTCTGTCCTGTTCTAATCTTTTGGCTTCTGAATATGTGAGACCTGTCCATTCTTTGATGTTATCAAACCACTGCTTCCTTTGTCTGCCTCTTTTCCTTTTTCCTTCTACTTGGCTTTCTATTATTTGTGCTGCTAAGGGGCTCCCACTTCCACGCAGAATGTGTCCAAAGTATCCCATCTTGAGGCGGGCCACTTTTCCAAGGAGATCTCTTTCTGTGTTCAGTTCTTGTAGAACACTGAGGTTGGTTATTTTGTCCTTCCAGCTGATTTTTAGCATTTTCCTCCAGAACCACATTTCTGCTGCCGTGATTCGATTTTCATCGGCTTTGAGCAGTGTCCAGCTTTCAGCACCGTAAAGCATAGCACTCCACACCAGCGTTTTGACCAGTTTCATTTTCAGACAGGTTGAGATGTTTTTGTCATTCCAAAGGACGTGCAGGTCAACCATTCTCTTCTTAGCTATAGCTATTCTTATCTTTATGTCACTGGTGCAGCTAGCATTACTGTTCTTTGTTGATCCAAGATATTTGAAGGTTTCCACTTCCTTGACTGTTTCCCCGTCTATCTGAATGCTACAATCTGTATCTGAGGTTTTACCAGCAACTAGGAGTTTAGTCTTTTTAACATTTAAATGCAAGTTGATTTCTTGCCGGCATCGTTGCTGCATGTGTGAGGTTTTCAATTCCTTCTTTGGAAGATTCTTTAAGTGCTGTGTCATCAGCATATCTGAGATTTGAGATTTTTTTTGCCACCAAATTTAATGCCATAGTTAGGGACACTGATTTTCCGCGATCACGGAAAACGGACGGAATTCACGGAAATGACCATTTGAAACGGAAAATGCAATTCCGAACGGAAAATCGCGGAAAACCCTTTTTTCAGGGAGAAAATCGTAAAACTTACACTATTTTTGTGATTCGGCATTCGTTATGCAGTGAAAAAATATCGGGCCTATATATCATGGTTAATAACTCCGAATATTTAGCGATATTCGTCAGATTCTTGGAGACAGGGCGCTGCCATTTTGTTTGACACAAAACTCGATCCTATTATGCCAGCTAGGCACGCATGCGGCCGCGAAGTGTAAGGCGAGATTGCCGTACACATGCACAGTTCAGCACAATATTAGTAAAGGGGCTGGCGTGTGCGCCTAGTATTACGTAGGCGTAATACTAGGCACATACACGCCAGCAGCGGCGGTAGGTGCGGCGAGATTGTACACACGCTGATGTACAGTTCGAAAAAGGGGCTGGCATGTGCGCCTAAAATCGATCGATCGCTGACGTGACAACCAAGACTGAAATGTTCGTCTAGATCTCTAGCATGTTTGTATGCAAATCTTATGTAAACGGAATTTCATTTTTTTCATGTGTACAAAGTCTATGGCAAAACGGAATTTCCGTTTTTCAGCCCATCTGAAACGGAATTCCTGATTTTCTGAAACGGAAAAGGCCTTTTTTTGAAACGGAAAATCAGTGTCCCTACATAGTGCACAACATCTGCTTCCCTCATCCCACTTTCTGTATATGTGACGAAAGAGGTATGGTGATAAGATGCAGCCCTGTCTTGCACCTTTTCCTATCTCAAACTCTTCAGTGTGTTCACCATTCCATCGGATTTTAGCTCTTTGGTTTACGTAGAGAGATTGGAGTAATGTGACGAGGTGTTTTGGGAACCCCATATCTAAGAAGATGGAGAATAATTTGTTGTGGCTCATGCCTTTGAATAGTCTATGAACATGATAAAAGCTTGTTGATCCATGGCAATCACCTTCTCAAGTAGAACTTGCAAACACACTAGCATATCTCTAGTCCCTCTTCCTTTTCTGTAGGTGGCTTGGTCTTCAGGTTGCTCTTGCTCTAGCTTTTGTTTCATTCTGTTAACAATTATCACAAGTAAGATTTTGCTGGTGTGACTGATAAGGGCAATAGTCCTGTAGTTTGAGCACAGTTTTTGATCCCCAGATTTAAACAGAACAACAAATTCCTGTTTCTTCCATTCATTTGGCCAATGACAGGAAGTCCATATGGTCACACATAATTTGTGGAGAAATTTGATACCATATGGTCCTGTAGCTTTCACCAGTTCGGCTGGTATTCCATCAATTCCTGGTGACTTCCCCCCTCTGAGCTTCTTCACTGCATGTTCTACTTCTGAAAGGAGAGGCATAGGTTCTTGCTCCATAATAGGGACCTGTTCTTCTATTTGTGGACCCTCGTCAATTGGTCTTTTGAAAAGCTCGGCTCCATATTCTTTCCAGCGGTCCATTATGTTTTTCCTCTGATCTAAAATGATGCCGTTCTTGTCTTTTATACATGCTTGTTGTGCTTCTTTGGTCTTGACCGATTTGATAGCTTCTTACATTTCTTTGGATTTACCAGCTATGTTGAAATCGTTCAAGAAACTCTCATGTGGTGCAAACGTCTTTATGATAAATTAATCAGATTATTTCATGCCATGAAACTTTCTAAATTGCAAACACTTGTGAAATAACTATTAGTTTGCAAAAGATTATTTGCAGGATTTTAAGACCTTGTTTGATAGTCACTTTTCTTCAGATTAGGAAATTTTTTATCCTATATCATTTTCCTTACCAAAGGTTCTTGATAACAATCAATCCAAGCTCTTTTCAACATTATCCCAAGATCAGTTGCTATCTATTTTGGGTGATAATACACTGACTTTCATAGACACTCTTGAAGCATGCAAAGGTCAGTCTGTTTGGAAGGCAGAAGTGAAAGTGCGCCATCTATTGGTGATATAACTAAATTTTGCTGCTGCAGTTTTTTGACTGTTGGAAACAATTACACAAAGTCATTTCATGTTTTGAGCTAATGGTATATGCCTTGAGCATGAGTTGACACAAAGAGCTATGATTTACATTTCATCAGCATTTGTTCTATGTAGTAGTATGTTGGCGTAGGCTCATGACATAACATGATTTGTATGACATGAAAATAGTAAATTACCTGAAGATCATGTGTGTTATGACTTGTTTTATTTTGTTGCATTGGAGCACTCATTAAAGTCATTATTTCAAAGGGATTAAGTCATGTTTTTACATACTAAAAGATAATGACTGCTATATTATAATGGAGTTTGTACAATTTCTTTTGTCAATTTATTCTTGATTTTCAGTCCATCCATATTCCTCTCTTTTCTACCAACTATTCATCCATCATTTCATTCCTTCTGTCTGTTTTTCATGCTTGCAGGATGTGCATTGGAAGAAAGGTATATCAAACAAGAAAAGGAGAATCATCTGTTGCACTTTGACCGATGCGCACATTCAGGGAAAGGGGATTAAAGAAAATGGTAAAACAATACCTTTTTATGAATACTCCACAGGGCACATTTACTTCTTTTGAGAGTCGAGAGGACTTGAGTCATAATTTCATAATGAATTATTGCCCTTCTGACTCTCTCAACAGAGAGTATGTTAGTTATATCTTTTTGTGTATTTTTTCTTTTGTGTGTGTTGTATCAAGGACACCATTGAATTTCAATTTGTATTAATCTTGCTTTGTAGATTTCAGTGTGTAAGCTATGAGTACTCAAAGAAAAACTATGCTTCAATTTAATTAAACTTTAAAAAATGATGAAAGCAAGATGACTGAGTACAGGGTAAGAATTTATGTGACCTTTACTCTTGTCTCTATTCGATTCTCATGTATCATACAAAGATATATGCTGAGAGCCAATATAGGGCATTAGCATATATCCTGTACCGCAGTTAATGGCTTTCTGCCTTTCAACAGATGGTATATTACAGATGACATTTCTTACATAATGTGTGGTAGCAGTATAGTATAATGAAATCTCTCTATTCCTTCATGGCTAGCTTTTAGAAAATATCCAGCTTGCATAGATACTGTCATTTTGCATATCTTTGAATTTCAAATTTTGTCCTAAAAGTGATGTTTTCTTGTTTTTTTTTTACTATTTCACATAAACTGCTGTTTGTGTATTGGAAAATGCTTCTTTATAAAGAATGATTGCTGGGATTGTTGTATCTTGTATAAAACTAATATGAAACTAAATGACATTTGTGTGTAAAGCAGTAGTTTATTGTGTACTTACGGTATACTCAAATGGAGGAGGAGGGTTCGCTGTCAATCGATCTAAACTGTGTAAATAGAATGAATGTGTTAAGTTAGATGGCAATGCACAATGAATTCTGATTGATGTTAAAAGCTCCAATTTTGTAATGTCTCATTCTAGCTCAGGTCTGTGAATTTGTTGTCCCCAAGGTAGACCGATGTTCTTTGTAATGCAGTAGATCTGTTTAAGGTATGTCATAATTCCAGCACCGTAGGTCCATGCTTATCGCAGGGTTTTCATATGAGATGCGCTTGTCTTTGCTTTGCCATTCATCTTGAAATGCATCCAATCACAGAGAGGAGGCCATGCTTTGTAGGATATGACACAAATATAGGGATATCATAGTTGACTTTTTCAAGTCAGACATCAAAATCAAATTTCTTGGTCTGACACTCAAGTAGAAGACATATAGGCCTTGAGATGGTTACTATGTTTAGTATCACCCCCAAATGTTGGTCCTTCGATAGAGTCCATAGATCTACACACTTAATCTACCTACTTAAATGTATAAAGGAGATTATCAATGGCAGTTGTGTTTATGTAGTCCCACTTGTACTTCTTCTTGTCATCAGTGAATCAAATTGGTTTGCACATTTTGTTGTCGTTTTGTGCATATAACTGAATAGTTGTAAGTACTTGTTCCATCATGATGTAGAGATTGTTTTGTAATGTTTGATTTCTACTTGTGAGTAAATACATCATCTGCCAAGAGCTCGACAGGCTTTGAATCGTATCTTTTCTTAACACACAATGTTGATGCCTTATCAGCAGATGTTATATTGACATGTAATGAAGAACAACGTCTTTGGATACGTCACATTGTTAAAAAATGGATGAGATTGAAAGTCAAGTAAGAAAAAGCAACATCTTGATCTTGCTTTCACGTTGTACATTATGTTCCGTAGTTTTTTTTGGTGTAGATATATATACGGATTGATAATAGGCATGTTAGGCACTGATGCGTGTTAAGACTTTAAAAAATGTACCATATTTTGTTTTAATAGCATGTCTCTCTTCAAGGACATACATGTATGTAGGCGCTTCTCAATCCTCTCTTGGTTCTGTAGCTTGTTAATACATGTATCATATTGTTATTGGAGAGTTAGTCTAAGGCATAGTTCCTTTACACAATTCAAAGTACAAAGTCTAGGATTTTTGACTCCGCTTTTATGTGATTTACATGTAGCAGGTAAATGATGCAAACACATACCGGTATGTTATTTCCATGTTGTTTCATGGTTCATTTAGAGAAATATTACCAACATGATGATTTAGAGACTTCTTTTCAGTGCCTTTCCTCAAGACGACTACACTTGTTTAACCGATTCTCTGCTCACTCTCTCTATGACATCCCCATAGGAGAGAGAGAGAATGAGAAAGAGAAATGACCAGGATAGACTGCCATGGTGCGCTGCTGCTGCATCATCACAACATTCTTGTCTAAAATCTGACACTACAAGCCATTTACAAGAGGGCATTTACACACTTCCCTCTTTTTTTTCTACAGACAATATCTATTGTATAAATAGACAAGTCCGAGGGGTTTTGTCTCCTATATTTTTAGCAAGAAGTGATGGAATTATGTACATAATTAACATCAAAAGTGTCAATTTGGTTGGTGAATATATCATATTCTTTGATATCTGGTTAACTTTATGCAATCTTATTACTGTTATCAGATAACATATGGGGAAAGAATTCCTGGGACTTGTCTCGTCAACTGCATCTAAATTACAATACTCTTGAAAGGGGACTGGCGGATGTATTTTTTATTGAAATGCCCCTTTCTGCTTCCATTGCATCTTGTAAGGAGTAATTGAATCATATTTGGTAAGCTTGTGTGCATTTACCTTTCAAGCTGTTGGTCATGGATCGATGCATTTCACTGTTATGATTACATAAGGTAGAATAGATATGTGGTGTGTGAAACATACTCAATTTTTTTTGTTACTAGAAAATGCATTCCTTTACCTTAACTGATGATGTTAATAAAATATGGATTCAGGGAGCTCACGTAGAATTGATTTAAGAACAAGCATTGTCTATTTCCCTTAGAAGTCAAATGGGAATGTTCATCGTTGCATGGCGTAGGGCTGGGAGGGCGTTTGTGAACAAATTGATTTTACAATATTAGGAATGTGATGTTGTTGTACAGGGGTTTATCAACCCATTTTTTGATGTGATATTATGTTAAGCACCCAAACTTGTTTGGGGATTTCTTTTGTAATGTACAGTTTTTGATCAGTGGTGTATGAAAATCAGCCCATCCCTGGAGCTTCATTCTCAAGAATATTTTTCCTCCCAATTTTGTTGGTGTAAACGCTTTGTTTTTGGTAATTATTTGAAGAAAAAAAAAAACAATTTTTGTAGTATCGCTAAGAATTCTGTATGGAATTTTAAATGTTGTAGAAGTGTAAGGATAGCTCAATTAAAAAGACTGGAATGTATTCTCAATTTGACATTTTGAATGTTTCATTTCTGTTGTGTATTTTGTTACTGTTTGTGCAAATTAATTTAGTATTCCATCTGTAGATAGAAACATGGTGTGTTGCACTAAACAAAAATGCAGTGAAAACTATGAAAATGTGACGTTTGCTGATTTCTGCATACATAGAGATCAGTGGTGAAATATCTGAAAGGAGATAGAATTTGCCAAGGGGGTGGGGGCACAAAATATGTTCATTGTTATATTTAAAGAAGAAAAAAAATCTTGCAGTGAAAATGAGGATTAGAATGAGGTTAAATGGCCATACCACCCCCCAAAAAAAAAGCAACTACAAGAAAACTAACATCCTTGATGGACAGTTTTATTATTCAGGGGGGGGGGCATATGCCCCTAATGTCCATCCCCTCCCCCTGGATCCACCACTGAAAACCAAGGCACATTTCATTGTAGGACATTACTGTACTCAATATGTAACTGAGAGAGAGAGAGAGAGAGGGGGAGGGGTCGTGAAGATACTGGGAAAGAAAAATCACGTTCCATGTATGACGCGCAAGTGTAGTCATCCATTGCCATGACAATACCACATGTAGCAAGATGATGATGTTACATCTTCCAACATAAATACCACTCGCATGCCATATAAAATGCCGCCCAGGGGATGTGTACATTACCAATCCATGTTATATTGTTATTTCTTTCTCTCGCCGCCGGTGATTCTGCAGATTCTTAAGTGTTTCGATGATATTTATCGCCATCTTCTCATCCTCCTCATATCCTAATACCATTTCTTCTCTAAGTGATTGGATTTAGAAACAGATACAACCTCGATAAAACAACTGGTGGAATGTCATGCAGTTATTGATTTCCCAATCGTCTTTTGAGAGGACAATCTGAAAAAGATAGACGGATAGAGAGCTAGAAGAACGCAAATATTAAATCATTAAACCCGGCCATAAGAACTGCAAACCGGGGAAATGATGAATATGGGTACCTCTGAAATACAAGTCATGATAAAGCAGCTTTTGACGAGATGAAAAAGAATAGAACTATAGTGGAATAATATTACATAAGTGGGAATTATCCGTATACCGGTACTATTATCTGTCTGTCTGTCCCATTTTCAGCATTTTCTTTCTCTCTGCTTCTATATTCAGTATCATTCTCTGTAATACATTAACCGTTTCTATAGATATGTATATCTTTCTTTAATGTCTGTCTGTCTCTCTCTCTCTCTCTCCCTCCCTCCCTCATTTCCTCTCTATCCCTCTCTCATTATATTATATTTGACTCTGATTCTATTTCTTTCTCCATAATGTCCATACCTTTTACATTCTCTCTCCGCCCATCTCTAGTACCAATCTCTCTCTCTCTCTCTCTCTCGCTCTCCCTCCCTCTCTCCATCTCTCTCGATCTCGGTCTCTCTCTCTCTCTCTCTCTCTCTCTCTCTCCCTCCTCCCTCTCTCTCTCTCTCTCTCTCTCTCTCTCTCTCTCTCTCTCTCTCTCTCTCTCTCTCTCTTGGTCTCCCTCTCTCCTCTCTCTCTCTCCCTTTTTTGTTTGTCATTTTGTTAATGTGTACTCCTCCCTGTGCCCCTAGGGGCTACGCCATTAGATGTATTCACATGAATTCACAACCTTCAGTGTTGGCTCTAGGGCGCGGCGCATGGCTATATTAGTATTGGTAGGCCTATAGCCAGTGTTATATAGGCCGAAGTCTCAGATCTTTCCTCTCGTCATGGGCACGTTCGATGCAACTCTCATGAGAGGAAGGGGGGGGGGGCACTCTTGTGTTGTTGATTTTTAAAAGTGAATCAGATCATGTGAAGACATAAGGACAAACTTCCTGTATGTATTATTATTGATTTATTATTTTATCTCCACTTTTCAATATAAGAAGATATTGTAGACATCTTACACGCTATCGTTAAAAGAACAACATAATAATATTATAGTTCTCAACCATATAGTTAGAAAGGTTACCAGTTGAGAAAGGTCACCGGTTGATTGGAAAGCTGATCAGTGGTGAAATCTCAACCTCTCATTATTAGTGCAGCAGCTTGGTCTCGACCATTACATTTGCTCATTGTTGATGTTTCAATTCAACCTCGGTCGGATTTTGATAGAAATCTTATGATGATGATATATTGCTTCAGCAAAGTGGGTTTCTTTTTCTCTTTTAATTTGTTTACTACATTATATTGCAAGGGAAGAGATGAAGAAGGCTGAAAGAAAGAATACGACATGCGTATTACGCCGGCGGGAAGGAAAGGTTATTTACATCACTGTTCGGTTTTTCTTCTGCAAAATTAATGCCCCATAGGGGAAAGGAGGAAAGAAAAGAGGGGATATGAAAGGAAAAGGAAAACGAGAGAAAATGGGATGGCAAAGTCTGGTACCGGTAAACACTGTAAAGCTAGGCCCTCGGCATGCCGAGCGAATGCCAAGCTTTTTAGAATTTTGCTCTTGGCATTTGGTTTTTTTATGCGTTCCTTCCTTGCTCAGTCACAAGCGCTGCTTTATAATACGGGTAGTCAAGGCGAATTGCTTTTGTGTAGAGTTGAGACTTCGCCATAACATGTCCGCCAGTCAACCCTGGGGGCGCTTTATACCCAAGTCGGCCCCCAACATCTGCCGTCAGTTTTTGTTTGCAATTTCTCTTCTCTCTGTCGCATTAAAAGCTTCTGACTTGGCATTAGGCATGCTGTGCCGTGACATGGGCAAGGGCCTGGTTTGTCGAATCTCATTCCCCAACGTCTTAAGGTGCTCATCGTAGATGTTTTCTAATGATGATTACAGTCTTCCTCACAAGAGCGAGGAGATAAATAATGAAGAGAGGGAACTTAAGTGTGTGTGTGTGTGTGTGTGTTGTGGGGAGGTTGAGAACAGAGCCGAGTGGTCCGCGTTAACTCGGTTATTTTATAATTAACGAACAGTGAAAAGAGAAATATGTTGCAAATCTTAGTCATATCATAAAGAAAACGTGAAAGTCGAATAAGTGCACCATACATTACATATTACAAAAAACAATTGTGTCTGAGGCGTGCTCTCTTCGACACTTCTTAGTTAAAAAAGGAGCATCGAGTCTGAGAATATTGAAGACCCCCCTGTGGAAAAAATAGCAACAACAACGTTATAATAGATCGCGTTCTCTGACACCCCCATCGGTAGATGAATCAATTAACGCTCCTGTTTTTAAAACAGAGTCAAAACACAGCACGTTATTCCCAAATGAAGAATTGTTAAGCCAAAGACTTTTTTCTATAATCATAACTCTTACAAACTGGAAAACGAAAATATCCCTATGCTGCTAGCTTAGGCAACTGGTTTAAGTGCACAATGCATTAGGAGGAAAAGTCCTCCCAGGTACCCACTTACTATTCCTGGGTCAAGGGAGGCAACAATCAACAAAATGCATTGAGCATAATCTTGACCTTTTGGTTAAAAATCAAGACACAGTGAATGAACTACCATGTTCTACACGACGACATAATATATCATCATAATGATTCTGTTTAGACGACATTTCAGCATCCGATTTGATAAGAACATAATCTAGGATTGGCTAATGTCATACTTCCCGCCTCAAATGGGTCTAAATCCTGAACATGATTGAAATCCTGGCCTAGGGGCTCAATGTGTCTCAGTATTCCCTTGTGCCCATGTGGCTGAAAGTCACTCTGACTCCCTCTCTTTATATATATTTTTTCACTCTCATATACATGTATTTATTTGTGGAAAATGAAATTTTACAGTGTTTGAAATTGAAGTGTTAAACAGTGTTTGAAGTGTCAGGAAACTTTGACATAACTAATGAAATCAATCATAAACAAAATGTTTGCCAAGCATTATCTCATTTGTCTGTTATATGCAAATAAATATTTTGTTTACAAGTTAATGTTATTTGTCGTATTCACCTCCCCCCCCCATCCCCATCGATTGTCACTGTTCTCTTTGTATTATAATGACATGATGATGTTTAAAGAATGTTCGCACTATGAACGCGAACCTAACAAACTGTACCACTGAGAAGCATCTATAGGTGCATTTTCTAAACTTTTTTTTTTGCAACATAAATTATAACACTTTCAATCCTCCCAAATGGTACAAGGTAACATTATGGTGAAAGATTGGTTTAAGAAGCACATCTTATGGGGATAGATATTACATCCCTAAAGATGCAGCTATTATAGGGTTTAAATTTGACATTATAGCTTCAATGCATTTTATCAGAATATGTAGGCCTATACATGAGCAATTATAGTAGACCTGTATATCATTAATAATTTGTACGACACATCCCTCGGCGAAAATTGCTCAGGGTCTGTGGCTTACAAACAGCGCATTAACTTCAATTCTTATACCCATCCCTTACCCAGAACCTCTAACCTACAGTAAAACCTGTCCGATGCTACCCAAGGAAAACAGAGAAAGGGACCATTGTGGGCAGGTGGCCTTTCTACTCGGCCAGGTTCTACAACACACATTTCTTTCTTGAGGGAGACAAAATACATGGTCACTATAAACAGGTGACTTTATCGAGAGGTGGCCACTAAGACAGGTTTGGTATTTGCAACCCTAATCCGATCTTTGACAAACTAAAGATCGGAGCGATTGTTACCAGACCAAATTTGAATCACCCAAAATATCCAGATTCAAGCCAAATGCAGATCTGCCCGTCTTCCGTCATTAGCCGGCATCGGAAATAAGATATCACCTAAAATCGTTATAATTCCTCAAAACTAAACAATAAAACCCCACTGATCTACGAAAAATAACAGATTTGAACGTATAGGGCCTATAGCAACCGCGTTCTTACAATTATTGGTCTATTTCCGACCCCCTCCCCTCCACCCCACTCCCGCCGTACCAGCTGTAAGTTGATGCCCCCTCCCCTTCCACTGCACTCCACTATCCCCGTGATGCCCTCACCCCTCTAGCGCAGATCATCGGGCAAACCTACAGAGAATCCACTCTGGTGTCATGCTTCAAGTTTACCACCTAATCCTAGCCCCTAACCAAGCTTTTATCCAACTCACTCCTATATTTTATGACTTGTGTGATTATTTAAGATAATGAACCACCACATGCTCACTGTTAAATCTGGTTATAGTACCTCGATCCTTGGAGATGGGAAGGAAAATTCAATCACCATTGGCAACGGAGTGGTGGCGATTTATACAGTTTTAGAGATTAATTTATGAGACAGGGATCTTATTTCATATCTTGTGGTAGACGTATTGGTGCAATAGAGAGGAAGCTATTTTAGAACACTTTCGACCATGCCATTATCAACAAACAATCTATCGTATAGTTACAAGAACTAAATCAAGAAGAATTGTATACAAATTAATGGCAAAGTTACAACGACGCTTTGTCATGTATGAATGAAATACATGTAGGCCTATATTGCATTAATTTCCTTTTCATTGGGGCTAAAATCATGATGTAACAAGACGTGTAAATTACTATCGTGGCAGAATCAATGAGTGTATATGAATCTACAATACCTTTACTTATATATTAATGACATATGGATCAATTAAACGAATAGTTTCATGATAACTTTATTGCATGCATCTATTTAACGTGTTTAACACGTTAAAAAACACAGTCCGCCAACCAGACTTCCAACGAGTCCGCACGAATAACGATATACATGTTGTTATTATATTACTGACAAAATTAGAATGATATATAATGTGAATTAAAAACAAGACATACAAAATATAAAACATTCAAATATAACGTCAAGGAAGACCACAATTAATCATCAAAAATATTGTACTTGTTAGGAAGAAATTAGGTGAAGGACAGCGAACATTTTATTTTAATACTTTTTTTGTTAATTTAAGTACACCGTATCAGACTGTCTTGTTCTGTAATCTGTGATTAACCGGAAGAGCTCTTTACGGGGATACCCCTGCGAATTTTATAAAAGCTATCATGTCGAACCTGCCTAGTGGCGGAGATAAATAGACCATCGAGTCGCTCGAGTATCGGACAAGTAAAGTGACCACAACTCGGACACACAAGGGTGTGGTTTCTAATGGCACACTTATGAGGCGCCATAAACATCCCTCAGGAGAATTGGCGCCTGCAATCGGCTGATTTGAACATATTGTAACAGATCTAATACTAAATGTTATCTTATTAAAACCACTTGTTTTTTTAAAGCCTTTTCTCATTCTCAGCCAATAGAATACTCCAGTAGTCCATAAGCATGTACATTTGCATAACATTCTTAAAATGCCTTAAAAGGCAACGCGGAGTGGTGGTTAAGCCAAAAGGGTGGAAACAAATTTCCTTCTTTTTTCAAATTTCCAGATACCCATTATGGTAAAATACATTATCCCTGAAACGCCTGCTTGTCATATTGTCGAAAATTCAAACTTTCAGTTTAGAGTTTCAATTAATTTATCAGTCATCGATATTGTTTTGAGGCTGATTTACCCAATGATTGTATAGCTGAAACTATGGCTGAATTGAAGTTAGCATATTGTAACCACATTGCTAAGGTCACACAAACTAAACGGATATTTTTTTCAAGGAAATACTGGGTATCTAGAGTGCAAAACAAATTGGTTCAGGCAGACAGATGACCCCAACTTTAATCTGTCCTGTTATGAATCTTTGTTTTCGTCTATGTCCATCTAAACAAACATACACAAATGATTATTTTCAACACTCTATAGGCAGCCTTTTATCATCAGACGCACGAATAGGACAGACGTGTTCTCATTTACTTTATAATTTGGAAGTTTGTGTGCAGCTAGGTCCCGTGGCGGAACAGCACAGCAAGATCCCCCGCTCCCAAGCAAACAGTGCATTTACACCAGTGTAAAGAATGTCAGCTTTGGTCAGACATTCTGTCATTCCATTGGCATGGAGAATTTATTATGAAAGATGTTAATTCGCATTTCAAATATCATCAAGTGAGATTGACCATTTTGTTTTAAATTTAAGTTATGTGTGACATGAAATTGCTCAATAAAACAATAACAAGCCAGTCATACAGAAGATCAAACGGAGAGTAGAAAACGTGATGGAAGATTGTTGGCGTATTTTCACTTGATACATTTGTCGTTTTTAAAACTGTGAACAGCTTTAATACACACGCTTTTATTTAATGGTAAATGGCATACGCTAGTTTTATTATTCTGTGTTACAATATATCACATATTCTTGTAATGATCGGTAATCAAAGTTGGCTAAAAGGGGAGGTGTATGGAGCATACGGGATGATTATATCTGATTAAATCTGTAATGTCTGAAATAAGGAGGTGTATGAGTGTGTTCAACATTAGTAATGGATCATGCAGACATCAGTTCGGCATCTAATGGCTATTTTCTTTTTTATGAGTCACTTTGTTCAGTTTGTTGTTCAGAGCTCAACATCGGGTCGTGAGATAAATAGCTAGGCCCTCTCTCGACGAACTCTGAACACGACAACCTCTGTCACTCTGTGGTAACTATATTCGTCTTCTTCTGTTGTAACAATCTTCAAATGGCTATGCAGCACCTATCATGTAGATATGTAGAAAGATTACCAGTTTTGATTGCAGGCACACTAAACACCGGCTTTAAACCCTACTCTTTGCCAGAAGTGTAGCGAATCAACGTGCATATGGACGATGTGACTCTCCTACACAAGGGGCCTCCAGTTTACGTTCTAGTCCGAGGAACGGAGTGTATCGAGAACAGAGGGGAGAGGTGCGCTTACACACAACGCGGCGACAACAAAGCGGCTTTACATAATTATAAAAACACGATTAGACGTAAAAGCCAAGATTGTATTAGTCTTAGAACGCTTGATTTTAATTTGGTGAAATTCAAGCTACCTTTGATTTTTTTTAAATTTCATTATAGCTGCATTGAATCGCTTGGCGCTTGCTTTTTAAAAGGTTATCACATTAACTTGGTATGGAATCACCAGAGCTAGCAACACATCAAATTTGAAAGGGTAGCAAAACTAGCAACCATAATAATTTCTATATCAGTTAACACAAAGAAGATCAAAAGATCAAAGCAAGTACTGTCGAAAAAATGGCAAGTCAGGGGAGAACCCCGAAGGAAGCCATGGGGGGCGTCAGAGGTGGGTATCTATTTTCGGAAAGCATCCACATTATGGTTTTACAAATAGATAAGCCCCTTCCCCCAAATAATAATAATAATAATAATGAAATTTGATACGACTCCAAGCTATTACACTCTAGTACCTCGTATGTCCTAAGCCTTTCCCATGTACCCAATGTTGGATCTTTTACAGTTTTCCTTTCTTTTAGTTTTACTTTTGAAAATCTCATTATGGACATAACAAGAACATCTTTATGATCAGCACAACATCGGTGCATTTATAAGATAGGATATGTCTCATGTTATTCTGACATTTATGTCGGGTGTCGTAACGTTTTTTCAGATCTTATGAACATTTCGTTAAAAGTCTATTACGTCAAGCATCGTATATACATGAAGAGGCTGTGACGTCATCAAAGCTTGATGAGTTGAAAACATTTCCTAAAATATACCCGACGACTCGGGTGTTTTATTACCTTGAAGACAATAGATACTACCATGTAACATCAACAGGTGTAGCCTTATACTCTGATAGGAAGTTCATTTAAGAACATACCCCGCAGCTATTTCTCCTTTTTCTTGTTTCTTTTATACGACATGGGACACAACCTCTTGGACTGGTGAGGAGACAATCTGAATAATTGGAAACAAATGTCTCGGTTTAAAAGCCAAATTAGTTCTTGTCTTACTTCATGGATTTCCCTATGCAGTCAAGAGGGAATTTAACTAAAATACTGATCAAATATTAGATCACATCGTGGATACACTCTAATGTCTAATAATATATGGCCTTTCCCCAGATTATAAAATATAATGCTACACTCGATGTCAAATTTGTAAAATTGTATTGTCAGGTGTATAATTATTATCATCCATTTTGCATATTTCCTCATGCTTTTCCTCTCGTAGTTTCATCCTATTCCATTTTGATTTTACTTATTCCAGAGGCATTTTGCACTTACAATATGATCTTATGTAACAATATCACATCGAAATTTAGATTTAACACAAAATGTATTGACGCGTGTATCCACACACACCCTTACCCACCCACCCATACCGCGCACACACATGCACATACAACTTGTAACTGTGACAAACTTCTCTAATTTGCAAATTGTGCCCACACATCGCTTACAATTATTTTCATATTTTACACATCAAAGCGACAGCTGCTACTGTTTATGGCGAGATGCAACGAAACTAAATCCCCATCTTGGATAATTCTTAGTTGCATTATTTGAGGTTTTTGTTTTCCATTAACTGTATCCTGTAATAACACTTGGCGCTCCTGGCAATCTAAGCTGACGCTTGACGGTATATAGACACATACAATCCAGGCTATGCTTTCTTCCAAAACGACCTCCAGCACTTTCTATTATGCATTATCTTTCTTGTTTCTGTTCATTTTTGTTTCATACTTTTTTCTCTCTGGATCTCCTTCGTTTTCCTTCTCTTCTCCCGTTCTCGCCGGCAATTCTAATTTGACCGAAAATGGAGGAGGCTCAAGGCTGTGTACGGACCTTAGCTACGCCTCTCAGAACCCACGGGGATTACGGCATCAAGGGAGAGATAGAGGGGAGAGCGAAAGGGGGAGAATTGGAGCCGCTTCCGCGGAGGCGGTAGCAAGCAGACGACATTTTCACAAAGCGATGCAAAGATTTCAGCAGCGCCGCGAAAACCGCTCGTGTTTCGTCCACCTAGGGCGCCCTCAAGGCGATAATCCCGTCATTGCCATTCTGGGCTGTTCCATGTTGGAGGCAAATAGGGGTACGTTACTTATGTCTTCAGAGTCGAAGCGGGTATAATTATTAGACTTTCCTCCCATTATTTCTGCCCCTCACATTTGGGAAGGTGTTTTGTTGATGATGTCAGGCAATATGAGGGATTATTACTGAGTAATCCACAAGGGAAGATAGAAATAGCATTTTAGCTTGGAGGTAATTAGTACTCGTCCAACATGGCATCTGCGAGCAATTATGCGCGAGCGGGGGAAGGAATAGATTTTCGACGATTAATTTGAAAGCACAAATCACTATAGCTCTCACTCAATAAGGAATAAAACAGCGGTAATCAATTAAAGTTGGATAAAGTGATACTACCGGCATTATCCGACTCTCAACAGTCACCGTTGCTGATATGAGGATCAATGTCATGTATATCACACAAAGACAATATATCGCAATCATCAGGATCCTCAGCCATATGTATATTTTGTGCAGAGACTTCGTCTACGACATTCTGTCTGGATTTTATAGCCCTTTCCACAGTCTTACTGAAAAAACATACAAATTGAACAAAAAGTTTAGTTGACTAACTTCAGGTGTCTGCCTACAATGTTAAATTGCCTATTTCATATGCATTTCAATGAGAAGGGGGATAAGGAGGTTCTATTTTAATATGAAAAGACAAAAGGGGACAACCTGGAGGGGGCTTACTTTTTTCGGTTCGCCTTTGCCCTCTCCCTTTCAATTTTTCTCTTCTCTTTTCGGTCATGCGATGAAGGCGCAAGGGGGCACTGAAGGAAAAGTGAAATGTTATTATGTCATCATCTCCCTTAGTTGGCAGATTCCCGATCTGGGCATATCACATTCTCGGCGTTGGGTCGAGGGAGGGGGGCTACAGCCCCAGCCCCTGCCTCGTATACATCTCTCGTCTGGTTCTCTACATACTTTCGGTTTGATTTAATTCAATTTCATTTATTACGTATGATACATAAACCATAAGGAAATGTACATCGAAATTGACTAGATAGGGGAATCCCTAAAGACCACGATATCGTCAGTGTCGGCCTTTTGAGCTCTCAAAAAATAGGTTAGAAGGTCGACGAGACCGACATGCCGATTCCATGGGCCGTTGGTCTCATAAACCCTCATATTAGTTTTTTTTTTCCGTCTGAAGGCTCACCAAACCAACATTGTTTGTCCCGTGGTTGGAAAGTAATAGCAAACGATGCACCTCACCTGATATGTTTGCCCTTTGCAGCTAATGTTTCTGATTTCTTTTGACCCGCATACTGACAATATACGATAATATGCTACAGTATTTTTTTACTGTTGTTTATCGTGAAAACTTGTCAATATTTTGGGTGTAAAGCAAAACAAAAACAAGATATACTTTGGGTTGACGATCGATTTATGAATCATTGGGCGTGGTGGGTTGGGCAGGGCCTAACAAGGGACAATAATCATCGTTTGATCAAAACTTGACCCATTTCCTTTCCACAACAGAAAGGCGCTTGGAGCCTTCAAACTGCGCGATATTACCGTGTTAATATCGATTTGTTGCTTTACAGCTGTTCAGGTGCATGATGGGAACCATGTTTTTTGTACAATCATCCAAAGAGATGTAAGTATATTGGACAGGTTAGCGATGGTTACAAATTAAAGGAATATTATGAACACTACGTCATCTGAATCATTGTATAAAACTTGCACTATCAACTATTAACTACCACATTCTTGAACAGGTATACGAATGGCGATGGATGGGATGAAAATGAAACTGAGAAAGTAAACTGTCTAGCTCTGTCTATTAAAGAGTATTGGGTTCAGTTGAGCCCCAATAACCACATAATCATTCCCCTAGATATTAACACTAAACGTGCGATGAAGGCCTATCTTTGATTACTTGTGTTACCAATGTTGAGGAGTATGAGCGCATTGTCATGGGCTATAGACTCTCTGGAAAGGGACATCTAACCACAAAAGGGAGGTGTAGGTGAATCCGCAGGTGATAATGCAACGGGTTAAGTCTCCTTATTGAGGAAGAAAAAGCTATTTTAGTGTCAAACATTGTTATATTCCTCGGGAAAATGTCCCATCCCCTTTTCGGTCTAGGTCGGGGGCGGCATGGTGACCAAGAAAATAGTTTTAAAAATAAATTTGAAAGGAGGGTGTGTCGGGCCTTGGGAAACATTTCGGGCACATTCTGTTCCTACCCCCAGTGGCGGATCCCCTAGAAAAAAAACCAGGTAAAAACACCCTTTTTTGAAGAAAAAAAGAAGATAGGCCCCCTCCCCTGGCGCCCAAGGGGGGGGGTGTCGGTGGAAAAAAATTAACCCTTCCCGTAGGGAAAAAATGTTTTCGGGTGCCAAAAAAAAAACCCCTCCCTTGCCGCCGGCTGGATCCGCCCCTGCCTACCCCCCTCCCAAATGATTACTTAAATCACGTTCTTGTTCTTATAAACTGTAGAGTAAATACCTTTTCGTGGGGGAGGACAAGCACATTGATCAGAAGAACACATTGTATGATACACATCAAATTATATTATTTCAGTGGGAGTTGCCCTAATGCCGACACCCACCAGGATCGGCACCATGTCTCGTCTGTTCGTCGTTGTCCCGACACAATGTACATCAATGACAGGGAACAGATCTTGTTGTCACCTTGTCCCACAGACTGTGGGCCACGGTCACCATTAGTGTGTCCCAGTGGGCATGCTGTAGCTGATACAAGGATCATAACGTTATCACGTGACTTCTTCGTGAATGAGGGCAGTCGCGGATCCAAGATTTCTTAGGGGGGGGGGCCAAATTTGAAAATGTGCCAGCCAAATATTGGTACGTAATGGTGACCACTAAAGCAGTGGCATAATGAGCAAAATAGTTTTTTTTTGGGGGGGGGGCGGAAAAAAAAATCCGCATCACCACCACTCTTACATGCAGGTCCTGCTGAGCGATTTTCAAAGTGGGTGGGGGTATTTACGATCAGGTAGAGCGTAGCGTAAGTCGGCGTGGGGTGTAGGGGCAAAGCCCCGGCGGGGGTCAAGGGGCGGAGCCCCCGGAAGCTCAGGGGTTTTAGGCATTTAATTACGGTCAGATGAGCATATTTCGATACCTTATTTGTGACACTGGCAGGACAATAATTGACGTGGGGTCCATGGGGCGGAGCCCCCAGAAGCTCAGGAGTTTTAGGCATTAAATTACCGTCGAATGAGCATCCAGGAGCCCGCCCTAGGGCCCTAGGTGGGGTCAAGGGGGCAGAGCCCCCGGAAGCTCAGGGGTTTTAGGCATTTAATTACGGCCAGATGAGCTTATTTTGATACCTTATTTGTGGCACTGGCAGGTCACTGATTGACGTGGGCTCCAGGGGGCGAAGCCCCCGGAAGATCAGGGGTTTTATGCATTAAATTACGGTCAGATTAGCATCCAAGGGCCCGCCTTAGGGCCCTAGGTGGAATCCAGGGGGCAGAGCCCCCGTAAGCTCAGGGGTTTTAGGTATTAAATCACAGTCAGATGAGCATATTTTGATACCTCATTATTTTGTGACACTGGCAGGTAACTATTCTTTCGTTTTTTTCTATCTTTCTTTCTATTTCCTGACATGTAGGCCTCTAAATAAGCATATTTCTTGCCTGACTGTAAATTTGGGAATTTGTCATTTTCCAACAAACGCATAAAAAGTATAATTTACTAAAAAGTCAGGAAAAATCCCGGAAAATTATGTCATTTTCAGCAAAATTTGTAAATCATGCAAACGCATGATAATTTTTGCGTTTCTTTCAGCCTGCAAAATAGTTTTCTTCTGCATTTTGTTTTGTTTCTGTTATGAGTTTATATTCATATTATTTTTATCAAACAGGCATAAATAAATAAATACATTTTGTACAATGATGATAGAAGAAGCGATACAAATCGCAACTGATCCTTCCTTATTTTCCCCCTTTTTTTCTTCTTCCTCTATATTTCCTCTCTCTCTCTCTCTCTCTCTCTCTCTCTCTTTTTTTACCGAGGGGGGCAAGGGCCTTTCGGGGCCCCCGATCCACACCTTGTTGGAACTGATGCAACTGATCTCCCCCAACTTTCTTCTTCCTCTTTTTCCCTTTCCCTTTCTCTCCTATTCCCTTTCCCTTCCCTTCCTTCTCTCTCTTTTAAATTTGCTGGGGGGGGGCAAGGGCCTTTCGGTCCCCCGATCCACACGTTGTTGGCCGAATTAATCGCAACTGATCTCCCCTTCTTTTCAACCTTTTCTTCTCTTCTTCCTCTTTTTTGTTCCCTTTTAGCTCTCCTCTTTCCCTTTCCCTTCACCCTTTTTTTGGGGCGGGGGAGGCAAGACCCTTTCGCCCCCCCGATCTCCTTCTTTCCCCTTTTGTTTTCTGCTTCCTCTTCTTTCTTTCCCTTTCTCTCCTCTCATTCCCTTTTCCTTCTTTTCCTTCTCTCTCTTTTTTTTTTGGGGGGGGGGGCCCTGGATCCGCGCTTGAATGAGGGGGCGTTGGGATAGTATTTTGAACTGAGGAGGTGACAGACCAAGTTTTCGTCACATATTATGCTCACAAAAATGACATAAGAGCAACAAACAAACGAAGAAGTCTTTAGATTATTATGTCAACAAGATTTCAAAATTAGGTCCCTACTACTGACAAGTTTTCTTTTTTTTTACTGGGATACCACCCCCCTACTCGTGAGGCCCCGAAAGAGATATATGTTCATGAGCTATCCGTCTCTAAGACCATGGACCTGCTAAGACCCTCTTTAACATGTTTATAAAACTGCGCGTAAGTAGCCGAGGATGGCGCGATCCAAAATAATTCATCCGCCTGAAGATTGCGCCATCCTTGGCTTAATGCAGAACTCGGGGATTTGCTCAAGAAATTGAATCTGTTTGATTTTGAATTTGTTTGGCACAATTTCAATAGTACTAGCTTTTTAGAACATATTTGTGGAGCGTGTGGTAGGGTTTATAGTGGCGCCATTGACCATCACTTTACACTGATACTTCGTGGCGTGTATCGGAATGTTTACCATCAAAGGAGTGTACCGGTCTTTCAAACTGATTGACGCGTATATTCGTTGAAATGACTGCATTAATTGTTTCTATTGATATACATGTACATAATTTAAGGTTGAACAAAAAAACAAAATCATTGTTTTTTTTTATTTTAAAAAGGGGTTTAGTATACAATGGCTTTGTGTTCGGGCTTAATGTAGACGACGTTGACATGGAGACGGATTTCGACGTGGTAGTTGTAGGTTTCATGACATCGCGCGCGCACTCAAAAATTTAAGCCTTGAATTGTTTTTGTTTGAAGTGTTTAGGTGGAGGACGAGAAGCCATATCACTCTTCCGACTGGCCCATCCTCCTCCTCCTCCTCATCACCACCATGGTAGATATCATCACATAAGTAGAAGAAGAGGAGGAAGTAGGATGATGCAGCGATGGTCTGAAGCTGGGAGTTTGATACACCTCGACATGGCGCATAGCACGTACCATGTACAGACACTCTAACCATTGCACATCAGGCCAATCAACTAGATCCGCTAAAAGCTCACTTTCAAAGCTCTTACCTTCTACGAAAACCCTCCCAAATAACCCCTCAAGTGATGTCAGTTGATCTTCTTGCCCGTAAACCACCTACCTTTCTCTCCCTTTTCCCCAAACTCCTTAATTTCATTTCGGCGCTGCGTTTACCGCTGTGCCTTGTTATCGCAGCTGAAACGGGACACCCTTTAGCCCCAGAAAATATCGGCGTTCCGCACGGTGACGAGACCTGCGGGGCGATCCGGGCAAAGTTTGGTGTAGCATCTCGGTGGCAACAGATGGCGCGCAAATTTTCATATCATTAGCTAATAAACCATAGGAGCCCTAAAAGGCTCTCATCTCTTCATCATCACCCATCATGTTGTGTAACGTTATATGAAGAGAAAATGTAGGCATTATGTGACCCGTTGATGAGTAAGAAGGGTATGATGCACCCCTAAGCATGATTCCATCCACTCAGAGAAACCTCTTTCATTAACCATTCCTATACCTTTCACATGAACACTCAATGAGACACAATACAACAGGCCGGAAAGCTGTAGTCATTTGACAAAATTCTCCTTTCTGCCCGCAGAAAAATCGAGAGCAGGAACCGTGAAAACGAAATTGCAAAAAAAATAATGTGTTGAGTGAATACATTTGGTGATGGTAATTGGACCAAACTTTTCGCGTATGAGATTTGAAGAGAGTTACCTAACTTTTGAAAACTCTAAATTTGAATGCAAATTTAAATCTAAAATAACTACTTTTGAAGTCTCTGCAGCAGCTGTCAAGGAGGATTCATACAGCATCATGTACCAAAAACTAGCGAGGAATATGTAAATATGTGTGCCACTATACTAAGAGAAATAGGAATTGGTAAAAACTAGTTTGGAAGCTATATTTTCATTGTCATTGTCTGTAAATGCGTCCGTAATTTTGATCCACTGGTCCAATTATTTGTTGATTTGATTATGCGTGCTAGTAACATAGGATGTGTCCATCCATGAGGTGGGGACGGGGGGGGGGGGTGGTATAACCAGCTGGGAGGTGAGGCTCGAGGAAGTAAAGCGACCGAGCTGTCTGAGTTTTGGGGAGGAGGGGGGGGGTGACATTGAATTAGATTGAACTAGAGGTGAAGTGAAAGGCATCATATCAAATGACTGGGAGAAAAAGATGGAAAATGAGATAAAAGATTAAATATATAGAGGGGAAGAGAGAGAGAGAGAGAGAGAGAGGGGGTCAACGAGACGATAAACAACGACTCAACGTCAATAAGCCATAGCTAATAAAAGTAGTTAAAAAAAATCATGCCTTGTATTACTTCACTTGGGCATCTTTTCCTAAGCTGATGAAGCACATAGGCATACGAAGCGCAAGGGGTGGGGCTGAAGGGGCTTTCAGTTCCCTTAAAGGCATCGTTTAGCAATGTTTCCAGTTTTACAAATCTGAGGTGCATGGTTATCAGTGTCTGTGATACGGTGTTTTATTGAAGCCCTACAAAAATTGCGCATCAAAATGATCATGAAGTGCCTCAAAACAGTTTTTGAAATTTCGATTTCCAATCATAAATATCTTGATAATCAGAGGCAAAGATACCCAATCCCTTTTAAAAATTTCACTTACAGTTTTCTGGGCGATCGCCCCCTAATAATAAGGGTTAGCGAGACCAGTGTCGGATCCGGGGGGCCGGAGGGCCCGGGCCCCCTCCCCTAGAAAAAAAGGTAAAAACACCCTTTTTTGTAAAAAAAAAGAAGATGGACCCCCTCCCCTGGCGCTCAAGGGGGGTGGTGGTTAAAAAAAATTCAATTTTCGGAGGAAAAAAAAAATGTGCTCACTACATCTTTTAGTTTAAAATTGCAACAGGTCACATCAACTGGAAGCATAGTAAGAGCATGTAGCTAAAAGACTTTTAGCTCCATGGTAAGAGGACTGATATTTTTCTCTTGTTCATCGTGATTGTGTCAGGGACCGGGGGTGTTTCGTCAAGGTCATCAATCATCGATTTTTAAAGATAAAGTTGAGTTCTGGTCATGCGATTGCATTGTGAAAGAAACGTTGTGGAATCGATCAGAAAAGGTTGATCATCTAGCATATAAGTATTGGTGTGTACTGCAAGGTACTTGAATCATCAAAATGATAAGAATTTTGGCCCAGTCTTGGTAAAGTTACAAGCACTGTACACAGAAAGATGTATATGGGACTACACGAACATGTGGCATAAAAATCCGTCCCGATTTTTATGATGTTACATGCCATATTTAGAATATTAAGGCATTTGAAGAGCCATGCTTTTCAGGGAACATTTTTTCTCTGATGTTCTTCCACACTTGCATAATACAATGATAACGCTCACAAATTATTTTTCACCTCTTCCCAGAACTTAACCTTATCTTTAAAGTAACATGGTGGTATAGTCCCTGCCCATGTAGTACTTGATCCTGCTGGATCAACCCCCTCCCAATTCATGATACCGGATTTTGTTTCTCTCCATCTGAATCAACATGATCATTGAGTATTGGGGTAGACAATATACAAATAATACACAGCAGTGAGGGCATTAGTAAGAATTACCCACACAAGGTACCTTTGGAACAGTCTAACACGCCCGAGGCAATAGACGAGGGTGTTTGGACTGTTTCGAAGGTACCGAGTGTGGATAATTTTACTATTAATGCCCGAACAAAATGACGTGTATTATTTGTTTTATAAGATGATGTTTTATTTGTTTTATAAAATGATGTTTATAACATGATTTTACTAATGACCGGTCATTAGTAAAATTACGTGTTACTGGTCACGTGTACGCTCTCATCCAATCATTTGATTAGGATCCGCTTCATCATCTTATAAAGTGGAATAGTGGATCTTGGGAAAGTGGTAACCCCCCGCCGCCCCCAGCGATGGGTATTAATATAAACTTTGTTGTATGATTGAACATGCAGGTAGGCATATTGTTCCTGTGAAATTTGTCATCACACTCGCTTTGCCCCTCCCCACGAAAAAGTGCGTATTTTCTATATCTTTTGTTACTAATACTAGAATTAAAAGTATTTAGAAAAATCACTTTAAATTCATGAGTGTGTCGTACTTATCATAGGCCTACTTCCTTTATAGCCTCTTTTTTCTTTCCTGTCATTCTGACTTTGTGACTGAAATGTTATCTCTTTAAAGACACAAACGAATAAAAGATTTGCCAAAACACGACAGAGGAAACAGCCTCCCCCTTCTTTACCCCCCTTACTTGTCAAAAGCGACCATGCACCTAGTACATCTAATCATAGAGCGGGACCTCGCCTTGCGCTATGCCGGCGGCCCCCGCGCGGTAGGAGACGAGTTTGGCTCCCCTGCTTCCGTCTCTCGGGCCCTGCTCGAGGCGTATTTCTTATCGTCCTCTTTGCAGTTTTCTTGGACGTAATTGCGTCAAGAAAATTAGCGATGGACCCGATAGTGAAACTCTAAACCTTAAAAGTATATTTCTCTTTCTTCCCTCGGCATGGCCTGTGAATTCGCTTTAGGATGGCTGTAAGAAAGCACTTAAGCTATACACATACAGGACCGATATGGTTTTTGCAGTAATGATTGCATCCCATGCACCAACAAACCTTTGAAATACATTATTATGTATCCTTTTTCACATAAACCATTTTTCCAACCTTCAATGACCTTTCTCAACGCTATCTTGTCTTTGTAATCGTTAAACTGCATCAAAGACAGATCTTTATTTGTATTCATTTATATTAACCTAATACATGCTTGTCATTTTGATTTGACATCAATATTGGCAACCATTAGTCTGATGATCTACAAACCTTTTTCAAATATAGCAGTTAACCAAATAAAACTTTAGAAAAACAATAGAATGAACTAATCATCCGTTATACATCTCTAAAATCTATTAGTAGCCAGAATTTTTTGATTTTGTTGACGGATATTTTAAAACAGCAAAGTTAGAAATGTCAAAAGTAACAATCCTACATTGGATTTCACGTAAAATTATGGCTTCTTGGAGAAATTGTCAAGCTCTATCATCTAAAAGAGGAACATCCTAGTTACTCCGTGGGTGGGAGAGGGAAGGGGTGAGACAATCATTTGTTTTCCATGTTCATAACATTATACTCATAAACACACGTGTTCGGATCCCCTCCCAAGAACTGTCCGACAACCTCAATATCTTCCATCAAAATGAATATCCTTATGTTATAGCTTATACTACAACTACGGAGAGTAAACCATCATTTTTCATCATTCTCTTTCTTTTTCTTTCGAGTGAGTACAGAACGTACAATACTCTTGACCTAATAAGTGACAGGGTTTTGTGGCTCTAGCCTTCAGCTCGTGAGTATCGTGATACAGTAATTGCAATTAAGCTCCAATTTACTCCACTGATTGTAACACCGACGAGTTACTCGGTCTTCAGTCTTCCTGTATTAAGCTATGATACTCGTCCTCCTCGTCCTTCATCCATTTTCATTCAGGGGTTGTATTGTCATTTGATATGCTTTGGTACTGAATGATATTGTTGGTCAAAATTGGTATATATATATGATAATAATCGTTTTTTCTTATTAGAATATAGAAACATAATGTTAAATAAAATGATAAACCAAGATATATTTTGCTGTCGTCAACACAGTCTGTAATACATCAGCAATTAGCACATATTTTATTGTCATAATAGTACAATTTTATATAGACATATCAAAAACATTTGCAAAAATGCTATCGAGAACAGATACCAAATTCTGATCTTCTTTTGTCAAACAAACTCAAAACAGAACCGATGGCATTTGTGTTTATCTTCAGTTTTTTGCTCATTATTTAAATACTTCAAATACAAATTTGATAGTTCGAAAAATAATTAAGATGCTGTAATGATTAAGACGACACTGTTTTCGATATTCAGAAGCAACACATTAACGTTTGATTTCTGTAGTCATAAGTGAATATACAAACTTTGAAAACGTTTTTTCTTTCTTTTATGAAATAAAAAATATTAAGAGCATGATGCTTTTTGCATGGGAGCCCATAACCTAGATTTGAATTCTTTGGTATTGCATATAGCTCACTTTGATCGAATTCCTGATAACAAATTCGATAAACCATTCATAAAGGCTCTCAAGATTCGTATTTGGTATACAGATCACGAATGATACAGTAAGTTCATGTGCATCCGATTTACATTACTTGATGTTTTATTAAATGTATCCTGAGTAATCTATTATGTGGAAATAAATGAAATTTAATTTGAATTTGAAAAACGATATAAAGCTTAATTGAAGGAGGTGCGATGATATAGATAAACCAATTTCCCAGAATGTAGAAATCATGGCTGCGCCACCAAATATCTACATAATGCTTCTTTGTAAAATTGGTCACGTCACCATGCAATTTTCCACCGACCCACCACCTCAAGAAATTAAACACTCTTACAAATAGCTTCCTTTACCTCACAAAATGTCATCATAATGTAATGCAGTAAAAACGTCTTTGAGCCAGGTATAAGGAATTTCTGCTGCAAAAGTAGTTTTCTTTAAGTGAGAAATTAGTGCAATATCAAAGTCGTAACAATAGGTTTAGTGATGGTACTGTACTGGTGTGATTATGTTCATTTACACCCTGTCCAAACATCGAATCAAAGTCGTAACAATAGGTTTAGTGATAGAACTATATTGGGGGTGTTTCACAAATATCCTAAGTCGAACTTAAGTCTAAGTTGGACTTAACATTATGGAGAGCAATTTGTAGCCTTAAAATAAAATATATTCAAAAGCAAAAATTCAAGTATTTTAGACTTTTCATAAATTCCACATCAAAAACATGAAATCTCCTTGATAATAGAAAATATGAATGATTTGAATCAACATTTTATGCCTTTTTTAAAATAACATTTACAGAATATTTTCAAAGATGCTAACGGCTTTCCATAATAATATTGTTAAGTCCAACTTAGAGATAAGTTCGGATCTTTTGAAACACCCCAGGTGTGATTAGGTTCATTTACACCCTGTCCAAACATCGAATCAAAGTCGTAACAATATTTTTACTAATGGTAATATACTGGTGTGATAAGTTCATTTACACCCCTGTACAAACATCGAGACGTGACACTCAGCGACTACACTGTATCATCTAAATCATGAAATTTTTTTGTGGTGTAAATGGTCCTATGATAGAGGGCTTTGTGATAGCAAGAACCGAGACAAACGATTACCTCAAAGAGGATATGAGATTAATCACATGTAGCCATTTTGACGTCTTGAGACTTTTTCGCTTCAGGTTTTGACCTATTTCATTGTCGATCATCCCTCCGAGTCAAACGGTTCTAGGCGGCCGACATTTCAACAAGAACAATGTCGGTTGTTTAGTCATTGTAACTCGAATGGGCGAAGATGGGAGTAACTATGTGGAAGGGTATTCATCGTTTCGGTTTAAAGTCAAATTTAATTATCCGTTAGAAATGTAAACACTTTTCTACAAAAGCAAACATTAAAGGGAAATCCAACCCAAATAGACAACTACTCTAAAAGAAAGAAGAAAAATCAGAGAAGCAAACTGATGAAAATTTCAATTAAATCTGACTAAATATAAGAAAGTTATGGATTTTTGAAAGTTGTAATCACTATACGTATGTGCAAGTTGGCTGAAGCGGTAATGTCAATGTGATGTAGTGCCGGACTACTTTCCCATCTGTTCCAACATATAAAATGACTAAAATTTAAATTTTTCAAAAATTCATGGCTCAGGAGGGTTTATTCTTTTTAGAGGACCTTTAATGATATGCTATCTATAATATATTTTGACTAGTGCCACAAGGGAGAAGGAACTTACGAGAAAAACAGAAATTAATGATATTTTTGTACACGGCAAATGGGAGAGTAGTCCTACGTCACAATCCACTGACCAAACTACCAATTTGAGATTCACATAGACTTAGTGATCTCATATTTCAAACATTCATAACTTCCTTACTATTGGTCCGATTCATTTCAAACTTTTGCCATTCTGTTTCTGTTATTTTTCTGCTTTCATACAAATCAACTTAATACAAGAGTTGGATTGCCCTCTAAAATGATGTAATCCGATACTAGAATTTTCTTCTTCAAACCATCAGCATTAGTTTTTTTTCTATATAATTTGTTATTTCAGTAGTTTTTGTGTTTACCCGCGTATAAAACATTGAGTTGAGATTTTCCCTTTAAACTTGCAAATTTATATAGATGAAAGGTTATAGTTGAGCTTTTGTCTGGAAACTGTTCTTTCTCTAGTATGAGCTGGTAATTAGAAAGAAAAAAATTCTTCTCATACTCTTTTAGCTACAAGAAATTTGATTTTTAACAATCTACTTTCTAAATATAAGATACTACTTACAAAAATGTTACGTATAGTTAATACCGTTAAAATGGGTTTGGTCATACTAGCTTTAAAAACACGTCATCTCAAAACAGTCAAAAGGAATACCATGTTTGATGTGATAAGGATTTCCCGCTCAAATTCGTCTCTTCTCGTCTCACATGGATGACGTAATCACGCCATAATCAGACAAGAACATGAAACATAAACCAAGCACAAAATGTCGATGACAGGAAATTATTGTTGAAGGGGGTGTACCCCATTGCCCCCATGACCTTCCGAGCTGTGAACCTGCCCCCTCTCCTTTTCCTATGTAATGTAGGTCATGTGAAACCTTAAGGCATCACTGTTCTCCTTACAATAGAGACTAGGTGTCAGACGGATGAGAGAAGTGATGAGACGCTAATTGGTCCCTTCAAGGAGTAATCTATTTAAAACTCAGCATTAGAGGCAGACATTGGAAAGTATTCACGAACTATAATCTATGCAATCAGCTTTCTTTTTAATTCAATTTTTAAATCACCATTGAGACATTTTAATATTTTTGATTTACGGCACTGATTGGACTTTGCGTTTTTTTTAAGCTGTGACTTTGAGAGGATTAAGATATAGATTATTTACTGGCTATGATGCATGTTACTATGATCGTGATGATTCACAGCATTCCAATTTTCAAGTTCAGATTCAATGGCATTGCATTGCAATCGTATTCGACTTTATGAAATTTAGCGAATTTAGCTGGAAGACCACCAGCAACGCTATACTATAGCAGCTGATTATGGGTTACCAGCCGTATGTTTCCTTTTTATCTCTCTTGTATTGTATTTCGTTTTTCTTTTAAATTGTATATTTTCGTATTTGTATTTTGTTTTTTAATTTACGGAAATAAAAACAAACAAACAACACACTTTCTTCCAATTAAATTTGAAAATTAGAGTTATATTTGAATAAAAGATAATTATGACTTATGGTAGCGTTAAAAAATAAAGCTATAAAATCAAACAAAACTATCACTAACATTCTTACATAACAACTGAATTGCAGTGCAAAATTGTATGTAGGCCTTATTATTTTGCAGTGTCGCCAGTGTGACTGTATTTACGATACTAACACTGGTAAAGAGAGAGAAAGCGAGAATCCATGAGTTTTGTTTACAATATTGTTCATGTTTGTGAAAGTTGTTTTTTATTTTTGTTGCATACAGTAAGTTCATAATCTGAACGTACGCAGGAGAACCTTGAGAAGAACTAAGCTAATTAAAGTAAAGCAAGCGCGGCCGCACGCTATTGGCCAGATCTGCGATGTCACGTGACAGAACGCAATCTGCGCATGCGCATTGCATTCACTCTTCCTCTTTTTCTGCTTGCTAGATTTCTCTATTCCATGTCTCCCTCTTTTCCCCCTTTCTCAATTTCTCTTCCTTTTTCTTTCTTTCTCTCTGTGTCTTTCTGTTTTTTTCTCGCCCTTCTTAGATTGGAACTCAATGAATTTATTAATAATCAATATGAAAGAAGTGATACAGTGATTATAATGATGTCATACTCTTTGCTCAGAGATGAACAATTAAATGAATATAATATGAATGAAATAGAATACGATCGATGTAAAAGACAAATAGGCATAACACGTGTAAATAAATTATGACCTCCTCACATCAATGCGTAATGAGATTGACATCATTTTGACTTTAATCATATCACCGTTTCATGATAAATGAAACAATGCCCCTTTCTATTTAATAGGATTGTACCCGTATCTACACAGTTCGTCTAATCATATTTCATATTTGTGTAAAACGGGGCTACTGTCAGCGGGTGACCTTTTTTCAGGGTATAGACCTTGCTTTGAAAAGGCCTCAGCCACGACCGTAGGCCATGCCTGGGGCAATGGGAATACAAACTCCACATGATATATGCATTCCCGCATACTTCATTGCCTTATTGTGCACTCTCATTGCAGGCCCCGAAAACACATAGCTGATAATATGAAAACGAGGGTGTAAAACAAGTCAGCTCTGACCATAAACAGGAGGGGGACGTAATTGTATTTCCAGATTGCAAACTAGAATTACAGGGGTATTGATTTTGTGCATGAATCTATTATCTTAAAACAGTCATATAGGATAGTTTCAAGCCGAATGAAAGTAATTCAATGTGTTATTTGATTTTAAAACTGTTTTTGTCCACAATTTTTTTTTCATTCAACTGTTAACTGATGGTGTTTTTAAATGTGTTTTAATCTTGCTGTTTTTTTTATTGATTGATTTCCCATCACGGCTCCATACTAATTGCTATGCACAAAAGTATCATTAAAGTTCATTTCCGCTAAGTGATACTTCCTCGGGGCTGTCCTCGTGATGTTATGGATAGCACTTTCTTTAATCCTAAGACAAAGAAATTCTGATCAGAAACCATGAGTAGAAAACAATAACGTCGAAATCATTTTGTGCGTATATAGGAGCTAATATAGGAGGGTTATCCGACATAGCATCACAGTGGCATTACCAATTTGCCAATATGAAATGGGCCCACCCATCATAAAGTGTGTTTGAATAAAAGAAAGAAATCAACATTTTAGTCTTTCATTCACCAATCGGTTTTCCAATTTTCTTACTTTCACTCAAAACACCTCCCTATCAAGATTGGATTTCCCTTTAAATGCACACGCGATTAAGTTCTTTTAAAGCATATTTCCCCAAGCCTTATGCCAGCCCGCGCTATCCATCATTGCCACCATGAAATTAACCCGCCAAGTATCGGACGAACATGTCTTTACCGTCCGTCCACTTGTAAACGGTTTGGCTAGAGACCGTGGCGGTATTGATGGGGTCCACAATGTTTACCGTGTAACATTATGCCTGGCGCCAAACAACCTCGGATAAGCAACCCCGCGGGCAACGCCCAGGGCTACACGCGGTCTGATTAGCTCGCAAGGTTTGCATCAAAATGTTTTCTCTCATTATATTGAAAGTGAACGCACGATTTGCAAGATACCTTTCCCGTCTAAGCCAAACTATCGATAGAATCTGATATAGGCCTACTTTCCTCGTCTTTTGAATGCCATTATTGCAAAGCTATCTTTCCCGTGTTTTCAGTTGTTGTATTTCGATGTTCAGGATGTTTGCTGTGTGGGTGTTCCATTACCATATAGGCCTACACAATATGGATTGAATACAAACACATTAACTGTAATGATTTTCCTTGTTTAGATTGTTTATATCCTAAGTATCTGGATGCACGGTGAATACAAACATGAAAAGGCCACTCCTGCACTAATCCATCAGCAAAAAAGGACATTGTAAGTGCCTTTCTTATGCAAAATATCACTTCTGGGATTGAGCAGACCGTTCTCATTTCTCCCGATAACTACTCTCCACTTCTAACTTGAAGAATGTAAGGAAATACGGATCGGACGCGTGTTACACCACTCTGTCATAAAATACCCTCTCCATACTGCCACGATGACGTATTGACTAAACGACGGTTACTCCTACTCAAAGACAGAAACTCAATATTCCATCTAAATGCGATTCTTGAGAGGCTTTATATGATGTAGTTGAGAGGGAGATAGCGAGTGAGGAAAGGAGAAATCGAGGGAGGGGGGTGGGGGGGGGGGCAAATGATAGCGTAGAAAGGGGGATGGACTGAAATATCGAGCGAGAGAGAGAGAGAGAGAGGATGAGAAAGAGAGAGAGAGAGAGAGAGAGGGGGAGGGTGAGGGTGAAGAAAGAGGATGAGAAATAGATAGATAGATAGAGAGAGTTAGAGGGGGCGAAGGAGAACGAGAGAGGGAACGAAAGTGCACGAGAAAAAGAGACAGAGAAGAATAACAATAAGAAGTTTGAAGGAAAACAAAATCAAATCGTGATTTGGGAATGAAAAGCGATATAAAATCAAGAAAGTATTAAGGTAAATATTGGAATGATCACATTAGATCATAAGACCGTATCGATGAAATTGAAGAAAATCAAGTGGGTTCATAATTCAAATTCATCCATAACTGCAATAATGACAACAGCAACAAAAATTGTTAAACAAAGAAAGAATATCTTGGGGGAAAGAGTTGACAATAGGAGAATCAGGAAATCGGAGGTATGATCAGATGATAGAGATATTGAAACGATAATTCAGAGAGAGAGAGAGAGAGAGAGATGGAGAGAGAGACAGAGACAGAGAGAGAGAGAGAGAGACAGATACAGAGTGAGAGTGAGTGTGCGTTTGTACATGTGTACGTGTGTGCATGTGCGTGTGTGCGTGTGTGTTCTTTGAAAAGGCACTGAGAGAAAATCTTTATCAGATTATAATGTTAGAGAACAAAGTAAATAAAATTGAAAATAAGAGAGAGGTAAATGAAGAATAAAAGGATTTAAAGAAGTAATTGAAAATAGGAGTAGATGACGAAATAAGTGAGAGAGAGAAAAACGGGAAATCTCAACCGAACGGATTAGAGGATGATGGGGAATCATTTTGGGCGAGTGAAAAGAGGAATAAATTGATATGCTAAAATATCTGGATGAATATCAGCACCAGAGGGGATAAAAAAGACCCTACAATAAGGATGTCATAAAAGAGAATAGAGAGGCTGGCTAAAGCTTCTGGATGATAGTGAGAGTTTGATGAAGAGGAGGAGGAGGAGAGAGAGAGAAAGAGTCACCGCTCTAGCCACGCCACGTGCCCATCTCACTAAATAACGATCACCGATGTTAAATTGGCACCTCGATAAGTAAATGAATAAATCTACATGAATTGCGCGCGATTCTACCGCGCCTATTTATTGCCGTCCACCGACTCGGCGCAAAATAGAAGGATTTATGTTTCAATTTTCACGCATATTTTTTCCCTTTTCACTGCAAGATACTGTATCGTTTCGGAATACATTTATGGCAACGCGATGCTACGAGTGTAAGATGAGATAACGTGGTAGAATATTGATATGTCTTCGGTCTGTGATTCAATAGAAGAGGTTTCTATCGTCTCACCTTACCCAAACGTCAATCTCGCTCGAGTTGAGAACTATACAATTGACAAATATATAAACAGACGAGAGTTAAAACGGAGAAACGAAGTTATTGTGTGAAATTAATGAGTGAAAATTGATACAGAATAATGAACATCGATTTAAATTACAATGCTCTTAGAAAGCTACGTTCATTGTTGTTCTACTTCCTTATTTTGCACTTATTTGCAACGGGAACTTTAGAAAGTGATTATGAATCATGAAGAAACAAGTTGATCTTAAAATTCATTAAAGATCTTGTTCTCGTTCTGAATATTGTAACAGAAAGTTCATGTACAAGTACATTAAGATACCCAACTCAACCATGTTTCAAATATTTTTTTTTTAAATGTTCGGATACACTTTACAAAAGCATATTCCTTACTGAAATAGACTGACGTAATTGTCCCAAAATAGCTTACTTTCGTACCTATATAATCACGACAATGGTGAGGTATTGAAGCTTATTATGTGGGTGGCAGGCAACGATTTAAAAGCACAAAATGCAAACATGATTGAAATAATATCACTCCTATCTCATTTTATTTTCCCTCTAAAAGTAATTACATCGATACAAATAATATACACTGGTCAAAATGTTTCAAAAGCGTTGATTCAAAATGAGCAGATTTATATACAGATAAACTACTAAGGGCAAGGCTCGAAACCATAATTTCAAACATCTTAAAACAATAGAAGACAGAAGAAACATTGAATAAGATACTAGAGTGGAAACGAAATTACATATGACTGGAAGAAGTTGTTCTTAGGAATCTGACCTTGAAACAAAAATAAAGAAGTTTAAGGTGGAAGGTTGGAAGCTGCATAATGTCGAGATGTTTTAAGTGGTATATATCCTTATAGAAAAGTAGAGTCATGTTGTGATTATGTACATCTGCACGAAGTAAACCATCCGTGAATGGTACCAAGAACAATTCTTTTTCGTTTTACCCAAACATATCTCGTCACCCGCCTAGTATAAGCCTGCATTGTTTTTCAGTTTAACTAAAGACATGTAAGATAACCGATGCCAAGATTCAGCAACAGGACATAAAAACACAGAGGTTTGAAACAATTTAAAATCATAATCAAGTCAAAGTTATTTTGAACATTAGTTTCATGACGATATAAAGATTGAAAACCTTCATCTATAACACGTTTCAGCTCAAAGGTAATGAATGAATACTGACTTAATTTTTTTTTTAATATCATACCAAATGGTGGTAAGTGGAAATTAATCTAGTGATAATTATAATGTGGGGTATGATCATTGTGCACATTCGCTCGTGACATTACCAGTGTATAATAAATGATGGAGTTGCATGCTGGTATCATCCTATTTGGAGCACCTGGTGCATCGAGAGTCCATACAGATCAGGATCAAGCAGGTTAAAAGGGTTGGAATCTGCTTCTGTCTTTGTCGGGAAAAGATAAAATGTTTAGGGCGCCACTTGTAAACAATCTTGAAATCATCCTAGTTGCATGTGTGCGGGGCATTTTCCTCACTTTCAAATAGCCGAACGGTGGCGTCCTTTTCTCTTTGCTTTTCATCGGGAGACATTTCCACCTTATTATTTTTCCCATTTGCTGGAGCCCTCCTTCGGGTTCATTATCGAACATTCTTACTGGGTATGAAAGTCACAGGCCAACCCGCACAGCGCTGATACACGATACAAACCCCCCGAGCTTCCCGCGAGGCTGCGTTAGCAAGACTATCAATAACAACATCGTAATGGCAAACTTAGGGGGAAAAACTTACATTAATGGCAAAATCAAAAGGGAAGTAAAGAGAGAGGGGTAGTATCGACAGAAGAATCAGGGAGAAAGGGAAACAACGTGGTAACAAGGGGGTGGAGAAGAGAGGATATGTGAGGGTAAGAGAGATGAGAAGAGAAGTGAGAAATGAGGAAGAAAAGGAAAATGTGAGGAGTGTAGAAAGACAGCTGTGATGTGGCCACCCTAAGGCGTGCAGGGCTGCAGCAGAAGTCTTTTCTAAAGTTTAGGTATCTCGGGTTTGTTCGGCATGCTTTTTCATTCTTGTTTTGCCTCAAGGATTAATCCGTTCTGAAAAATTCAACCCTTACTTCTTTTTCCTGTCGCGGGTATTTTTTCTTCGTCGACTGACCCGTATTTGGCCGGGGGCGGGCAGCAATCAGGATGGCCTGACGAATACACAGTAAAACGCGGCGTATTCCATGGGAGTTCAGGATAGGACAATCCGGACACACACAGCCCATATCTTTTATTTAAAAAAAAATCAAGACAATTACATGACATCACAGATTTCGATACGTTCAGATAGGTACACGGCAACGACGAGTTTGAGTTCCAAGTTGCTACTTCTGACATCACGGTAGTCAAAGATATGTACCATTTGTTGACTTACGGCATAAAGTTAACAAACTGCAACTGTTGGGAGCGGTGCTATTGTTGCTCAAAACCAACTCACTTGCCTCATACCTGTTACAAACACGGATCGCCCACTTAGCTGAATCGACTCGAAAAAAACTTTTTTTTTCACTCTGGGTATTGTACAAGAGGGAAAGATAAAAAGGGGAGAGGAAAGAACCTGGGGACACAAATCCCCTGTAACCCCGACTCTGTAAGCCTATACACTTTTAATATAAGCATGGACGGTAGGCCCGTGTATTGTTGTTTGCCGTAAGAAAGAGAACAGTGGATGCCACGGCGTGGCCGGAGGCAAGATTTGTAATTATGCCGGTTCTCGCGAGACCCGCGCAGTGCGTGATGCCCGCCAGCACTTTCTGATCGCCAACGGCCCTGAATTCTCCACTCCTCACCATCATTCGGCGCGGTTCATGAGCCTCACACATATTTTGCACCAAAATCGCTGCGTTTTACTTGCGAGAGAGACGTGCGACGTTGTGATTCTCCACCAAAAACGACCAAAAACCCGGTAAGTTTAGAGTTGTTTGTATCTTTTACTTGTGACTTTGCGAACACTGTGTGAGTATAATAGAGAGATGGGGAAAAGGCATGTGACTCGGTCCGTCCATTCGTTGCAAAGGGAGGGAAGAGAAGATACTTGTGGAAAGGAGAATTTGTTTGACGCTTGCTCGTACACGGAGCAGCCGATAAGCTAGCATTACCTTCTCGCAGGGGTTTATAGTCGTTCGTTCAAGCAATGGCTTCGTCGCTGAGCCATGTCTTGACATTGCAACACTTTAGCACTCTCTAGTCCTACAAGATTTGTTTTTTCCTTTCATAAAAACATGTTTATTAGTGCAAGAAGTTTTGTCGAAATCAACTATTTGAATTTCTTGTCCAAATATTCTCGTCTTGCGGAGATGACGAGTGGTGCATGTAGATTTCATAATTGGTCTTACGAAACTGACCACTACACCTCGTGGCTTTTAACGTTTATCAGACTGTTATTAAGGTCAAAATCTCACGTTATGTGTGTTCGCTCCCATATTAAAGATATAGGCCTCTCGCGTAACTATGTTGTTATAATCGGTGATAATGAAAAATTTGTAGTATAGATTTTGACAGTTTGCGAATTTTTCTAAAACATCCATTCATGATGACTGTTGTCGATCGGTCAGACGTCTGACATTTTCGACCCAAATTTTCACGAACTTCGTCAACAACTTACTATCTTATATCTTTCATGTATCATGTATCATGTAGCCCTACATACTACATAGTACATGGGGATATCGAATATGACCAGGGAGTATCTTATTTAATCCAGATAATAACAGACTGTTACAGATAACTTCACACGTGCATTCATTGAATTGAATTGAATTTACTAGTTTATGCAATAAAGGCAACGCCAAATGTCGGCATACTTTGCATACCCAATTCCTTCCTTCATTAGTATAACATTACAACTTTACTAATGAATAAATATATACTTATATGTATCGGGCCTTCCGAAATAATTAAGTCTTAACAAGCAATGTCGGTTTCACTCATACTATATTTGTCATCATTTTGTATTATGGTAATTATATATTTGAAATACATGTGTTTCATTTTAATTTGTATTATGTGTAAGAAGTTTTGACCGAATAAAACCAAAAAAAAACTTTAAAAAAAAAAAAAAGTCTTAACAAGCAGCAAGGAAACATAAATACCTTTAACATCGCAGTAATTTGAATAAATGGGTTTGACGAGGATTGTGTGACAATAGACTGGAATCATCCAAAATGCATTTATAGAAATTAATGTCATTACTTTAAAAAAAATGTATTTACGGATCATATTATTAAAATCATAACATGACAGGACAGACAATATCTCACAGTGCCTAAGTTATACTCGTAAAAATGGTTCAGTTTGAGCAATAATTTCGTCCCAAACAATGTAACATCGTGATACTACAGATGCGATCCAGAAGTAATAGCAATAAAACGTTCCATTCAAAATGATTCAATTGTGGATAATAAAGCGAGCAGGGTCAGACATCGCCTTAACTACAATACACAGAGGTCGATGAGGAACAATCGTAAAGCTTTGATTGAATATTGACTCGTATAATTATACTATTGTACAGTCTCTTACCGCCTGCTTCGCAATAAATAGGTCGTGAAAATCTGCGTTAACGTAGCAACTAGGTCTTTAACCGATTTGCAGTATGTACTCTCTGATATCTGTAAATTTGCTTTTTAAATCTTAATATTCATGATTATTTTGATCAGCGTCTTTGCAAGATAAGAGGACATTTGAATAGTTGTATTTTTAATTTTCCTTCTTTCATACATAATGTTATTGGCTGATCAACTGTTCATAGTATATAACATGCTATTGCATGTTTATTTTTAGTTTATAACATGCTGTTCTTTTGCAAGCAGAAAACATATCCAACAAGTCCGATACCGGGTCCGATGATAAAACAAAAATATTAAGTAGGCCTACGCGATCGTTTTAGACCAATAACTACTCAAATATTTTCACTGGTGGCAATAATAATGTCACTTGCAACTTGTATCACAATATCAAAACGGGAAATACTCAGGAAAAAATACATTAGACGTTAAAATGAATGGAACATGTGTAAGTCTGACCCTATTGTTTTTATTACAAAAGAAATGAGGAAACTGGAGTTTCAAAAATGGAATGAGGTTTAAGAATAGCCTGGTTATATTAATTTTGATTCATAGCCAACTGTTGGTTATAAGATAGCATAAAAACTGTGATCCATAATGTCTAAATGGATGCCTCTTTTAAATAGAACAGTTCATTAGATATGTGAGAGGATATCTTAGAGTTTAAATGATAAGAAGTTACCGTGATGTATAAACGGGGAGGGGATCTGTTTTTCAAATGCCCTCAGAGCATTTTATACTCCAACAGTTTTTGTTCTCAAAGATTTTAATTCCAAGATATTTGAGAGTTTATTTTGTGCAACTAACTCCCCCATCGTCATCATCCTCACCACCACCATCATCACCATCGTTATGAAAATTATGATCACGATAATTTCAGACCAAAAACGATGCTTAATCTGATATATCTCTGGGCTCTCTGAATCATATTAGTAAAGAATAGTTTAAGATGAAATGCATTTTCTACCGTTGCTCGTGGTAGGTCTATCCGCCCCTAATTTTTGTGCATCCGCCACTCGGCAACTTCTACACTTTATTTTTAAAGTAAAGTTGATATTACTCTTGTTCTAAAATCAACGTATGAAGTCATATTCACCTAGTAGCACGCTGTAGCCCCGCGGAATTAGTATCCGTACTTCATTAAGCATCCGCAAATCGGCAACACATGTAGGCGTCTATGCATCATGAAAAATGAGTTTATGCAATCTATCATATAGCCTAGAGGCAAGATTTAGAGGAAATTGTATAGGAAGCATTTATGCGAACTCATTCCAAAGAAGGACTGGATACAGCTCGAGTAGAATAAACTTAAAACTAATCTCCCCCTCCCTCCTTGTCTCTCCCCGTCTCTTCCTCTCTCTCCCCTTTCTCTATCCCCTCACTCCCTTTTCTGTCGGTTTTTCCGATAGATTGGTATCTTCAAAGAAAACAGGGGCGGCAACGATGTCATTATGTGTGCATAATGAGACTTACACGGTTATTCGCTTTTCAATATGGCCGATTTTACTGATCTATTTACTTTACTTGCCATACAAGAATGCGTGTTCTATATATTATGCGTAATTATGTTCGAAAGAGATCGGCCCCTTTGTGACCTGTATCCATCAACTTTGTTTTTGTTCCATTTTTCAATTAATACATTATGATAAAGCAATAAACTTTTCCTAGCAATTAACAAATATACAATATGAAATATTATATGGTTTTGACCATTTTTCATGAAGTATATAAAAGAAGACTATTCTGTGTTTTTCTAGTATTCGGGGGCTGCTGATGACATGTTATTGGCAAAAAAATAATGACTTTAACCCGGGGCAATATTATTTTTGCCGACACTGCCGGTAGCAATGAGGTTGTTATTTCCTCGTATAAAGCCGTTTTGAATTAATGTAAAGATCGCTGCTTCGAGGTTTTAAGTGCATTTTACTTGGTTTTGTTTTGTAATAATGTAACATATTACATATTAACATCTGATCTCAATAAGTTTCTAGTATAAGCGATTCCGCTCAATATATTCTTGAATAATTGTAATTGTAATTGATCTTTATTTCATTCATCATAAAAACATCATAAAAACATATAAAATACAAAACATAGCGTACAAGTTAAAGAAAAACATTTACAATAGAATACAACAACAACAACAAAAATGTCATATGAATGTGGAGACAGCTGGGAAAGCCAAAGGCTTTATTGGTGCTGCCAACGAAACAAAAATACAGAATAATATTGTTGTTTAAAAAGGTAATTTAAAAAAATACAAATGCCTAAATAGAGGGGGGAAACAAAAACAAAAACAAAACAAAAACCTGACCGTTTACAAAATCTGCCACTGAAACAAAAATACAGAATAATATTGTTGTTAACAAAGGTAATTAATTCTAATGCCTAAATAGAGGGGGAAAAAACAAAAACAAAAACAAACAAAAACCTGACCGTTTACAAAATCAATCTTTACTTATATTGTTGGAGTAAAAATGATTTATATCTTCTTTTAAAAACATTAATTGATGGACTAGATATCAATTATGAAGAAGAAGGAGAGAATTAATGATGAAAATTTAATTTGACTGCATTTTATTAGAAGAACGAATGCCATAATTGCAATAAAGGAACGTATTATCATGTCACAAGCATGGTAAGGCATATTTCTATTGTAAATTTATAAGACTGTGAGATAACTTGAAATCCATGTAGCGTGAATATTAAATGAATGCGACGTTATACACAACAATTCACATAATATCATTTTGCTCGAAAGTTGTAATATCCAATCTTATTTCATAGAGATGATTTCTATTATTTGTTTAAATGTTCAAAAATTTGGAATCAAAATTTACTTGATTATCAATACATTTATCTTTGACGTGACTGCCATTTTTTTCCTCAAGATCGTTGGTTGTTTACCGTGATGCATTTTTGGTGAAAAGTAATAAATGTATTTGATACTTTAAACAATCAGAACTTAATAATAATAATAATAATAATAAATACATTTATGGGGCGCTTAACACAGGTGTTTTTAAGTGCACAGGTGATATTGTCTAACTCAGTATATTGATTCAACATGTTAAAACAAAATTTTTAATGTGTTTATCAAGTACTCATCATCTTCATATTTTGTTATAGATTTACCAATGACCTCAGTGTGTGACTCGCGGGGACACAGCCCACTTCGACCTGCTACAGAATTTACAGATTCAAAGGTAATACAGGTACTGTATACAGGAGTCATGAGTACATGTATTTTGCACACAAAAAAACGTTTTTGCTTATCACTATTCCTCTAAAGTAAGCCGATCGGGATCAGGAAATTCAAGACGCCAGCTACATAAGCTAATGATAATTCATTCTCATTTCTTAATAGACCAATCAGGATCAATGATCCTGTAAGAGATTTATGCCGCTTTTTATTAAAAGCGATGTTTCAGAATGAGGAACTTTGGTACATCAGCCAATCAGGACAAGGATATCTAATCAGATTTACGACATTGAGCTTTGATAGCCAATGAGAATCAACGTTTCTGCAACATTGGCCAATCAAGATTGCAGGGCCTTTAGTGTTATTTATTTATTATTATTATTATTATTCATATTTGGGGGCGGGAAGGGGGGCTAAATTGCCATTCAGAATCGGTGTGTGTGTGGCCTTTATTTTATTCCAGTAATAATTTTTTTAAACGATCTTAACCAATTACAATCGAAGTTTCAGCTATTTAGTCAGTTAGGATCAATGTTTCTATTTTCTAATACATGTATATTAACCAATTGCGATTACGTTTTCTTCTGCACTAGCCAATCATGATTTAGATTTATTTAATACAAAGACCATTCATGATAGTAATTTTATCTTTACAGTAAATAAGATTAGAGTTATTGCTTCACTGGAGTTAGATTTGTTCAGGAGGGTGTATACTTAAAGAGAAGGTTGAGTTCTGGGAAGAGGTGAAAAATAATTTGTGAGCGTTATCATTGTTAATATGCAAGTGTGGAAAAACATGAGATAAAAAAAAGTTCCCTGAAAACTGAAAGCATGGCTCTTCAAAAGCCTTAATATTCTAAATATGGCATGTAACAGCATACAAATCGGGACGGATTTTTATGCCACATGTTTGGATAGTCTGTACAGTGCTTGTAACTTTACCAAGACTGGGCCGAATTTCTTATCATTTTGATGATTTCAGAAGTCAGAACCTTGCAGTACACACCAATACTTAAATGCTAGATGATCAACCCTTTCTGATCGATTCCACACCGTTTCTTTCACAATGCAATCGCATGACCAGAACTCAACCTTCTCTTTAAGCACAATTCATGTGACATATCACCCACGTTTTCTCCTTATTATTGCCATTTCAAATTCTGCCTCACATGCCTTGTTCTAAGATGAATCTATTGACTAAGGTTAATGTATTATATATTAAGTTTAATGAATACCGCTAATCATAAATCCAACTTTAATATGGATCATTTTTTGTATAGTTGTAGCGATGAGTATTTGTGTGTGCTTAGTTGTCAAAGACGTTGATTTTGTGATTTGTTAACGAATAAAAGAAAGTCATCATCATAATGGGCAGAATAATTTGGTCAAAGTGTTTCGCTTCAACAATATTTTATGCGTCTAACATGATGACATTACAATCAAGCTTTGAATGTGAGGCCGGTCGACAAGTTTTTTTTTAAATTACAAGTAATACACAGAGTGAAACTGCATGTTTGAAAGTCTGACCAGAACGAGCTTCTATAGGACGACGAATTTCTGAGAAATGCCTTCTGAAATGACCCTGATTTTCATGCAGTGATTTACCGTCAATGATTGACCAATCAAAATATGACACGTGTGTGCTCCTTTGCCGAGGCCTTAGCAACCACCATAACTACGATTCTCCCATTACGCTTGTAAATTGATTTCTTGATTACATCATATCAATTGACTGTAAATTGGTTTTGTTTTCAAAGACTGGAGGACTCTTGAACACGGGAAAAACAAGTTTTAGCTTTTTATTCGTTCGATCAACGGATGAATAGGCCTGTCCTGTATTCCCCCACTGTAGGGGATATTGTAAATGATTGTTGCTTTTATAATATCGTGTATTTCACTGAAAATGTATTTTAAATATTCACAGAATAATTTTTAACATTACGAAATGACAATTGAGACGGTACGGGACTCTTAAGGGAAATCTCAAACAACAATTCCTTCAGGCCTTCTCTTTAAAATACTACAAATATATCATTACATCTGAAATTAATGATTCATTGATATTTTCAAGCCAGTCCACAACATATATGTATGTTTATTTTTTGTGCAGTGCATTTTCATTGCACTTACAAAGCGTTTTAAAAGTAAGCGGTCCGCTTAAATAATAACAAACCACTTCAAGAGGACCAGTTTAAACAACGAAAGCATAACAATCCATGTTCCCTGACAAATACAATGCGTCTTCCAAAGTCTCTTGAATTGGTCCACAGATATAATATAGTCTTTGATTTGATGATCACAAAGCTGGAGTTTCACATGAAGAAGAAATTGATACATGTCATTCTATTGTTTTGAAAAGAGAAGACATTCACTATGTTTTATTTTTAAACGTAAATCACAACTGAATTGACTTTCCTTTCTATTAACTTTAGGATGAAGGGATGTGATGTTACAAACAAAATTACCTTTAATTCACAAATAACATTTGATAATTATGTGTAGTTAAAGATACTATGTCCCTTTTGCAGCCAACATCAAATTCTGTAGAACTTTGCAGGAATTATGAATATGTCATGTATGTCCTATCTGTGAAATTTAAACGTTAGCAGTGTCCTAATATTCAAATTATGCAAGGAAACCCGTTTACTTGCTAGACTTCACTGTCAGACACTATTGAGTGACTGACTGGCTTTTTCATCTTTGGTAATAACATACATAAAATGAGCTGTAAAGGGTACATGAGCATTTGTCTACATCAATAACCCACTTCTTGTAATGGCCAAAATTAAACTGATTGAATCTTTGCGCAGCATAAAACGTACGACCATTCGGTACAATGGTCTGAAAATCAGACTATTACTTACTGGCTCTATAGCTCCTAAGTCGATTCGACAACTAATAGTCGTTATTTTCCCACTTAAAGACATTTTCAAGCCCACTTTTTTTTCAGGGAAGTTCTAAATTAGTATTGTCTTTCAAATGCCGTTGGAATTTAACCTTTTAAAATTTTTTTGGCCTGCAAATGGGACATAGTACCTTTAAGTCAATAAAGCAAAGCTGATATCAAGGACTTGTCGACTTTCTTTCCAAGGGAGCTGCACCCATTTGCAAGCTTGTGTTTTGTTGGCTTCATTTTCTTTGTCATTATATATGTTATTGTACATGGTATATATTTCGTACTTGTTATATGATTTTTAATGATTTAGAAATATATTGAAATTGATTTGAAATTAAATTTTACCATTCAGTTGAAAGAATGCTTCACATTAGGATTAAAGAGCGGTTTATATTGATAAAAACAGATCTGCTTCGCAGTGATATCTGCATCACAACTCCAATTGTTTGCTTTGCAAGTGAGATGGCGGCAGCTTGATTCTCATTCCTCTCAATTTTCAGGACCTGTTTAAATGTTTTCTATTAGCCAAGTTCATTCATTATTTCATTACATTACATGTCTCTGAAAACGATCGCCCCGTTTGGCCACAAAGCAAATCATGGTGACTCTGAAAACAAATAACTAGCTTTTCATTGGAATGTTTATGAATAATCGGATCACGTAATATACTTTTTAGTTTTTGGATAACATACTTGAAATGAATCTTGCTCATCTTTTCAAGTATTGTATCACAAGATACTGCTGTAGTGCCCCGATCTTGATAATCTTTCTGCTGTAGGCCTCTCAGTTAAAGGTCTTGAACTTCTGATCAGAACATTTAATATGGTCTGTATAGATCCGGGTAAAGGTCTTCACGGTTACTGATATGTAAGAATACAAATTATCTTTGTCATCAAGATGATTTAATCTGCTTGAATATAGATCAAAAATAATCTGCTTCTTATTTTCAGATTGAAATTGATTCCCTTTATTTCGTAGAACTTCTTCGCATGATCTACATAATGACGATCAGACCATCTAACTACTGTTATACATAATACCGTTGTGCATCGTTGATACTGAAATAGAATACACGTATTGACATAAGATAAATTCTTTAACAAAAGAGGTCGATCTTTCAATTAAGATTTGGACCATTCATAGCCCTTAAACATTTGATTTCTGCTATCGCATGCTAGAATAGTCCGAAAAGCTGCACGAGATTTTTAAAAATAAGTGTTACTGTTCATATCATTTTCGTCACTTTGAAAGTCGGGCAAATCTTGACGTCCGTATACCAGACTGCAATGACTCGGAAAGATAATGTTTCTTCCACATCTCGACACCGAAACAGATTTGTGTAACATCGACAACAAAAAAGGCGATATATGATACGGGATTATTATGCGCTAATGCTCTCTCATTCCTTTGCTCATTACTCTGCCAAAGTTAATGCACGCTTTGGTACAAAGCGCCCCTCGTACAACACTCAACGTATTACATTTCTTACCAATATATTTCATCATCGTTAGAGCATGTCAGTGGAAACTTTGTAACTTTCTAATTTTCAGACGCCTGAATAAATAAATCCAAATGAATCGCGTGTTATCTGGCCGTAGGCAAAGAAAACATAAAATTTTCAAAAACATCGGAATAGGCTCGAGGACATGGGCTTCAAAGCGTCTATGTTTTCTATGGAGGGAGTTTTGGCGCTATTTAGGCCCGTTGGTATTATTCGAGGGGATTATGAAGTAGAGAAGAATGACAGACGGAGCTTTAAACCCTCCCTTTATTTCTCTTCTTCTTCTTTAGCAAGATCATAAACTGAAGCTGTTTCACCGCGAAAAAAATTAATACATCCAGAAAAAATGTGAGATTTAAACGCGTCCTTTCTGCCTTTGTTGGGCTTATGTTCTAGATTATTCGAACTGCTGTTAGTCGGAATACAAAAGATTGAATATCCTTGAAAGGGAAAGTTGTTTATCACATAGTTCAATGTGTAATATGTTTTCTTTATTGTTTCATTGCTTGAAACCAAAATGTAACCAAAACATGTAAGGAAATTGGTTCTACTTCATTAACCAAACTGCTGAAGTTTCACAGGAAATCTTTTAGTTGTTGTAATCTTTTATATGTTCCTTGTTACTTGCTTCCCTTGATTCGCTTCTAAGGTTATTGGAGAACTAGTAAATCAAGGATGGAAAAAGAGGCTTGTTGTTGAAAACTTTAGACAGGTTTCATGATTTTCATCACCATTTACAGAAGCATCGATTTCCGATATTATTTCCTATCCGTCACCGTTATTTCAAAATAAGAGTTCGGTGCGTTCCCCGATTGAAGTTTACTATCACGTTTCAAGTGACAGAGCTACAAAGTGCATATTATCCATAGAAATCAAACAGCATAGTAACTCACATGACTACAGCTTTTTTTTCGCGTGAGGAAATAATACGTTTAAAAAAAAATGCTTGCCTATTCTAAAAGTGTCGAAAGAATATTTGATATAATTGGTTCAAATGTGCAATCGTTATCCAAGTATACCAGAGATTTTTTCCTTCAACTTCAAGAATATTTCAGTCCTTTCTCTGATATAATTATATCACTTTAATCCAGAAAAATATGATTTTTAGCAATAGATTTTTGCACTTACCGACCTGTATGTTCCTTGCCACATTAAAAGTTTGTATTCACAAATCAGAGAGCCATACTGTGGTTTAATTAATCAGTTGTTTAATATTTCTGTTATATGGACTGCAAATAATGTATTTTGGGGTCTCATCAGCGTCTATGATTATGCAACCAAATATAGACGCTGTACAAAATCCCGGGTCGGATAAGATTGGACCGTTTATTGCTGGTTTTATACTGTGTTAAATTCTCCCTTGCATGTTCAACCATGCATGATCCTCGATCATATTTTGCTAGATAAATTGTATTAATCTAGATTTTAAAAAAGGATAGCACATGACTTTATTTTAAATCATAGAACGCATACTTTCACCGCCCCGGCGCCCCCATGAGTGTCGAATAACCCCACCCATGTATCTGTCTGTTTATTTTCTTCTCCCCTTCTTTCTGTCTTTCACACCTCCCCTCTCTCTCTCTCTCTCTCTCTCTCTCTCTGTCTCTGTCTGTCTGTCTCTTTCTATCTCTCTCTGTGTCTCTCTTCCTCTTTTTCTCTCTCTGTCTCTTTTTCTCACTCTTTCTTTCTCTTTATTTCTCTCTCCCTCTCTCTCTCTCTCTCTCTCTCTCTCTCTCTCTATTTCACTCTCACTCTTCTTCTCTCCCTATCTGTCACACTTTCTCTACCCCCGTCCTTGTTCCCTATAGGCCACACCCCTAGGCTAAGGGTTTCAGCTGTCAGTCTAGGAGCATTCATCTGAAAGACATTTTTGGAAAAAAAATAGGGGAAATGATTGTGATGATGTGTTCGCCTCTTGTTTCCTGTATACATTATGATTATCATCATTCTGTAATGTTATTCATGAGATCTGCAATGATTAGGCATATAATATTTTGAGCTTGTTGATCATGAATAGTCACATTCCTATGTGGCCTTTCATCCAATTATATGTCATCTATAGTTTTTAAAGTTTTAAAAATTAAAATTTCCCTTCGCCGGTTCTTTGACCTTCTATTTTAAATCATATATCTGTTGCATCTTGGAGACCCAGCTCTCTATCCTTACTTTGTATAATATTAAAACGTTTGCTTATGTTGAATATACACAGTTATGCAAATGATGCTATCTCTCGACAAAAGGGCGGCCATGCATTTTGAATGCCCTCTACGATTAGATGTGACTATATTGTTATTTATGACTATTCAGTCTCATGAGTGTAGTTGATGTGGAGGGGGTGGGGGGTGGTGCAGGTAGGAACACGGATCTTCCCATATCTTTTACCCCCTCCCCCTCTCTCTCTTCCCATATCTTTCATACTTTTTGTCATTCGAGTGAGTGTTAGCTACGCCACAGCCCTCGGTGATACATTGACATTATGTGTATAATAAAATCTTATGCGACTTTATCTACTGATTGATTTGTCAGTCAAAGTGACGAATTTGCATTAAGTAGCTCATTTCATTTGATCTCAATCCTGTTGCCCATATACACTATATAAGTGTCCTTATTGAGTCCATTTTTAATATGTATTTTTAATATGTATTTTTTAATATTTGTTTACTTAGATGTCGAATGGAAAAACTTCAACTGACTTTTCATCACCCTATGCCATGGAAATTGGTGATCAGAAGGTAAGCTTCGATAGCATCAAATTAACCAAACCATTGTCGTATTCTTTGCCTTTCAAACATGCCGAAGATATGTCAAAATATAGCTTTATTGAATTCTTTTTATTCAGTCGTTTCATTCAAATTAAGTGGAATAGGTTAAATCGAGCTCGAAAATGTCGACATTGGAAATCACCCAACCACTGAATGTGATGCCTAACAAAAGCTTTTATAGAACGGCAATTACTTTCTATATTTCTTTAAAGATTATTTTGTCTTCAAAATGCAAAAGTGAAGGTGCGAGCACGGCGCGCGTGAGTCGAATTCAATACTGTAGCAAATGTGAACTCACTTCGCAGCGTGCGCCTCTATGGTGCCCTATTAAATGCGTGCGCTCATTGGACATCATTTTTTTTCATTACAGGCCGTGCTCACTGTCAAAATGGCGAACAATTGAAACGAGTAGAACATCGCAGCAACCTTTAATAGCGACGTACTACGTTAGTACAACGGAGATTAATAACCTTTCCTATTTATTCGTCATTGGCGACGGGTCCAGTAATAACGACCATTACCCTATAGGCTATACCAGGGGCGGCGATTTCTTTTCATGACCGGGGAGGACGAAATGCGAGGGAATATCTGTATTCCGTTGGTATCACCAGTGGCGTAATGAGCAAAAACGTTGGGGGGGGGCAGAAAAAACAGCATCACCACCACTCTTACGAGTTACATGCAGGCCCCGCGGAACGTTTTCAAAGTGGGGGGGGGGGGCTAAAGTTTTTACGATCAGATAGAGCGTAGCGTAAATTGGCGTGGGGTCTAGGGGCAAAGCCCCAGCGAGGGCGGAGCCCCCGGAAGCTCAGGGGTTTTAAGCATTTAGTTACGGTCAGATGAGCATATTTTGACACCTTATTTGTGAAACTGGCAGGTCACTAATTGGCGGGGGCCCCCTGGGGCTCAGCCCCATGAAGCTCAGGGGTTTTAGGCATTAAATTACGGTCAGATGAGCATACAGGGGCCCGCCTTAGGGCCCTAGTTGGGTCCAGGGGGCAGACCCCTGGAATCTGGGGTTTTGGGCGTTTAATCACGGTCAGATGAGCATATTTTGATACCTTGTTTGTGACACTGGCAGGACACTAATTGGCGTGGGGTCCAGGGGGTGGAGCCCCCAAAAGCTCAGAGGTTTTAGGGGTTTTAATTTACGGTCAGATGAGCATAATTTGATACCTCATTTGTGGCACTGGCAGGTCACTATTCTTTTTTCTTTCTATTTCTCTGTCACATACTTTTTCAAAAAAAATGGGGGAGGGGGGCTCGGGCCCCCGAGCCCCGCCGTTCCGCGGGCACAGACATGTAGGCTTCTAAATAAGCATCATTTTAACCTGACTGTAAATTTGAAAATTTGTCATTGTCCAACAAACGCAAAAAAAGGTATAATTTACAAAAAAGTGAGGGAAAATCACGGAAAATCATGTTATTTCAGCAACATTTGTAAATCAATAGTATCGGATTTTGGGGTCCCCCCCTTAGTACACCAGTGGGTATCACGGTGATACCAGCGGAATAAAGGTTTTCTACAATATTTACTTGTACATTTTGAAGAATATTATGCGAGGGAGCGTAGCGACCGAGCGAGAAGATTTTTGCATTTTTATTAGACTAAACGCTGCCCTCCAGAGCCTAAAAGGATGTTGCAGTCTTTAGTCAGTATTTGCTATACATTTTTTTTTGCCCTTTTTTCAAATTTTTATCCCCTTAGCTATACTACTTATCGCCATTTTGCTTTCAATGTTTTGCAACTGTAGCCCCCTCTGTAGCCCCCCTTTTAAACCGTGTTTACTGAGGGAAGGGGTGGAGGGGGGTGATGGAGGACTCGAATAGTCTAAGTAACAGGTGATAGAGGTCATTCTTTGGAAAGTTCAGATAACGTTGCACTTTCAAATAGTCATTTCGTGGCCACGTGTCATTGAAATTAAGCAGGAAAATTCTTTAAAATGTAAAATCTGATGTGATGTATGCTTGTAATACATTAAATATTATCTCTTTCAACTTTTGCTTTTTTCGTTTCTTTCCCCCAAATGAAAAAATTAACCAACATACCCCCAACTTCAATTTCTTTCTAATTATCTAACCTGGATCGGCATATGGTATTACACTTAAAAATTTTTTTTACAAATGTTATTCCGTTAACGAAGTGTACATGTAGTTAGTAATATTTATATTGCTATTAATGTTATTATTTTGTGTGTGGTAACTTGTTGATCGCGTTTTAATTCAGTTGATTCACAATAATCATTTTATTTCCAAGACATTTAAAACATATCATAAGTATGTCTTTCATGAAATGATTCGGTAGTATGTAGCTGTGAAATAATTATGCAGATAATTCTTTAAATGATTTCTGTTTCTGTTTTTCTAGATCGCTTCATAATACTCTCTTGTATCTTTCTCTCTCTCTCTCTCTCCCCCTCTCTCTCTATTTCTCTCTTTCTCTCTTTCTCTCTCTCTCTCTCTCTCCCTCTCCCCCTCTCCCCCTCTCTCTCTACCTCCCTTCCCCCCTCTCTCTCTCTTTCCCTCTCTTCCTGACTTTCTCTATCATTTGCTCTGTTTCTATATCATAATGGCATCTGCCTTTATCCCAAAAGAGGTACGATGTATATAGGTATAAATTGGGATTAGGTTATCAGGCGCACACATGTCTTTTTCCATTACAACCCCAGGACAAACTCGGCTACATCAATTTTTCCTTTTCTTCTCCATCTCCCCAAGAAACAGAGAATAGCCTCCTAAATACCATGCAGCCGGAAAGTTGAAATTCTGGCTTGTCTCCGCTCCTTCCATATCTAGCCGCAAGCGATACAGAGTATGAGACGAAAAGGGAGGAAGAAGAACATAAACAAAAATCATAAGTAAAATTTGCGAAATGATAAGATAAAAGCGTTTTGAGTACACAGTGGATTTATTCGGTTTCGAGACTAGGTGCGGGGTAATACAAACATCACATCCTCAGTATATCCCACTCATTCACTTTCCCTCATAAGTAACGGGGTAAGAAATCAAGTAGGAATAATATTCGGATACAATTATAATATATTCCATTGACATAACACATGTAAGAAGGCTGGAGGATAATACACGCCTTGTTTCTGTTTCATGAGCATAGTGAACAATATGAACCCAAGTTTGAAGAAAAGGTTTATCGAAATTTATCCCTCATAATGTTAGAATGATCTCTTCTTCCGATAGCGTGTTCAATTGACCCAACGGGTTATACTCGCATTCATTCTTGTGTAGAACGATACGCATTGCTGCACGACAAGAGCTAACACTGAATACACAATTATTATGAGAAGAAACGATTAACATTTGAAAATAGCTTGTTCTCATCTTCCGCTGCTTATCATCAGTGGCGTATCCAGAAGTTGATAGTCAGGGGCGGAATCCTCCGACGGGGGATTATCTGAGGAGCCCCTCGTGCTGTGTTATATAGCCATTACATGGTTGTATTGATATTTTCCTATATAGGCCTTCAGTGGAAGAGGGCGGGGGCGGGGGTTGTACGCTACGGTATATACGCCATCTTTTTTTAACACAAAGTCACACTATCGCGTATCGCCCTCGGGCTCATATTAAACCTTTCTAAGAATATTTGACAACTAACCATGTACAGTACATGTACTGCAGCCTATAGTTGACAACTTAGCTTAGTAAGAGTTTATGAACATGAGCCATGGTCACTATTCACTATTAAAACTTAATCCTAAAATGAATTCGACCGCAACACCTATACGGGATACATTTAGTACCCAAATCTCGTCATGATACAAACAATCAAGACTTATGTCCAGTGTTCCTTTCAGTTCAATAAAATGTAATGTTATTTCGGACCATTGTTAAAGTTGGAACTAATTATACACTGATAAGCAATGGCGTATCAAGCATAGATTGAAAATGTCGTTTGCCCCCTTTTAAGGCACATACAAATATTACAACTTAATAGCACCAGGGTTGCCTTCATACACAATGTCCCCCATGGACATGATTACGCCCCCTCGTTTATCAATTTCTGGATACGCCACTGGATAAATCCCCTTTCACTTTGAGTTGACGCTAGTAGTTCCCTTCTGAAACACAAAAAAACAAAGCATGAAGAGGAGGGATCGACAGGGGAAAGGAATCCAATTGGGGACGAGTTGTTGCCAATCGGTGCCAAGATTGTCCTAGCTGCTATGACCTTAGAACTGAGTGATAAACACGGGGCGATGCCACGGGCGAGTTGCGGGCAAGATGACGGCATAGAAGCCTTGTCATCCGGTATGTGGCTTGCCACCTAGGCTTACCTCAAGTCGGTTAATGGATTACGTGCCAAGATGCGCCTATGGGCATCTTTTCATGAATATGTATTCTTTACTTACACAATTTTGAAAAAAGTCAACTTTTCCCTACATTTCTTTTGGCGTGAAAACATGTAAGACAACAACTTCGTTCGCAATGTTATGCCAAGCAACGGAATGGTTTATGAGCAGAGTTCCCATGGAAGGCAGTAGCCTATGTTAAGTTCTCGTTTAGAATAAATCCATATCAACGATAAAGTAACTTGTGATGATTTTAGTAAAAGTTATAATTTAAAGTGAACACTGTATCAGCCTTTCAGCTACCAAGTTCTGACCTTGAATAACAGTTATCGCTTAGTATCGACATGGTTTCAGTTAGCTTCCATCTTTGAGTCATCAGTTTTGACTAAATAATATTCGGATGTTGGAGGCGAATAGCCCATATTTGCTTCCTTAATGCTCATCTGGGAGCTTGGTAAAAGAAAACGTTTATCTTTGCCTCGAGGGTAAAATTATTTGCAGATGTTCTTCTTTACTTTCGGTATCCCGTCCTTATGTGGTGTCACTTTAGAAAATCTTTTACTTCTACACTGTCATTACGAAGTAGTTTTGAATAATTTTTCTATTGACAAATCATAACACCTTTAAAAAAAAATCCAAACTGAATAGGCCTACTAGTACTTTATAGGCTTTCTTAGTGTGGTAGATATTTTTATTTGGTTTAAATTGGTCCAAAATGGTCCAGTTGTCTTGGTCGAACATCATTTCGTCCGTCAACATTTCGTTCAAAACTAAAAAAGACTTCACCTTTGAAGGAAGTTTTGTATAGGTCCACCAGCACATTGTGGTATGTTAGTACTGCTATTCTAAATATTCTGCCACCGTCAGTTCCCGATTGATGAACTGGAACACTAATTGTCAGGCTTCCTTTCGGCTAACATTCCGGGGAAAATCTTGCTTTTTTTCAAACGAACTATGCGACTTGAATAGATAAGCTGTTTATGTATATCTACAACTTCTGCATGAAACACCAACATAATAGTCCAGGAGATGTCGCTTCCGCTATGTACACACAACACACACACACACACACACGCACACACGCCCCCACGGCTCGCGCATGTATATAAATATATTATATATGTAGATGTTTATATATACATGTATATAGATACATATACACGATTTTACAATGTTTTCAATGTTTGGTTGTCAGACGCCCGAATTTCAAACACGTCTCAAATTGCGTATGCTCTGAGTGCGGCCTAGACAAAAATAGGGATATGCCTGGGGCAGTGCTAGAAAGAAAAACTAGGCCAGGATCGAACTCTGAAGGCCCGAAGTTATTCCAACAATGGTAATAGAGCCGCCTTGCATGCACTGAGGTCATTACACCGATAATGACCCATTACAAAGAAATGTTATCAGTTACTCACTTAATACAAGGGGCTGATTGATGGCATACTGGTCATAAAGTAGGGAACAATCGGCTGGAGGATGAGCCTAAGTCATGATGCATGTTGTGAGGGATGATGGGAATCCAGTCTTTCTATGGTGACCCTAAAGAGCCCAAAACGCCCGCAGGGGTTGGGAAAGGATTAGCTATTCATATGATGAAGAACAAATCCCATAAAGCACTGAATGCAAGTGTAGAAAATAGCCGGATGAATTATTGCCGCCTGCGACGTGGAGTCAGTGACTTTTCCAGATATGGGGTTTATCCCTTTCATATCAAATAGGTGGGAATTAAGATTACTTTAAAATAAAAATACGAGATACCGTGCTACCACTCTTGATAATAGAAAAGAAGAAGAAGAAGTAGAGGAAGATTGACGAGAGAAAATACCCTGGAGCAGTATCTACTTGAGGACACGATTGTACAAACATGCATCTTCCATGAAAAGAAGCAACAAAATGAGAAGTTTCGTTTCCATCTGATATGCCTATCTTCTATTATCATATCTTAATAGAAGCAATGATGAAGGGGAATATCATTTAGAGAAAAGGCGGGAAAAGAAATGACTCAACGCTAACGATGTCGATAAATTATCGTCGGCTGAGTCAGAGATAGTACGTCTGACCAAAGCGATTTAATGAATAAGGTTGTTATGTGGATGTTATTTCCCCATTTTCATTTACCTTCACAAACATAGTAATGCAAACGAGAGACACATTTCTCTGGCTTTTTTCTATGCTTGTAAGGTAAAGAAGAAAGATCTTGTATATCGCGCGTACACACTCACACAATACACACACACAAATATATTTCATTTGTATTTTACTTCTTTGATTTTCTTTTATTGGATTACATTGACATATTTAGGTCAATTATTGTAATTCCACTCCTTTTTTTGGAATAGCCAGATATAAAGTAGCATATTTACACCCCGTATTTTTTAAATTCATAATACAATGATTTTTTTTTACATCGCTCGCTTATCCTTTTCTCCAAACTGTACGATCGCGTGAAGTCATTGGTAAAGACTGACCTCCTTTGAGTATCGATTTGTTCAAGATCAATTTGAATTCACATCGCGTATTCAAGTCTCAGATGTAGGTCTAGATATTGAGCCATATCATAACGAGAGAGAGAGAAAGCTGAAACCGAGCAATCTCATTTACAACTTCGAAGAAAGCCGTAGAGATTTCCATTCCATTTGTTGAATGTGGACGATTTTTTTTTTTCAAAAGCAGAATTTGTCCAAACAGGACTGTCAAACAGTATTCTATTATTGATAAATCTGTCTGCGTTCCTACTAGATATGATATTTATTGGTCATATGTGTGTGCGTGTTATTATATGTTTAATAGTATACCATTATACATTACACACTTTGGCAGTCAGTTCATATATACTTGTTCCATTGCCTTAAAATGTACTATCATTATTATTATTATTTTTTTATTATTATTATTATTATTTTTTTATTTTTTTATTTTTATTATTATTATTATTATTATTTTTATTTTATTTTATTTTATTTTTTTTTTTTTTTTTTGGGGGCGTTTCGTCAAAGTTACTCTTCACTCTTCAGGGTTGAAAGTGTGCCTTTATATAGGAGTGTAACATGACCATGCGATATGTTCACCTGAAGTATCGAACATTTCCTTTGTCTTAATTCAAGTACCTGCCAAGGGAAAATACATTTCAAATGCTTTCCTTTCGTCTAATGCAAGCACTATTTGTAATTCAGATTCTATATTGTATTATTAAACTTTACATTGTACTCAGCTCATTATAAAAACCAACTTTTATTGTCAGACAAAATATGTATTGACAGATATTTGGTGAATCCAATAAATCATTTCATGACTCAATAACCATCATCAAAGGAGAGTTAATCTGGATGTGAAAAAGCACTACAATATTCTTAACGAGGTATCTTGGTTGACATAAGGTAAAACTTTATTGTGCGATTTAAAAAATTGTTTTTATTATTTCTAAGTTCCAGTTAATAACATTTACATTATTATGTTTTAAAGAGTATATTTAAAGAGCTTCGAAATTGAGTTTTTAGAAACAAAGAGGTAGATACAGTTAAAATTTACTTTTAAAAGATCTCCGTATTTTTAATAGATATTTTGCAATACGTGAAGAGGCATAGTTTAGCTGTTGACTGTGTATTTTAACAATTAAATAGGACACTCATAGTGGCTCCAGAAAGTGGGGTTGGCATGAGCTATGTCCCCCTCCATGGCTGCTTCTGATTATATAAATACTAAATCAAATGCAAGGTGGCCAACAGGGAGTAAGCACATCAGTAACAAAGTGATAAGTCACAATGTCAAATCTTGACATGTATCATGTTTAGCTAACCATGTGTTTACACGAGGAAGTTCTTCACTCTTTTGTGTAATTTCATTTCCGTTTGATAAGATGCACACAAGCTCATGAATTTGCATTTGTCATAAATCCTTGATCAGAAGCCAGCGCCCATCGCATACCCTCAAGCCATGCTCTCCTTCTCCAAGCCAAGAATATTTTAAATCATGATGGAGCTATTGCTGACTTCAAGGCTCGTTAATGCATTACTCTGTACACGTTAGGAACACTGCCAGCTGTTTATCATTTTTCTTTAGCTTCTCTTTAAAGTTGCATATTCTGACATTGTAAGAAGATAGCGCTGTCACTCCAGAGTTTCTCCAATACAAGGGAGACGATGATTCAATATTAGACTGTCGATTAATTCCAGAAGACATGCAGATGTCTGATGTCGGTGATATTGTATTAACAAACTTAGGCATATATTCTTTGTCTTGAATACTTTGCAGATATCTACGTCATTCATGTCGGGGGTCAAGCGTAAGATGTCATCATCGCTCTCACCATCACCAGTGACCACGCCCAGAGCCAACTCTGTGACACCACCACCCACATCGGCTGGCGTCACCACCCCTTCTACCACCCAACACCAATCCTCCTCACAGACTCAACACAGCGGTGTACCTCGAGTGGCCCCTAATACGCGATACACCGCTCCTGTCCACATCGATGTTGGAGGTCAGATTTACACAAGCACGCTGGAGACGTTGACCAAGTTCCCCGAGTCGCGGCTGAGCAAGCTCTTCACTGGCCACATACCCATCATCTTGGACTCTCTGAAGCAACATTACTTCATCGACAGGGATGGTCATCTCTTTCGTTACATCCTAAATTTCATGCGAACATCCAGACTGCTCCTTCCTGGTGACTTTACCGAAATGGAGGCTCTGTACGAGGAAGCACGTTACTACAACCTCACACCCATGATGGAAGCTCTGGAACAGATGAAGTCTTCTGAAGAATCTTCAAAGACTACTCAAGAGAAGCGGGAGAAGACACCCGCCATTAAGGTGGAGAGTGGTTGTACCGGCAACGAGTGTGTCATCGTTCATACCTCACCGGACTGTGTCGAGCGTATTTCTCTTAGCGGCGACAAGAACATCATCTACGAGCTGTTCCCAGAGGTGGGAAGCATCATCTGTAATTCAAGCCCAACAGCAGCGGGTTGGGCACAGGATTCGAACTATGTCATCAGGTTTCCATTGAATGGTTTCTGTAAGATGAACACGGTACAGGTCCTGCAGCGCCTGCTTCAGAACAATTTCGGTGTGATCGCCTCCAGTGGAGGTGGTATCGAGGGGTCGCAGTTCAGTGAGTACGTCCTCTCCAGAAAATATGGACAACTTACGTAACTCTACCTCACCCAGTCTCCAACTCTTACTGTCTGATAACACCTGATCTTTGGAAAGTAAGGAATTATTGACGGCGAAAAAACAACACTTTGAATATATCGCTTTATAATCAAATACTAATGGATAGTCTGTGTCCATCGGCCTGCTACGATATTGTGTCACCAAATCGCATAGCACCTGCTTGGATTTGTCAAGCAGGACAGAACCATGAGACGCCCTCTATGGAACCTGTTAGAATTTGTATCCGGGAATTGGACATAAACCAAAGCCCTATTTCATAAAACTTGTTATCAATAACACATGCTCGAATTATATGACAAACCTACTCTTACCCAATCAATTGCAGCAATTTCAGTAGCTTATAACCGTTATTTTCCTTTGTTATTGATAGCTTTGTCTACTGTTATGAAACATGGCCCAGATATTGGTACGAACACTTCTTTTACTTAACCAGTTACGTTGTTTTGTATGTGTCTATATAGGCACTTTTATCTAAGTAGTGAATGATTTTTAGCTAACAGAATATGTTTAAATCTCTCGGAAGACATTGCTCTTTGATAATCACGTGAAAACTGAAAGCAGGGCAGTATTCCTGACATGACTAATGAAATAGGCAGAACTATTGTGTTTTGTATGATTGGTAGTGTATTGAATTTTGTTTTGTTGATTTACGTCTATAGGCTTCAATATTTGGTGCGTAGTCAGCTCAAACATCTCACCTAAGTGTGTTCTAATCGATATGATATCACAGTTTAGCCTATTATTAAGATGATTGATAATTTGATATTATATTTAAGAATAAGACCATTCAAATCTTTGCGTCTCACTCTTAAATGGTGTACCAAGCTTGGTTGTTTACTACTGCGTACTGTTTATGCTTATGCTTGAAGTGTATTACACTAGAAGACAAAAGTCATCGGTCTGTATACATCTGTACATTTATTATGACTATTACTTTAGTTTGTGTTCATGTTGAAGTATATGTTGAGATTATATCATATACCGTCTTCTCGTGTTATTCATTTATGAGATTTTCATCAACATATCATGATAATTGACTGATTTAATTACAAATTGATTTGTTTTGTTATTTGTTTGAATGTGGACAATACGCGAGTCAGATCGATCAAAACTTTTAGTAGGAATTAATGGTACTAAGACATTGCTTTTTAAAGAAAAAAAGAAAACTATATATAAAAAATGTAAAGTTACAAAACAGTAACATACATACATTTATAATATTGTTTCTAAATGCATGTATAAATAATCAGTATTGCGATCTCTTAGTAACATAGTGCTTATGATCAGAATTTACTAGACAGTTTGTTACTAGATTTATGTTATATTTACAGAATTCAGTTATTGCCGTTTCTGTTAGGCTGTGTGTTGTCGGTTAACTTCAAGATTATGTGTGTTACATAGATGTGTTTTATTCATCCTGTCATGATTCATAAACGAATTCATTACTTCTGTTACAATTATGAAAATGTGAACCTTCAATCAGACGAGGCCTTTTCTCGATTATAAAATAGGCCTATATGAAAAATAATCACTTTTGTTATACATACCCATTTTCTTTTCAAAGTTATACGACCATTTTGATTTGGACCTTAACAAATCTTTACCCTTATTCGCAAGAAACAAATACCAAGCCCAATGATTCGTGAATTGTGTGTTTGTGCGTTCGTGCGTGCGCGTTATTTGAAGCTTACACGGTATTGTACTCTTTTTCGCGCTTCAGATAGATCAACAACTTCTTGAAGAAACAAAGCTTTGACGAAGAGAGTCAGATTAAAGTTGGGGAGATATCTCCAGGGAGTGTGTCTTTGTTATGAAGGGACTGATAACCCTGAGGGTTCAGACATACCCCTCAGCTAAACTGTCCAGTCGTCTCCGTGTTGTTCTAGTACGATCACCATGTTACTAATGACCCGTATCCTGTAACAGCTCCTCGAGAAGAATTAAAGTTCTTACTTCGACTACTTCCAAAGAAAGTGAAAGTTTGAAGTAAGAGTCACGAAAAAGAGTAAAGGAAAGTGTATCACAAACATTTGTTTACATTTCTTCAGAATCTCGTAGAAGAAGATTGATTATGATATTTGTAGTGGTGTAATTATTCTTTGGTAAATGAGGTCCTTCCATAATAGTACATTTGACTAGATAAACACATCCCTTTTCTAACAACTATAAACAATTTGTTTGATCTTTAAAATTGTGTGCTCCACCAGAATGTATTGTAGTCAAATGCATTCTATACTCACATATATAGCTTTCACATGCAGGTGGTTAACACTACATATAGTCTGACATTGCTTTTGAAATTTGAATCATACTGCCTCGAGCTATTCTTGAATAGTTTTTTCTTTCCTTCATATATCTAGAAAGAGCCCCTGTGGGCGAGCGAAAGAACAATACTTGCGGTAAAACATTCATCATCGTATGTACAATGTTCTTGTTAAAAAAAAGCGTTGACTATTGTATCAGTTCTACAAAAGAACATAGGTGGCATGCGGCAGGGGTAGACCTATGTTTAGAGAACGCGGTGTTTACGTGTTTAATCGCGTTAACAGTGATATTAGATATGTTACATATTTATGAATTCAAAGTGTATGTATGACTTATTAAGTTTGACCCCAAATGTTGCGTTTCGATATATTATACTGTACATGCACATATACGTTCTCATGCATCCTATTGTCAATTTGTTTTGTTGAAAGTAATCACCGTCATTTCTAAGGCATGGACATGAAACCTCCTAAATGGGAAGTGGTTTAGATGAAGAAAGGTTGACAACAAAATAAGAGGTGGAATAAAATTACCTCGAGGTACGGCCTCCCAGTGATTTTCTTCACGTGATGAAACTAGAAGTAAAATGTTCGCCATGTTTGTAAAGGCTCGTTTTGGAAAAGGGATGTGAGTTCTGAAGTATCTCGAGCATATGCTTTTATTCTTAAAATGTATAACTATAAATGAATTTCTAAACCAATTCATATTTCATCTTTAGTGTTTTTCGTTTCCAAAATCGATTACATATTTTGTGTGCATCGTTTTATTATCATAATATAATCATCAGTAGTAAAAACAGAAGGAGATAGTAGTTTAAGTAGCAGTAGTAGTAGTAGTAGTAGCAGCAGCAGCAGCAGTAGTAGTAGTAGTAGTAGTAGTAGTAGTAGTAGTAGTAGTAGTAGTAGTAGTAGCATAGTTGTTGCGGAAGTAGGATCAGTAGTAGCTGTAATAGTTAGTAGTAGTAGTAGTAGTAGTAGTAGTAGGATTAGTAGTAGCAGTAGTTATAGTAGCAGCAGCGGCAGCAGAAGTAGTTGTAGTAGTAGTAGTAGCAGCAGCAACAGAAGTATAAATAGGAATATTATTAGAAGTAGCAGAAAAACTTTTTGTATTAGCCCCATGCAGCAGAAGTAGTGCCAGTAGCAGTAGGAATAGTATATAGTTATAGTGGTAGCAGCAGTAGTAGTAGCGGTATAAGTAGTATTAGTAGTAGTGATAATAGTGATATGATGGGTTCTTTCAGTATAGATTATTTTATCATAATTCGACTGATACCATTAAAATGTTCATGCAACTACTGGCTTGCAATTTTTGTTTAAATTTTATCTGCGACCAGCATAAAAAGATGAAAAAAGGGACTAATGTACAAATATTTTTGTCACAAATTATTCTCACTCTTTGATAGTGGATGTTGTAATAGGATCTGTCATCATACACCGTTAAATTCTTTTTAGACTTTTGTTATTAAACTGTCAAAAAATGAAACTTCAGTGCACCACCGGCAAAATATTGATCAGCGACAAGTGTAAAATTACATTAAAGAAGTTTGATATGTCTTTTTATTATTTTTTACCTATCAATCTACCGTTCCTACGATACAATAACAATGATAATAATATTGATAATAAACTCAGCATTTATAGTTCCCCATCGATCGAGTAAATGATTCTGAGGCACAGGGAGATGTTGAAAGGAATATTGAACGTAATGTAACGACTATGTCTTTTGCACTGGTTTAGTTGATTTGCCAAAAGTCGTTGTTTTTTAGTATTATTCTATACATGGAGTTGACATATAAACTAATAATTTCTTAGGAAAAGAAATATATCTTGTGGTTAACTTTGTTTTTCGTAGGATTTTTGTGTATTTAACTTCAAAACATATATATATGTTGAATTCACCATTGTGTAAAGTATTCTCTTCTATTATCTAATCAATGATCGTGATCTTTTTTCGTCTGTAAATAGTATCAAAGCTTTAATCAGAAAGTTGTAAACTATGTAAGTCTTTATTATCACTCGCTATGAAAATAAATGCTCTCGTGTTTTATTATATAATAATGATATTATTTGTATATAGTTTTCATTTATAATCTCTTCAGTGTATCCATATTATCCACCTTCCAATATTATTTTTTGAAATATCTATTAACATCTAAAAAAGCACAATTGCTGATATCAGATACAATATTGAAATCATTTTTATGTAACTCTACTACATCAATAGTATATTCCACGGTATTATTTCAAAGAAGCCTCAAACCTTACAAAAAGCTTTAAATATAATATATGTACACACACATGTAGAAGGTTAACGTGAAAATGATCAGTGAGAATTTGCTGTTCATTATAAACGTGTACATTATAAAGCGAATCTCAGTTGGAAACTTGGTTGACTGTTTATTATTTGTATGGTCCCATGTTTGTCTCTTAAACATATGTTAATTTCTCTAAAATTTATGAACTGGGATACTTTAGTGTTTTTCCTGTCCATGACAATTTTAGTATTTAATGTATAAGCATGATTTATGTCCCCTTCATGTATTTTAAAATAGTGCATAGTATTGTCTTTCCTTTTGAAACTGATTTATCATGTTTATGTGCGCTAGTATTATTATCATCATCATCATCATCATCATCATCATCATCATTATCATCATCATCATGATTATCACCATCATCATCGCCATCATCATCATCATCACCATCATCATTATCATCATTATCATCATCATCTTCATCATCATCATCATCACCATCATCATTATCATCACCATCATCATTATCATCATCATCATCATCGACATTATTATCAAATTTTTATTGTCCTCATCTTAGTCATCATCTTTATGATTTTCATCTTTGTGAGTAATAGTAATTAATTCTGATTCTTTTTGTAGGCAGCACGATAATCATGAAAACCTATGAAAATCATGAAAAACTAAATTATAATACTTCTCCAAACAATGAATTGAGCTGGCTTAGTGCACATTTCACACTGGGTTTACCGTGTTCAGCTGTTATTCTTGTTCTCAGTTCTCTCTCCTTGTTAACAATTCCCCTCTTTCATTCTTCTCCCAAAAGGTGAAAATAAGTCAGGAAAAATGTATCCGTGTCAAATTTTGAGGTTGTTGTTCTAGCTCTGTCGTGGGTTAATTTAAATTAAGAGCTCCGTCTTGCCTGAATACTTCTTTCCGCGTTTCTTACTCCTCCATCATGTTCAACCCCCGAAGGTTCCCCGGGCGAGTCGGAGGGGCCCTCCTGCTCAAACATCAGACGCTATGAAGGATTTCTTATTTTGAAAATAATGTAACATAGGCCTTATTTTTCCCCTTTTCGCCTCGGGATGAGAATTTATCACTGTTAGAAACTGTCACAGAATATCTTGAAGCCACGGGCAGTGCGTGTTGCCTATTATGCATTATGGGCCTTCCAGCCTCCGCTCTGTAGCAGATCTTCTTGGGTTCGAGCAACATCCCTAGGAAATGATTAGGGAGAATGTGTGTATGGATCTCTTTATACATTATGTAAAAGCGCAAAGACAGCGAGATGGAGAGAGAGAGAGAGAGAGAGAAGAAAAATAGAGGGCGAACGAGAAAGAATAGGAGAGAAAGAGAGGGGAGGAGACGGGAGAGAACAATAGATAAGAGAGAGAGGGAGAGAGAGAGAGAGAGAGAGAGAGGACGACGATATTTTGAAACTTCAAAATAGACTACAGGCAGTTCCTCTGATGACTGCTTAATCTTTATGTATAAAGGCTCGCAGAAATTTAAACGATTTTCATTGCGACGAGCTGTCAAATGACACCCATATTAACTCTCCCTCTATCTCCATCTCTCTCTCTATCTCCCTCTATCTTCCTCCTGCTCTCTTTACCTCATCCCTCCCCTTCTTATACTATCACATCAGCTGAAAATACACCCTCACTCCTCCGCATCCTCTCTTATTATACGCACACGCATACCCCTCCCTTCTGCCTACACCCTCACCTCACCTATTCTCCAAATTCATTCATCACTCCAATTCCCCCCTCTCTCTCCCCCTTCTATACCCCCATCTTACATGAGTAACGGGGGCAATGAGGATGGTAATGTATGCTTTGTTTGCAAAAGGAAGAGCAAACGTGAATTAAACATTTGGTGTGAAGGCCGGAAGATGTCGAGTTAATATGGCGACATACTATCCCTCATTGGATAATGATTGCCCCATGACACGACTCTAACTTTATTTCTGTGTCACGTATGGGACGCCCCCTTCCTTACTGCAAGCAGACAGCCGTGTCATAACACAGGAATGCCATGAATGCCATATATCATGGAGCTCTGAGCATATCAAACAAATGTGAATTTTAGAGTCAAGATTACCGATCCTGGAATCCCCAACTGGCATTTATTTGATTAATAATTCCAGTGAATTTCATTTTTAAAAAAGAAGAAAATCCATCAGCCAAATGATACATAGACAGAATGATTAATTTTAAAGCTCGTAAGAAGGGTATGATTGTATCTTCGTAATTAAATAGATGCGTTTAACGTATAATCACTCATCAGCAAGAGGTGAGCAGCTTCAAGCTATGACAAATAAGCACTAAAATTATCACACGGTTTTGCATAATATAAAGTACATGTATTATAATTTATTCATACCAGTGATAATATTGCATCAAAAAAGGACTAGTTATAATATGGGTGTATACAAGATGTATATCAATTAATCATCTAAACATCTGACATAGATTATTACCATGGATCTCCCAAAGATTACATTTGACCTCACCTAAAGCTCTTTTCTCTGTTAATTTATTCATTAGAGCTCATTAACAACCGTACATTCCCGAATGTATGACTGAAAACATAATTTCCATGTTATCCTTCAATGTTTTTTCAGAATAGAAAAAATAATACAGTTACTTCAACCATACATATCACACAACATTACTCTTCATATTGTAAACATTCAGAAATACTTAATTCAGACATTCTTAAGTTTACACCAGGGCTATGAGAAATATAAAATGCAGACAATGGAATAACAAAACACAAAATTGTTCCTATATGTGAAAAAGAAACACCATGAGGATAACATAGCATAATATTCTACTGGGTCTTTGTTAGAGGGATTTAGATTAATGCCGATAAACTTATAGGCCTATCTGAAGTTGTCTAAATTGTTTGTATTGAAACAACATGGGTGTTTAGTTTCATGTGTTATTTGTCTACTATTGCCTTCGATAAACATCACGGAAATCTACGTTACACCAACTTGAAACCCAGATGGAAAATATACTCAATTATAACACAAGAGGGCTCACTACCGAAAAGTATTTTGACAAACTTTGACTCTTCTACCAGGCTCAATCACAGAGAAAGTCATTTCTTCCTATTTCCCGGCGAACCGGTTTATTGATAAAAACAAAAAATATTCAAATTTTCCGTGACAAGAATGCCTAAAACACTAAAGAGTCATCGTGAACACCTCGAAAATGAAAATTGTTCGTTACATTGACCTACTTAAGCATAAAACAGTATGACAGATTTTATAATTTGTCATTTTGTAACTATTTTATATCTATTGCACCGATATAGAAAGACAAGCACATCCAATGAGAGAGAGAGAGAGAGAGAGAGAGAGAGAGAGAGAGAGAGAGAGAGAGGGGAGGGGGCGGAGAGAGAGAGAGGGGGGAGAGAGCAAGAAAGAAAAAGAGAGAGAGAGAGAGAAAGAGAGAGAGAAAGAGACAAATATAGGAAGAGCTGGAGATAGAAGGGAGATTGAGAGAGTTATAAAAACTTATACTTACACAGTAAGCGAATAAAAGTCATGTATACAACTTCAAAACAAAATAGAGAAACACATGCAACAACTTACACATATCAAACGGATGACGGAATATTGATGTTGTTAAGACATAATCGCAATTTTCGGAATTCAATGTTATACACACATCTTGTAGCAAGTCAACAATGCAAATCTTAAATGTGTTAATATTGTTAAAAGCATTTAAGTAATCGCAAACTCTGAGCGATATTAATATCATTATCTTTTCAAACCTAACGACTTGAGGAAGCACGATGATACTAGTACATACATAATATGAACATATTGAAAAGAATGATTTAGGTTATGAGTAAATGTAATATACATGAGTGAATTTGAGTTTCCTTTTCCTTTAGAGTGCCTAGCGGCGACGAACCTGAGAAGAGGGGGTGGGGGAGGAAAGGGGGAGGAGGGCCAGAGGAGATTGCCTTTTGATTTCCGACTTAACTGTAGAGCCAATTGAGGAAAATATTAAAAACATTACGCATACCCCCTCCAAAATATAAAGATAGGCCGACGCCCCCTGTAGTGTTACTGTAGTGTCATGTACTGTGGACCTTAATGATGCAGTGACTTGATTTTTTTTTTAAACTAAGAAAAAAGAACACTCCGAAAAACAAAGTCCTTGAAGGGCTTGGGCGTATCCACATGTTGGTAAACAGTAGGTGACAGAGTAGGGTAATTTATGATCATAATGTTAAACATTTATCTTTTGAGACAATTAATAGGCCATTATCGTAATGTAATCGAATTTAATGCACAAATATTTGTTAAGTGCCTCGTTTCAAATTATTTTATAAACCTGTTACGAATAATTGTATTTCAATAGTCATATGCGAATTGCATACATTGATTGTTGCTAGGTAGGACAAACATCACGGTTTGTCCTACCTAGCAACACGTAATGTATGTCATTCGCAATCTGACTATTGAAATACAATCATTCGTAACAGATGAATAAAATGATTTGAAACGAGGCACTTAACAAATATTTGTGCATTAAATTCGATTACACAATGACTTTGCATTAATTAAGCACGGCTCATCGCTTCAGCTATGTGGGCGAGCCGATCGGGTCGACATGTTATGTCATCCCCGTAACTGCGGCAAATTTGACGTCTATTGACAAGTAATTTGGAGGGGTGCGAAAAAAGAGTTTTTAATTTGCTTTTGTGCAATACTGAAACAGAAAATATTTGTAATTCCTTTATATTTGTATTCTACGTTTATTCAGCTTTCAATTGATATAAAGTTGTACATGTATTTTCATCGGATAGTGTCATTAAGTTGTCACTGGATCTGATCTGACAATGAGCGTGGATCACATGCTTCTACTTTCAGTTTCAAACCATCTCAAAGTAGGCGATTTGCCCGGTCAAGTTGGTGGATCCAAGATGGCGGATGATTCCTATGACCGGAACATGCTCCAAAGAAGAAAAAAAAGAAATAATTATTTGAGCCACTTTCTGCAATACCGCGGCATCCGCTGCCACAAAAAGTAAGTTTCAAAACGTTTTATCGATTCCCTTGTTTGTCAAGCAAATGGGGGGGGGGGGTGGATATGTCCTCTCCATCTCATGCTGGATACGCCATTGGGTAGAGTAAAGATATATAACATACATAATCATGTTTATAATTATCTTTATCATTTTTATGATAAAATAATAATTTGCCACATAATTATGACCCCGAATGAAAAATACTTTTATGACGTGAATAATAGCGGAGAGAAGACTATCACATACTTACCATACTCTCCATCATTATCTCCAGAGTCTTTGCTATCAATTGCGGACGAAACAATTTGAATGTATCTCTGTGTAGTGTGGGAAATGATGTTACGACTTGCCATTTATCTTTTCTTCATTAAAACAAATAAAAGCTTAATTGTACTGTTCATAAGTATTGAGATAATTTATAGTAGGCTCCATCTTTTTTTTCAGATGAACTAAATGAATGAACTTTATTAAATAGATGAACTAAGTGAGTAAGCTTTCAGAAGACAAAAGAATTAGAACATCGATTGTATCCATCTTCGGTGAGTTTTCTTCAGACGGACTCTCGTCAATTTGGTCCACATATAAAACCACTGAGCAATGTTGTCCGTTAAAATGCAGCTCAAAATCATGAAGAGGTAAATAGGGGGTAATTGTTCGTGTTAGTTTATGGTCGTGAATCCCACACATCATCCACTGGCTCTGTTCATGAGTGCGATGGCGAAGCATCAGCATCACCGTCTGACCTTCGATGTGTCATACACCTCCCTGCGAACGTTAAAACGAAGCGTTTATACCATCAACGCACTAATCAGATTCTATTTAACATCTACTGACAACTGTCTATGTAAAGGTGTGTAACATCCGTCAATAATCAGAAAATACTTCCTCAAATCCTACAAATCTTGTATCTAGCATCGGTACATACGGGCAGCTTTCTATTATGAATTAAGAATCCATATGGACTTCAAGAACCGTTCGGTCTCGGTACCTTTGCACACAATTCTCTTGAGGTTCGCACACGCACAGATTATGCTTGAAAGGCTTGGCTGCAGGATATATCTCCGACCACATCACGAACAAACTACGATTTGGAAGAGAGGATACGATAATTATACGACAACACCAAGTAGTGATAAATAGAAGGAATATTTGGTAAGAGATGGTTATCTATAATGGAAGTTCGCTACTTTTATCAAAATTGCAAGGATGCCCAAGATTCCTTCTCGGTCTTCAAGTTTAATTTGGCAATATTGGTTTATACACACATGAAGCTTATATAATCATAGGTGTTTGAAGAAGTCTTACACGTGAACTTGTATATCCTTGGTAGGATATTTATGAACCGTCCTGGGGTGGTCGCTAAATGATTGTCTTGTCCACACATTATTGGCATTGGCTCGGGTCAGCCTTCCTTCGCTGTTCCCTCCACTACTTTGTCCATGCACACTCCCAATCCTATCCATCATATGCTCTACATAATCACTCACTTGTGAGGTCAGCGAAGCCCTGCCCGTCCCAAGATGGCGACTGGCCGAAGACGACGTATTATTACAAGAAACAAAATTATCTTCTGCCAAATTAGGTTTGTTCCACACTGTGTAATTAGTAGTTTCGCGCTCTCCCATTGGACTTAGTTCTTGTGCGTCGGCGTTTGCTTCGTTGTCCATCATATATTGTACGGCTTGTTTCTCAGCTTTCCGTCGTGTCGACATCGCCTTGGCTCGTTCACGAGTTCGTAGCCATGAATGTCTACACGTGAGGCAGATGGTTATGAGGGTGACGAGGAAGATTATGGACATCATGCATCCCAACACGGCGTCAATTTTTCCATTCAGTAGCGAAGTGGGGTTCTCCGGTTCTGAGATAAGAATAAATATATTTATATATATATATATGTATATATCAAATCATATATATATATCACTGCATTAACAAAATATTACTGGTAGAGAGTATTGTCTATATTACAATAAAGGATTGTAACTCTGTCATTCAGTGGTGATTTAAATTATTGATATTGTTTTACGTATTAAGTACATATCATTCTCTAAATGCTGCCTTTGTAAAAAAAATATTAAAAAACATGAGCATGATGAGAATCTTGTTCATCTTGTAACTGCATTGTCATTTGGTGTCTTCGAGATGCTGAAAGATGGTAATTTCCTGGTGGTGATTGTCTGGGGATATAAGGCATATAATTGCGTCGGAACATAGGGCTGTAGGAACATAGGGGCTGTCGGAAGAAAGGGGTGTAAGAATGAGACATATGGGTGTTGAAACACTGTGGTGTTGGAAAATAAGGGTGTTTGAAGAAAGGGATGTCAAAACATAGGGTTGCCGAGACACAGGAGTGTTGAAAATTTGGGGTGAGTTAACAGGCGTGTCGAGGCATATCTATGTGTCAAGTCATAAGGTCGTCGAACCTAGGGGTGTATAAAAAAGGGGTGCTGAAAGATTGGGAACACGAACCGAAGGAGTTACATAACATCAGGGTTATCAAAACATCGCGGGGCCAAACATCAGGGTGCCGAAACATATGGTGACGAGACATAGGGGTGACGAAACATAGGGGTGAGGAGACATAGTGGTGATGAGACATAGGTGTGACAAGACATAGTGGTGACAAGACATAGGTGTGAAAAGGCATAGTGGTGACGATACATAGGTGTGACGAGACATAGTGGTGACGAGACAAAGGTATGACAAGCATGGTGGTGATGAGACATAGCGGTGACGAGACATAGGTGTGACAATACATATTGGTGACGAGACAAAGTGGTGACGAGACAAAGGTGTGACAAGATATAGTGGTGACGAGACTGACGAGACATAGCGGTGATGAGACATAGGTGTGACAAGAAATAGTGTGGCGAGACATAGTGGTGACGAGACATAGGTGTGACAAGACATAATGGTGACGAGACATAATGGTGACGAGACATAGTGGTGACGAGAAATAGGTGTGATAAGACACAGGGTTGTCGAGACAGAAGGGTGACAAGATATAGCGGTGACGAGACACAGTTGTGATAGGACATAGGTATGTCAGAACATATGGCTTTCGGAACATTAGATTGCCCGAACTTAGGGAGGAAGTACAAGTATCATTAAAGATGGTTATTAGAGGCAGTTATATTTTGGTATCTTACCACAATCCTCTTCATCATATGCGTTGTTATAGCAGTTCTGTCTTCCGTTACACACTAAGTCACGATTAATACACATGTACTGACCACATGTGAACGATGCTGTCTCATTGCACTCGTCTGTAATAGAGAGAAGTTCACATATTGTCAAAATTATTTGGAAATGAAATTATTTAAACAAATCTTATTCTTTGATTAAATTAAATGGGACACATTTCTTCTGAGGTAGTATATTTATTGTAACAACTTTTATTTTGACAAACAATGTTCAATATGATTTGTACTGTAAAGGAGGTCACCTTTCTTAATGTTCTCTTTACTGTTAAAACTATTCCTGACAGAACCTCAACTGATGATGATAATGAGCATGGCAGAAAACACCCACATCTAATGAGGTGGACTTGAGGTATGTTACTTATTTTCTTCTCAAATGATTTTATAATTATCAAACGGATTACACAAAGATGTCTATTGGTTTATAAAACGGTAACTTCAGTTTTATACATAACTTTATTTCAGAATCAATCAAAAGCATTTCTTACAATCTCTGTAGGCCGTGTAGACTATCTTCCAATAGTTCTTGACACTCCGACTGTGAGCCTGGAAGCGGATATAAGCCCTGTTACTGGTTGTCATGATGGACGGAGCTGACGTACTGCAAAATGTTTTCATTCGCTTCAAATCCCAGGCATACTTATCATATATCATGATCTGATTCATGTAGCACTCATTGACGAAATGCAGCGAGAACTCCGCAAACTCGACCATTATCTATAGAGATAGGATAAAAGTGAATAAATTATGAAGATTCTCTTTCGTTAGTGTGTGAAGTAGGACTAGCTTACGAAGTCCAGCAAAGACTCTATCACATAACCAAAAGAGCTGATACATTTTTGCCTGCAGAAGATATGAATAGAATAACTGGCCTTGTTCTAATAGTGGATACAGTTTGGCAAAACATTTGCGTATTCATTAAGGAGATTTTACAAATAAATGGATCAAGCTTTTTCCTCCAAAAGGGGATATGTTTCTCCTAGTGTAGTCTTATAAATGTCTTTGGCTTTGACGGGATATTGGAAAGACCGATGAATGTTTGTAGACGTCTTCTTCGTTCGAGTTTTAAATAAGTCCAGGAATGCCCGTTCCGACAGGTCATAATCATGGACGGTTACGCAATAAACAAAAAGCTTGACTTTCTATATTGAGTTATTAAAGGAAATCCAGTCTTTATAGACAACTACTGTAAAAGAAAGAAGAACAAACAGAGAAACAGACGGGGGAAAGTTTTAATAAAATCGGACCCAAAATAAGAAAGTTATGTATTTTTGAAAAGTTGTAATCACTATACGTATGGGCACTTAAAATTGGCTAAATCGGCGATGTCACTGTGACGTAGTGCCTGACAACTTTCCCCTTTGTTTCAACATACAAATACCTAAATGTTAATGTTTCAAAAAGTATTTTGAAAATTCTTTTCTCTTTCGAGGACCTATAATAATATAATATGATATCCTTAATATATTTTGAGTAATTCCCCAAGGGAGAAGGCACTTAGGAGGGGAAAAAAAAATCAAAGATATTTTTGCACACCACCAACATGGGAGTTGTCCGCTGAACGAATTGCCTATTTGAGATTCACATAGATTTAGTAATCTCATATTTCAAACATTCATAACTCTCATATTAGTGGTGCGATTTTTTTTCTTCAAACTTTCGCCATTTTTTTTCTTTTCTTTTTCTGCTTTCCTAAAAATGAACTTATTACAGATTGCCCTTTCATGTACTTGTAAACCTCCTGGTCCTGAGGACTGATCGGCACATACCTTGTTGTTAGCAGGGACAGTGACCTCCCATGTACAGTCGATTTTGGTGGGCCATCTCTTTTCTTCATCTAGAATCCTGAAAACATCCTGTGATGAGATCTCGCCATCGTGACCATCCAACGAAAAGTAACATTCTGAAAAATAAAACAATATAACGACATCAAAATTAATATGCAAATATGTCCCAAAACATATTCGGGCATGATGGGAATAAGTACCTTTAGAACATCAAGGGAACGGGATTGATGATGGGTTTACTTCCCTACCCCATCTCTCCTCTCATTTAGATGAAGGCCACTTACATAGCCACTTTAATTTCTGAAATTTACTTTTCTGAAGTTGAGAAATAATTCTCGTCTAGTATCCTGAAGACGTCCTGTAGTCAGACTTCGTTCTTAATCGAAAACAAACATTCTGAAAATATAAATACAACGATCCATACATGAATAAATCAGAAAAGATAGGGACGTAGAGAGTGTGTGCTTCATCTACCCCTCCCCCAATTTTTTTTTCTTCAATTTTCAATTTTCATAAAATTTTCACTAAACTTGTAGAAATGTTAGGAGTGATTTTGTTTTAAACGACTAAACTAGGGACTCTCCTTATCTCCTCTCTTAGTATCGAAGGATCTTCCTACATGGACACAATGGAACATGGACATAGTCTTTAATCCATGTGAAGTATGAAAAGGAAGTTCGGAAGGAATATTCCCATGGATACAATCTCGCATCAGGTCGCACAATTGATCCAGCTACGTATAGTTCTCAGAAATCATAATGTTAAATAGGTCAGACATTAGCTCAGGATAAATTTGTCTTAGTTAATGATTTGTCTTTATTCAGGTTGTTGGAATGCTCTCTTGTCCTTCTTTTCTTTTATTCTTCCGCGTCTGAATTGACTTTGAAAAGTGTTTCGCACTAACCGGCGTTCGTCCATTAATTGTTATACACGTGTATTTTATTTCAAAACTTTTAAACTTATGCTCTGTAATGTAAAGCAGAGGCGTATCCATCAATGCTCTCTCCCTGTTTGATAGCAAAGAAGAAAAAAAGTTAAATTCGCTTTGGATCTACGCAACGCAGCCTTAATCATGTCAATAGATAGGTTTTTACCCCGATCATCGGATTCAGGCTTGCCCGCACACAATGTATCCACATACTGTCACAATGCTGAAAAAACTACAATGAATTTCTAATCATACCTGGTATCCATTTAACACCTGGGTGGAGAGTGGTAAATGTGGATTAATATCTTGTCAAGGGACGTTAGCGCCGGGCTTGGATTCGAACCCTTAATCCTTGGATTGAGAGTCAAGTGAATGAACCACTATACCACGATACCTCCACATTCACCTCCCACGTTCACTCCGCTTCCACCCTTCCAGGGATTATTCTATCCCTTATGATTCCAGATACGCCAAGGTCATGCACACATTTATGACATGGTTTTAATGTAAATTATAGTATTAAAGATTGTGCTTACCTTCAGGTCCGTATGTTCCTTTGGTCGCGACACTTGTTGCTTGAGGTCTAGTCGGAGCTGAAATAAATAAACCAACAAAAGTCATGAAAACCTCATCATACTGACATTTTAAAAGGCTGTATAAAAAGCAAAGTTGCAGATTTCATATCAACTCTAACTTGCTAAAAATTCATAATTTTTCTTTATACCAACGAAAGACAATAACATTACCTTGTGACCAATAATTAGGGGGCTTAAAGTCGGTTTGACGTGGTGACTTAATTATTAGAATTCACCCCACCACCTTTGCCGTTGCCTAAAAGATTATTTTATCGATTTAAAGCCGTCAAAAGTTCAGTGTCAGCAAAGATATAAAAAAATTGGGGGTAGGATTTCATTTTGTGAAATATATATTTCACTCGTTGTTTGTTTTGGTCAAGGAATCGTTATTGTTTTAATTTCTTCTATTTCTTATCTTATTTTACAAATTGCAGACAACCTCCTGGTTGTGTTATTCAAGAGGTATTTCGTATACAAGGACGTGAACCATGTAAAATGACTTTCTATTGTACCTATGGACCCAATTAATCTGTTTACTTCCATTTTCAGTAATCGTAATCTTGATCTCTCATGTTCTTCTCATTTTCTTTATGTGCACATTCCTTTCCCTATTTATTTTTGTTTTCTTTCTTTCTTTTTCTTCTTTCTATTTTTTTCTTCATTCGATCCCGATTATTACAGTGGCTACTCCAGGGGGCGTCAACATCATCTTACCTGGTAGATACCTGAACATCCCAGCGAAACCTTGTTCCACCAGCAAACTATCGGTGATGAAGAACATGAGAAGATGATTGCCGGAGGACACTATCCTAGAAGGAGCAATGTGACCACAGTCACGGGTGACGAGAGGTGAGTAACCATAGCGACCGTCATGAATCTCGATGTAGTCATACTCACATCCTGCTGAGCCCTCTACGTTGAAGGTTGAATAGAAGACCAGCTCGATCACCTCGTCCTCAGCAGCTAGTTGAAGATAAATCAAAATAATCAACATGGTTAATATCAGATATTAGATCAAAATACCAGTTAAAATATTTTCCAAGTTTTAAATCCTTGTCAGTCTTAGAAATAAACCTTGGATGGATAATTGCCAACATAGTGGGCGAACCGACATATCGGAGTTTTCAACAAGTCCCTATTAAAATATGTAATATAATATGCTATCTTTTCAATTCTATTCTTGATATTACTCCAAGAAAGCAACTGCTATTGCGTGCAATTTTGTTTATCTGTAAAGCATCTGGAACAACTTCATACTTTGGGAGCTATTTGATAAATATCATGTGGACTATTATGAATATCACTGGGCATATACTTACACATTTTACACCACGCAGCCCGATATTTGATTAGAATCAAGATTCATGTTTCATAGTCTACATATAATACAGAACTTTGTTTTCCAGTGGTGTTACGTGCAATATAAACATACACAAAATATGGTGTCGTGTGCTTAGAACCAAAAGGGTGTTAACATTGTGCCAGATTATGAGTAAACACCATTCCGGTTCTCAGCAGACTGTTACAAGAAGATTATTTTGAGTTATATCATGAAAGAGAAGTTTATTTCTAAGACTACAAACTATGCCGTTAGAAGTACTAATTTAGTGTTGCTAAAACCGAAAACACACAATCGTAAGCGTACTTTTCTGTATCGCGGAAGTTAAATGGATTATCTATGCATACTCGACAATCAAGAAGTTTGGCTATGTTTATAAAGAAGAAAAAATAGGTTAGTTTGAAATGTTATGACAGGGAAATATGTTTTTAGATAATATTAGTACCCATTTATGATTGAAAATAAAACTGTTTATTGTTCTTTGTAATATATACTGTAGGACTTGAGAGGGGGTAACGGGAGGGGTTGGCGGGATGGAGAGGGTGGCGGGGGACGGTGGTGAGGTGAAGGGTGGATCGATAAGGGGGATAGTGCATTGATAAATTATTATGATTGAAAATTGATATTGTATATAAATTAATATGATTTTTTGCTTTTGGACCCCATGGAAGAACAAGTCCATTTTGAAAATGGTCCTGAAATGGGGTATCCAACCGTTTGTCTATACTTTACTACTTTTACTTACTTTCTTATCATTTGAAATGTGCTATATATGTTTATTTAAAAATTGTATGTTTATATGGATTTCGGAAATAAAACAAACAAACAAACAAACAAACAAACAAACAATGTATTTATACATGATAAATCAACTACATATGTCCAGTCACAGGCGTACGATGTTACAACACGATTTATCATAATAATGAAATCTGTCCGTAAGAATTAGTTGTTCTGAATGTAGAATAGGATAGTAATCCTTTGAGAGGCAGGAATAAAGGGGTAACGTAATTTAACCCTAACCCTAAACATTCGCTACAATCGGTACAACAAAACTTCTACTGAGGGCTAGAAACCAAAATAATTACTCTAGAGACGCAGGCTAGAGGTGCAGAGCTCGTGCAATATCGTATTGTGACGTAATGATGTTGAGTAGCACAACAGTCAAGGTAATATAATAATAAATGTACCTTCAAAGCTATAGACACACTCTTCATCGCTGTTGTACTCGAGTGGATAGTTAGGGCTTGCAAACATCCCTTCTTTCTCCTTCTCGTCTGGGTAGTACTTCTCCTCACACCACGTAGCCAGGTCGTAGCGGTGTGGCGCCGGGAATCGAAACCTCGGTCCATCGTCAGCTGAAAATCAAGATAAGAAATGTAAATAAGAAATATACAACAGATTAGAGTCATTGTTCTTTGGAAAATATATGGTGGACTGGTAAGAACTTTACCATAATCTTTGCGAGATATATATGCATACTCTTTGCAAAATGACTTATCCGACTGCTGCAGTGCATTTTCAGTATGCCCTCTATCAGGCGTGATCAAACTACTTATAATGCAGCAAATCCAACAATTTTGCCTATATGATATATTTGCAACGGATTTGTCTAATATCATATTTCACTTAGGGCAATAATTACAAACATTTTCTTTTTCATTAGCAGGGTATATCTCCTTTCTTCAGGCTTGAAGATTATTGTCACAATTTCTTGGGCAATGAAGACTCAAAAGGTTCATTATTTCTCTTTGGAAAGGATGTATGTGATCAGTGCTCAAGCTGTTCATTTACTGGACTGTCAACTGAAATTTTGAGAAGACTGAGTATTCTCTGGACTGGACATTCATCTACAACTGTCACTTTCTACCCAGGTATATAGGGAATGCGACAGATTGATTGAGAGAGCATCCGATCAAACCCTTTGTGATTATTATCAACCATGTCCTGCACATGGCATCGTGTTATTTTGTTTTATTTTATGTTTGGAAATGAAAATAAAAAATTAAAAAAACCTTTCGATTCAGCGATAAATTTTTTCAATTTTTCAATATTCAATTTTATTTCTGTTTCCAACAAAACATTACAAATCAATTATAATCATTTACAACAATTAAGGAATACATATCGAAAACAGAGGGGTCCACTAAAAAGCAATGCTTGTACAATAATATTGTGGACCCCTCAAATGATCCAATTTTCTACTATTCTTCTTCTTCTTCATTAAAGCCTTACCTGCTCCTTCCTGTCCGTAGCTTGTGACTGTCACAAAAACCAGAAGAACTACAGAAGACAAAGAAAGAAAAAGAAATAGAAGACAAAACATTCATTAGAAAACCATGAATAAGTCGATCAAATACCTAAGAATCAGGAGGTCGGCATGACTTGACCTTCCGATGGGTTTGAAATTTCTCACTTCGTGTCGTCACAAGCCTTTGTGTCGTCACAAGCCTTCGTGAAAGAAAGGCACGGGAGAGGGGGAATGGAAGGGGAGGGGGTGTGAGTTGGTTTTCCTCTTATAATGTGTATGATTATCTTCATATCAGTGCCATCTGAACTCAAGCGGACAACATTATGATCAATAAGGAAGCCTTCTTCATTCAACAATTTATGCCACGCGCGTAACAGTTAACTGCCTATAAATTTTAAGAAATTGATATGCAGGCGGTTGCTGTCATTATTAGCGTTGTTCTTACCACGACAAAACGGTTTAAACTGAATCACTTTCGTCCACTGGAAGACGATCCCGTCTCGAAATAATAACACTGTAAAAGTAAATCACCCATTCCCTTAAGCCCTAGAACACATTACCAGGCATTCTAATAGCTCTACGGTCATAAGATAAGAACTATTCCGCCATTTGCTAGACTTGACGGAGCTGTCGTATATGCAAAGTGCCACCCATTTTCTCTCTGGCTGCGTGCTGCTGGCGATGCAGGGGGCACGTCGTGAAGAAGCTGCATGCATCAGCTTTCCCACTCAGATAAACACAGCCCGCAACCTGGGGGAAATCTTAATACAATTTAAACAGAATTTAGCCAACCAGATGACGAGCGTATAGATCGTGTAAAGTGCGTTTGGAAACGTTATACATCCAATCTGTCAAACCGCTCTTATATTGATCTCAAAACCACACCGGATAAAAGAACTCCATCTTAAATAAGTTAAACAACGAGAAGAGCTTATAGGAAAATCATCCCTATCTCACATGGATATTTTTTTTTTTACGTAACGCTAAAAATTAACACAAAAAGTTCTATGTCATATAAAGGTAATAATAACATTGACTAGAAGGAAAGTATGTGTTGATGTGAGAGTTATTGTGCGCTATCCAAAAACAAGATTATGACATTAGGTGCCAACCGAAAGTGAAAGTTGCAAATATTACTTCTATTTCATAGGACATCAGTTCCTCGTTGGCAGATTCGGCGGATTAAAATTAACAACATTTGCGTTGAACTTTATATTCTTTTTCGGCTAATTTATTCTCGAAATCATTTAGCTGCTCGTTTTGAAGATTTTTGTTCCTTCTTCCTAGTGACTCCTAGAGGGTATGGTGTACTAGAATATACTCAAACGTTATCTGGAAGGCGTTTCGAGAACATAGTTTTCTGAATAGTTTCCTTAAATTATTAAAACGGATAGTTGCGCAGGCATACGAGGCGGGATTGAAATGGGGGCTTAAGGGGCTACAGCCCCCACCCCTCTCCCATCCCATGTAGGAATTTGAAATCAAATTACATATATTCAGGCAACCACAATCTCATTTTCTGGCACAAGGTGGTCTATTGCTTTTTTAAAAATACATTCTTTTGCATATGTCACTGTAGAGGAGATCTTTCCTTTAAAGGTCACCGGGTTGCCATCTAGGAAGTTTGTGGTGGTTGCCATACTATTTACACAGATGCAGGCTGAAATTCGTTAGTGCGTTTTTCGTTGCCTGCGCTGTGTCAATACACATACATTATCGTCCTTCTCTGACTAACCGGCCGAATAGAGGAATGGTCGACCTAGATTCAGGGTTACCTATACATGTACTTCCTCAATATGCTACCAATTTATATCACCAGAAAAAAATCTAATTTATTTTACTGCAATCATTCTAATTTTTGAAATTCAAAACGAAATTCGTCTTAATAATATTTGGCTTATGAACAAATGTTTGCGTTCAAATTGGTAAATCTCTGATAATAAAATGAGTTTAATTCTTTAAACCAAGTCATTGATATAATTAATGTATTGATTCTCTCAATGATGGAAGCTCAAAAGTAAGACGACATCTTTCTATAAAAGGAAATTTCCAACAAAATAGGTTTTTAAAAAATTTCTCGTAAATTATTATATTACGCTTTTAACGAACTCTCGTAAATATTCAAGTATTCTTTATATACATGACAAACTGCAATTCTATTTTTGACGATAAACCATCTCTTTCGGCACGTTCTAGTAAATTTTTGATAAATTTTAACAGCAAAATTGCCGTTCGATCGTGACTGCATCATACCTATTGACGCGTTCGAGTTAATATTTAATATTTTGTGACGACAAGTTGCAAAAACATTGTGTTTTTTCTTCCTCTGTCAGACAATGAAAAAATGGCGTTGTATTCTCATGATTCTTATCTTACATCTATCATGTTTTGCCATGCACGACTTGTTTTGTTCTATTTTAAATTTTACTCCTTTCAGGTAGCAAACACAAATACATTTAATTGTGAAAAAGTTTTGAAAATAAAGTACTTCGTCTATTGCAATTGACAGACTAGCTTTTTAAACGAAGTGTATTCTGTTTGTTAACTGTCATAACTGTTTGTTAACTGTCATAACAACCAAACATAATAGATTTTTTATTAATCCGATAACTATGACGCCGTACTCTTTCCTCTCTTTTTTATCAATTACGATTGATCAGGTGATGAGATAACAAAGAATGAAAATACAAGAAACAGTATCCCGTCTTTGATATCAAAGTGCTGTAATGATAATATATTCAACCATCTATATTTTAAAAAAATCAACATTAGTTCCAAATGAAGAAAATAGAGATGGTGAGAAAAGGAACCCAGTCATTGAGAAGGTTAGTCAAATATATTGTAAGCTATCTACTTAACAGTGACATCGACACTACTGCTAAACACTACTTTTAATCCCACTACAACGACTGCAACAATAAAAACAATGACAAAAACTAATACTAATACCATCACAACCATCACTATCACCACCAGTCATGACTTTCGCCATGATGCTCATCATCAGCCATGCCAAGGAATATATCCATGACCACTACACTAGTACCAGATACACCACCATAAGCACCGCATCCACAAATATGACAACCTTCACCTTTTTTTTTCTCGATTTGCCGACATCCAAACTTCCAGACAAAATGTTGTTAATGGGGTAGAACAGGAGCGTACGCAGGATTTTTCCACGGGGGGATTTTTAAAATTTGAAAATCGCGCCGAAAATTTCGCAACGACTCAGCCAGCCGCTGAATAAGGGGGAAGAGCACATTTTGTTTGTTTTGTTCAGTGGGGTAACGTAGGTTTTTTTTCTTCACCCTTTAGCCCACATATATATATATATATATATATATATATATATATATATATATATTTTTTTTTTTACACTTGAAAAAAAAGTGAGGGGGGGGTTTCCTCCGAAATACACACATAAAACAAATTTGAGGGGGGGTTTGACCCCTCCCGCTGCGTACGCGCCTGGGGTAGAAGTGGTAGGGTAGGAACATGGGTAGAGTCCATTTTCTGAATTAATGCCTCTGATCATACTAGTGTCTTCCCATCTTTTTATATCTTTCTTAATAGCAAGTCACTCTCTCTCTCTTTAATATTATGTTTTTAGTTTAACTGAGGGCTGCAAGCACATCAAGCTCCATGCTTACGCTGTAGCCCTCCTACGTCATCTTTATCTTATGCATATCATGTTTTAAACATGTAACTTTTTTATTATATCTTTTCTAATTTCTATACAATGTCATGTACTGTATTGGAAATGTATCCAATGTAAATGAATCAAATGTAAAATATCACATTGATGCACATGAATATGTTTGTTTGATAAATCAATAAATCGATCAATCAATCAATAAGTCACGTATCAGTTATCAACGTCTACCATCAGTGATGAAGCTCATGGGCACGGGGTATACGTGCCCCTAGTCGAAATCGAAAAGGAGACGAGGAAAGGAAGAGAGAAAAAGGGACGAGAGAAAAGATGTTGATAGGACCCCGACTCGTAATCGGCTTTTTTGTTAATTCACATTTCATTCACAAGGAGCGGTGCCCCTAATGATGCAAGTACATCTTATTGGGTGGGCCCTTGCTACGTCACTATCCACTACCATTTACATAATCCCTACCAGTTTTAATTCTACCACCAACACGAGTATGATTGAGCTCTATCTTGTTGCTATCAGATGGCCCATCTGTGTCAAACCTGCTACATTTAGTGGTATTGCTAATAGAATAAGATTGGTTAAAGATGAATCAACTTTATCGTGGTAGAGAAGGAAACAAAAGTTGACACGTCACTTAAAAGTTCTAGGAGAGAATGGGTCTTTTTACTAAAGCCAGGAACAGAGAGAAAGTCAACGCTCTTTACTAAAGAGCTTACCTTTCAGCAATAATTATCATAGCCATGATTTCTCTATTGGCATCTAATGAAGAATACAACAAGCAAACAAGGGAATGCACTTTACACACATTAAATGCGTTACATGACTTGTATTACAGAATCATTACTCATGTAAAATCATTTTAAGTACGGAGCAAACATATTGAGGCTCCTGTCAAGTTATATTCAAAATTACTTTATGGATTATTTCACTCATTTAAAGTAAATTCATATGACGATGAATAGAACAATGAAATAAATACGAAGGACAGTAAGAATGTAGACAGAATTCAATTACTATATCGAAGGATAAAATAATAGGTTTATTGACTGTGTTGTTGTATTATCGGGTCTAAATACTGACCATAAATTTAAGTGCATTTCAAGAGAGGCTTTAGAACTCAGTTAGAAATAAATTTCACCGTGACTGTCGAGTTCGTTACCATGAATTTTTGTTCAATTTGCACTTTGGTATTTCAGTCTCCTCTTCTCCTACTCACTCTTTCTGTACTATTTAATAATCAGAGATTTCTTCTGTTTGGATTACCATGTGTTTCTCTGATTATCTGTCTTTCTCTATCTGTCTGTCTATATCTGTATCTGTATATGTCTGTCTGTCTGTCTGTCCCTGTCTCTGTCTCTCTACCTCTCTCCCTTCCCATCTCTCTCTCTCTCTCTCTGTCTCTCTGTCTCTCTCTCTCTCTCTCTCAACCCTCTCTCTCCTTTACTCTTCTCACCTTATTTCCTTCTTCGCTAAATTTACCATTATTTTGTATTTGATCATAGCTCTCTCTCTCCCTCCCTCACTTTTAATTTTCCTTTAAATAACCATTATTCGCCCATGTCTCTTCCTCTCCCCCTCTCTCTTTTAACTATATGTCAATGAATTTAAGACAATTCTAAATGTTTTTTCCCCTCTCCTCTATCCCTCAGTTCCCCAGATGACCTCTTTCGGTTGCTAGGCTGGAGTGAGGGTCAACTGAAGAATTCTCGGCTTCGGTTTCCGGCCCTCTTCTAGATAAGACCTTGAACATATGCAGCATTAATGTCAATGAGATTCAGAGCAAATTAGAAGCAGGAGTCATTGATTTAATGTTAAGAGACTATTCAGTGATTTGTCTTTTTGAAACTAAAACTGATAGGCCTGATTTTTCTCATTCTTACTTCGACAATCATCAAAGCTATATTTTTGAAAAGAATGGTGTGGGTAGACATGGTGGTATTCATGGCATTTGTATTTTCATTCAAAAAAATATTTCATCTCATACCTCTATAATATTGGGCACTACCTCAGAATCTATTATGTGGATTCAATTCGACGAATTTTGTTTAGGGTGTGAGTTTACATTAGGTTCATTTTTTCATAGTAATGATGTTTTTGATCACCTTTATCAGGACCTATTATATTTGAAAAGCACCTATAATGTGCCCTTCTGCCTAGTAGGAGACTTTAATTCAAGGACTGGGTTACTTGACGAATTTATGGTAATTGACAATGTTATTTCTGAATTTTCAGTTTATTGTTCTCCAAAAGATAATGTTGATTTTAGGAGCTCACTTACTTACTGAATAATATGGATTCTTCTATAAATAATAATGGTCGACAGCTTATTGGCATTTGTCAGAGTTTTGACTTGAAGATAGTGAATGGGAGATTTGGTAGTGATAAGGGTGTTGGTAGCTTCACATGTTACAATAAAAATGGAGGGAAAAGTGTGGTTGATTATGTCATTGCATCTGTTGGTTTATTTCAACATATCACCCATTTTGAGGTTGACATTTTTATAAGTGCGTTTCAGATGTACTTGTCCATAGAATCTGATGTTTTCAAATAAATTGATTCCTATAAAAGGAAGTGTTGAATTGAGTAAAAGGGTTGATGCTTCCGAAAAAGTGAAATACACTTCATTTAAGTCTTCTAAAGAGAAGGCATCTGAATTTAAGTTGAAACTTGATCAAAGTATTCCAGTACTAATGAATGCATTGGAAATGGTTGAGAAGTCATCGACACAAGGTAATGTGGATAATTTTAGTATTGCATTAGCAAATTCATTTTTGAAAACGGCAAAGGAAGTTGGTATATGTGAGGATAAAGTCTGTAAGAAAATTCATTCAAGGAAACTTATTGTGGAGAAGCAGGCCTGTGGAGAAGAAATCATGGTTTGATACAGAGTGTCAGCATGGCAGATCAAGTTATTTCAATTTAAAAATAAAATTAAACGGAAGTGCAAAGGTCTGGCTTCGAGTGCCGGATAAAGAGCAAAGGATGGCTGAAATTAATGCTGTTGCAAAAGATTATAGGAAATTGCTGCGTAGAAAGGAAAAGGCATATAGTAGGCTCTTACACGACAATCTTCATATACTTAAGAAGGATAGTCCAAAAGAATATTGGAAATTTTTGGATGGACCGAAGCGTAGTTCTTGTCCAGCCAAGGTCTCTTTAGATGATTTTAGTAGTTTGAATAATGTTCATTGTGCAGCATCTGAAACACATTATGTGGATGTTGACTAGTCTATGGGCAATGATGAGCTAAATGCCCCTATCTCGGTTGATGAAGTTATAAAGATTATCAAGAAACTAAAGAATAATAAGGAATGTGGTGTAGATATGAGTTTTGAAAACTTGTTCAGCAGCTGTCATTGGTTGTATTACTGCTTATTTTAATGTAATACTGGAGAGTGGTCTAGTACCAAAAGACTGGTGTCTAGGTAAGATAGTCCCTTTTTCAAAAATAGAGGTAAGGATACAGACCCAGATAACTATCGTGGGATAACACTTTTAAGCTGTTTGGGAAAATTGTTCACTTCTATCTTGAATTATAGGATAACAATTTATTTCGAAAATGAATGCAAGCTTGGAGAAGAACAGGCTGGCTTTCGTGCTGGCTATTCTACAACAGACCACATTTTTGTTTTGAAATCCCTGCTTGACATTTATTTGTCTAAGCGGAAGTGAATTTACTGCGCTTTTATAGATTATAGAAAAGCTTTTGATAATGGTTGATAGGGTTTCACTTTGACACAAATTATTGAGGTCAGGGGTGGATGGTAAGGTGTTCACAGTTATTAAAAATATGTATTCTCAAGCAAAATCATGTGTGGTAGTAGATGGTCAAATGTCTGAGGCTTTTCAATGTGATGTTGGTGTTAGGCAGGGTGAAAACTTATCACCACTGCTCTTTGCTATATATCTTAATGATTTCGAGGATTTTCTCAGTAATCACTTCAAAGGTCTCAAATTTTTGTTTGAAAATGTATGTGCTGACATTTTAGATAAAGAGGTAAATAGAGATCTGTTTATACAATTATATACATTGTTGTATGCAGATGACACCCTAATATTGGCTGACACAGCAGAGGAATTGCAAGTGGCTTTGAATGCCTTGTCTCAACATTGTAAAATTTGGAAGTTAGTGTTAATGCTATGAAAACTAAAGTACTTATATTTTCAAAAGGCAAAGTGCGTAAATTTCCAGTTTTCAGATTTGAAGAAGATGAAATTGATGTTGTTGATGATTTTGTATATCTTGGGGTTAAGGTTAATTATAATGGAAGTTTTAAAAAGGCTATTTCAAAACAGGTATCACAGGCCAGGAAAGCCCTGTTCTCTATGTCATTAAAGGTTCAAAGACTCAAACTGCCACTGGATATTCAATGTGAATTGTTTGAGCAACTTGTATTACCAATACTCATTTATGGATGTGAAGTGTGGGGATATGAAGATTTGAGTCAAATTGAAATATTTCATAGAAAATTTCTCAAGTCAGCGTTATGTGTAAATAAATTTGCACCAGATTGTATGGTATATGGAGAAACTGGCTGGTTAGTTTCTGGTTAAGAATAGTAAAAGGTTCTCCCTCTAAATATTCAGTCAAATTTTATTTTTTGCAAAGGTTAATTAGTCAGAATGTAGATATGTCTACTTCTTTCAAGTGGTTATATTGTATTGAAAAAATATTGAACCTTGCTGGTCTTGGTATTGTTTGGCTAAAGCAAGGGGAAGGATTTAGCAATAGTTGGATACTGAGCCCTCTGAAGTTGAGATTAAACGATGTTTAAAAACAAGATGTGATGGCAACAATTTGGTCAAACAGTGTGTGCCTAAATTATAGGATCTTTAAAAATGATTGTCTCTTTGAAAGGTATTTAGTTTTGCTAAGTAAAAAAGAATAACATTGAGCCGTTTTAGATGTAGGTCACACCGTTTACCAATTAATAATAACAAATTCAAAGAAGCTTTTAATGAAATTAGTATTGAATTGCCCATGTTGTGATATGCATCAGTCTGGTAATGAATTCCATTATGTTTTTGTATGCCCTTTTTTCAGAAAGGAAAGAGAGTTATATTTAGGTTTGGTAAGTAATAGTTAAACGCCCTTGCACATTACACATGTTAAATTAATTTTTATATTCCGGTATAGGACAGCTGAAGAAATTAGTACTCTTCTTAAGGATAATAATATCATATTTTCCTGTCTATATAAATCTGAACAATCCAATCATATGTCACCCATAAAAAGGAATGTTACAACCCGAAGTGGTAGGTTAATTAAGCAACCAACAATAATATTCTTGATCTGTAGTACAGTCTTGCTGTAGGTCAAGTATATTTTTGTTTGTTTGATATGTTATTATTATGGGTCCTCTAAAGAAATAGACCCTCCTGAGCCATGAATTTAATTTAATTTTTGTTTTTTTAGTCATGTTGTATGTTGGAACAGATGGGAAAGTAGTCCGACACTACATCACAATGACATTACCGCTTCAGCCAATTTGAAGTGCCCATGCGTGTAGTGATACAACTTTCAAAAATTCATAACTTTCTTATATTTAGTCAGATTAGATTGAAACTTTCATCAGTTTGATTCACTGATTTGTCTGCTTTCTTTTAGAGTAGTTGTCTATCTGGGTGGGATTCCCTTTAGGCTATGTTTGTATTCTTTATTATGTATCATTATCATGACATGTAAAATGTGTCTCATACCCCTGAAGGGCCCGGGTCGAAAGAGTCAATAAATTCTATTCTATTCTATTCTATCCCTCTTTCTCTTTTCGCGTTTGTAATATTTCACTACATTCTCATGACAGAACTGTTCTGACCCCGATACCCCTAAAGCATTTGCTTACTCGTGGCAGACCATCACGCATGTAATGCGACTCGCTCGCCGCCAAAGAATCGCATTTTACTCCAAGGCCTTCTTTGAATCTAGACCACATGGACGGGAGGAAAAGAACGCAACACAACCAAGCTAATAACATTCATTCTTAACCTCCTCCTCTGAATCTGCTGATAGAATCCAACTGAATATGTTACCCTAGATACAACAGACAGACGCGATGACCCAACCGTACTGGTATAACAATCAGCACAACCGAGTGATGAATGTACGAACTGGTTACTCAGAAATCCGGAGGTGTTTGTATTGACAGTTATTAAAAGCACACAGATCTATCCAGCGGATACATGGTATATTACCAGTAGCTTTGGCCAAAATTAAGAGGAAAATAAGCTGAGAATACAAAGGGACAGAGAGAGAGAGAGAGGGGGGCAGAGGGAGGGAGAGAAAGAGAGCTAGAGAAAAACAGAGAGAGAGAGAGAGAGAGAGAGAACGAGGGAGGAAGAGAGGGGAGGAAGAGAGAGAGGGGAGGAAGAGAGAGGGGAGGGGATGGGTGGGGTGGGAAGAGTTTGCCACGATCCCTTTAAAGCAATCCCTTGCATTTCATCCATCTATAGCACTATGGGACCACTGACACCCCCTCCCCGACCGAACCCATGCAACCTTCGCCACTCTATCATTTTCACAAGTTGAAGTTCAATTCCTCTAGGTTGACGACTGATAAGTTTCCTATTGTAAAATATCCAATACTGTGTCTCGAACCCTAACTAAAGATTTTTATAAAATAACAAATATCCACATCTGTTTTCCTAAAAAAGATATTCTTCCTCGCAAGTCATAATGACGAAATATCGCCAACAAAATTTTCTTGACAGAATTTTATAGACAATGTCTTCCTTTTTAATTAATATCAGAAGTCGAACGTCATTTTTCTGACACTACAACCATGACAACTATCATAACTATATACCAGGTTACATAGAAACTTATCACGCCAACTACTATCTACGTTAGATGTTAAAGAAGTGCAGAGAGACTCACAATGAATAGCACGTTTATCTCATTCACTTGTGACGTCACAATAGGTAATCCCTGGAGCAGGGTTGTTGAGATTGTTAATTGGATCGATGTACACAAACCTCATTAAGAATCTTGGAACGATAATTGAAGGTTTCCCTCCCCTCCGTCCAGCCTCGCATACGATAATCCCTCGATGATGTATGTTATTACGTCGAATTATACTATCATCCTATAAGCCATGCTTCTATGAATGGGGAGTACTCATTGCACTCTTGTCATCTAAATATTGAATTAGTTCATACTTCATTATGTTGTAACTTCACTAGTCAAACGAAGAAATACGTATGATTCAAGTCAAGTTCCCCAATGAAAATATGCGACTTGTAATCTACATTGGATGTTTTCATATGAATGCTAGATTCAATAATCCTGAAAATAATCATACTTTCAATAAGCAGGTTATTTATGGACGATTATATCGTCTAGAATGTAATAACTCCGATATCAATGACAACAACAGCATGTATTTTTCTTGACGGCAAGAACCACGGGGAGCCTGCCAGCGTCAAGGTGTAAACGCTCATCTATAATTCCACTCTGACCACCTTATCAGTGTGTTTTGCCCCCCATCATTATGCAAGTCGTACAGAGCGAGTGTCTTTAATGACGTCCACAAGTGTAGCTACATGTCTCGGGTGACCGGGCATTACGCTGATATTTCATCCGCTTGGTAAATCACGCGACTCCCATCTCGACCTGTCGATGGTGTGTTTGCACTCTCTCCGGTATTTTCACAATGAGATGGACATCAATCTGGTCCGGCAATCTGTTCTCTCCCGGTTTGTCCCTTTTCCAGTGCTTCTCACTTTCCCGTGTTTGATTAGTAAATCGAGGGTGGGTTTGTTTTTTCTACTACGTATATTGTCTGGTGAGAGCCAGCAGAATTTTAACCAATATATGTTACCACAGAGTTAATGCCTCTATGGCCTTCAACAGATGCCATATACCCCCTTCCATATATTCTTTATTTTCTATATGGCCTAGACCAAAGTCCTACAGAGCCGTATCCAGTAATTATTAACAGGGGGGGGATTCTTCACGGACATTTCGGCGCTACGTATATGGGTACCGTAAGTGTCTTAAACCCTCTGCAAGTTATATATTTTTTTTATTGATGTGCCATTAAAGGGAATGGGGCTTAAGCCGCTGCCCCTCAATGCTAGATACGTCACTGTCCTTAGTTATTACGTCATTGGTACTATTGAGGAAATCTAGAAACACACTGAACGCCATTTTTGTCATACATCTCACATCATTTGGCCATTTACCTCTCCTTCACTGCCCCTATTATCTTCAGGCATGATAGTAGACCGAAATATAATGACGGTACTTAAAAATGTCTCATTATCTTCAAGATGTGCAAGAAAACCATTAGCTGAATATCGTTCTTTCGTTTTTTCCAGTCTTAAAATCATACCTAATGTATATTTTCCATAGTAAAATATAGACAGAATGTATTCTAAAGATGCATGTTAAAAAGTATGTTTTGCTTGAACATGAGCCTTTTTATGTAGCTATGGAATATGGACTTGTCATTCATCCTACCCGCATACAAGTAAAAAAATACTTAGTTACGTTAAGTGATCCTACCCGCATACAAGTCATGGCATCTCTCTCACGACAAATTATGCAGGATTTTGCTTTTTTGTCGCTCATACTCATGTTGGCCAAGTCTTAAAATCATACCTAATGTATATTTTCCGTAGTAAAATCTCTCCCTCATTCTCTCTCTCACTCTATCTCCCTCCCCCTCTCTCTCTCCCTCTCTCTCTCTCTAACCCTAACACACACACACGCTAATAAGTCACAAGCCGTACATTATTAAAGACGGCACACGACAACATAATACAGGATTTTGCTTTTTTGTCCCTCATACTCATTTTGGCCAAAATGGCACATCGGTTAAGAAAACATGTCATTAGTGAAGAAAAAATAATGCTTGTTAAGGTAATCATTAAAAGAATCCGTTTTCAGTTCATTAAACTCGACAAATAATGATTGTATTATTATCATTGCTGTCTCGACCGTGTATCCACATATTGATATTTAGTCTATCATAATTTGTATCGCTGGACTGAGTAGCAATCTCTGTTTCGGCTTGTCTTTCCTATGCACCCTTTTCTCGTGATATAGTCCTATCATTCAGTATTTTTCATATGGTGTGCTTTTCTTTTCCATTGTCTAAATATTCTCTTGTTCCGATTTGTTTTGTCTTGTTTTGGTAAAAAGGACGTGCCATATTTATGCACATAATTGCAAAAAATACTTAGTTACGTTAATTGATCTTTCTCTTCTTCGTCTATTACTGAACCGTTTGCACCCCTCCGCCCCACACACAAACACGCACATCGGCGAGGAAATAGCTTCGTCACTTGATAGCGTGTTGAAATATTTTCGTGTTTATATCAAGACATAAGGATAACTATGAAAAAAGTGGATTATGTTCTATTCATTTTTCCATTCAGGAGCATCTGATTATCACCAATAAAAAAATAATTCACTAATTCCCCTCCATCGTTCATGTTTGTTATATTCATTAACCGTATGTGGAACTGCATATTTGAGCAATTTTGATTATACATCTGAACTTCGATCATAGCAAAAATGTATACTTTATTGATGTGATCGAAAATGACAGTGTAGTAATAGTGATTTAAAGATGTCGGTTGAAATGAAAAAGTCTGTTAATTAACAAGCACTTAAATCATTATACTTGATCGATCAAACACCCAGAGGTGTGCTTCCTTTCCGCAGGTTTTGTAAAATTATTTGCATTTACCCTTGATCGTATAAGGACGGTGAGAGCTTGACGCAATAGGTAGAAAATGAAGAGGAACCATGCAAGTGAAGAAGTAAAAGAGTGAGAAAGATGTAGATGCAGAGTGTGAGAGAAAGAAAGAGAGACAGACAGACAGAAAGAGAGAGAGAGGGAGACAGAGAGAGAGAGAGAGAGATAGGGGAGAGAGAGAGAGGGGGAGGGGAGAAAGGGGCAGAGAAGAAAGAGAGGATAGATAGAGAAAGAAATATATAGTTTGAGAAAGAGAGAGACGGAGAGACATAGAGAGGGAAAGACAGAGAGAGGGGAGGAGGAGGAGGGGGAGAGAGAGAGGGAGAGAGAGAAAGAAAGAGAGATTGTTATTCTCACAATGTATACTGGTGCGTGATGTGTGACCGCTATACGTTGCATCCCCTCTATTTGGTTGATTTGATGAGTAGATAGCGCCATTACGAGTTAATAACCAACCGAAGTGGAAGTAGGTCAACATACCTCAAGAACTGATTAATGTTATCGAAACCACGCCAAGGATGTATTAAAGGAACCAAGATTGAATGTCTTTGCCTCGAAATAACGAAGAAACTTTAAAATGTTGATGTTAGAACGTTTCATGTTTTAATTTATTAATTTTCATTCTAATTGATGATGAAACACGGCCAGTGATTTATGATCAATCTATAAATCATTAGGTTTCTACTCCCAAAGTCGTATTTTAGACAAGTCGCATTCATAAATTACACGACATGACCGAGTTGTATTTAATATAGTGCGTTATATTTATGGTGTAACCTTAATCCCTTCGGAGATGGGGCGATTGTCTCGAACTATTGTTTCAAACTAGGAAGATAATTCCAAGCGAGCAAAAAGACGGAGCTTTGGAGGTTTCAGGATATATGATATGCAAAGAATGGATTATTTAAATCTTCTTCATAATGTTTTTTTAAATTTCTCTCTCTCTCTCTCTCTCTCTCTCTCTCTCCCTCCCTCTCCCTTACATTTTGTATATCTCTCTTTCATTTCATTATTTCATTTTATATCTCTCTTTCTTCATTTTTTTAAATACAATTCGATTGGGGTTGCCCATGTGGTCCTGGGGCTACGCCACCGTCTATAATTATTATTGCTTTACTAGAAAGCTCAGCCTCTTGTTATACAACCGTCGAGTCGAGACCGCCTTCCTGGAGAGTCTGGGTGTATATATATGCAAATTAGATGTCCCGCATGTTTCGCAGGAGGCATATGATGTCCTTCAGTCCTGCGTATTGTTTTTAAAAAGTCGTTGAATGTTTACTCAGGCTGCAAGTCATGCAGCGCAATGGACTTGAAGCATGGCAAGCTGAACATACCGACTGAAATCTTTTTTCCTTTCCAAATTGAGGCACAACGAGCATGACTGCTGTCGAGTGCAGGGAGAAGTCCAACTCTTTGATGTCCGATAGAGCATTGATTGATATGAATCCAAATGTTAATGGGCGATTTCAACACTACAAGTGTTGCATTGAGTGAATAAAGGTCGCAATTTATCGTCTCGATTGAGAGCTAGAAGGGCGTAAACTCTGTTAACACCTTTGTGAATTAATGCCCATCTGGCGCTCAACAGGCTATATGCGACAATATTAAAGACATTTGTAATGGGTTCTTACTAAGAAAATGCCAACCCCCAGTTCCCTATACATTAACCGGGTACGTAGTTTGATTAATACCTAAACTGTTAGCGTCTTTTAAAGCGATGTTTCATGGTGGATATTAGTTTTCTTTGGAGAGTGCAAACACAAATTGACATTTCACCAATAAACTCAATGAATGAATAATATGAATAACACTTCTGTTGCTGTTTTATGAACGGGATAACTATTTTCACTGCCTACAGTGTTGTACCAAATATCGAATATGACTACTACCATTTGCATGAAATTTTACCTTTTGATAATCAAATGCTTTTACTTCTCCATGCATTCTTCAGATTCATACTGCAGATGTCGATGGGTGTTCATTTTCAATGAGATTTCTCTTTCTTTTTACGCAGAATGGATTTTTATCTTGAAATTTCATCAGCAGGAAAATAAACCAGAGTAGAAAAAAAGTACTTCATCAAAACACTTCATCTTGAAATTTCATTGCATTTCATTTAAGCGGAGCTCGGCAAAGGGCCTTGTAATAATATCACAACATAGACTAATTACCCGATTGTAAATGCGTACTTGTAACTCTGATGTTAATGAGTTGTGATGACTGTCGTATTAATTAGACATCTGAAGATCCTATCCCCCGTTAAGCTTGAGATTTGTAGATTAAAGGTTTACAAACTCTAATCTTGCTTTAATGAGAAGGAATAGCTTTCAGTCTCATCGTCTCCGTCGAATTAATTGGACAACTTGAACAGATTGCACAAGGTAGGAATTTAAGACGATGATTCCAGATGCTACACTCGTATATATACATAGCATACTTCTAAAGTTTAGAATAGCTTACTAGTTAAGCTTTGATTGCTAATTGAAAAAGAGAACCATACGCTTTACGCATAGAAAGCATACTTTTGAAATAACTCTTCAGCTTTTTTTTATATTGCACTTTGAAAGTTGTTGAATTGTGCAACATCTTTAAAATCCGGCTACAAACATAATGAAGGGATTTATCAAAAACTCCTATTTTAGTGGGCTAAAACAGACAAATTTTCTTGTTTCCTATCATTTGGAAATGGTGAGGTTAATACGCTGGAACATACAATTCCATAACTACCACACACAAAAAAGGTGTAGGTCTTTATGGTTTCCTTCATGTTCCGAACACTAATTGGGATGAATGGCAAATTCTAATCACAGCCTTACAAATTATTATCTTTATCGGCCAGGTACAGTTTAATAACCTCCCCGCCTGAAAAAATAGATCATATTTCCGACCAATAGTCACTATCAAATTTTTTTTTTTTTTAATTGTTTATGTTTAAGTAATTCCTGTCATTATTTTTACACGGTGGCTTTCTGGCAAACATTTTTTTTATGTGTCCAAATAATGATCTGGGCCCTGTTTCATAAAACTTGATATCAATAACAAGTTTCAATAACTTACTGTTATAAGCTACTAAAATCCTCACATGTGATTGAGTGAGAGCAGATTAATTTTGTCATAGATCTGTGGCACTTGTTATTGATAACAAGTTTTATGAAACAAGGCCCAGCACTGCATTCCCGTTCTTTACTTCTGTGATAGACTGTGAACTCTGCCATTAATCAGTTAATATTAACCTATAGGCCTGCATAGGCTTTAAACGAGGCGAATGTTGTGGGACGTTTTTATTAATAGGAATGACGCAATGTTCCCAGAAAGTAAAGGTCAAGAGGTTAAAGTCATGTTGCCAATTTTGAGAGTCATCATGACAATTAGGCTAATGAAGTATTTTGAACATCCATGCATGATGTCTAAGGATCCTCTCAAGAAGATATCAGATAGAAGATTTCTAGATTGTAGCTGCGTAATTGCATATTTCTGTGCCGTAATTAAACGGCGGTAGTCATTTGAACTTTTGCTTTCACTTTCGCTCTGGGACTACCCAGAGCCTTTACATGATTTTATCATGTCATACAAATGAAGTTAAAAGATTTCAAGTCTCAGACGTATACAGAATGAATGACGAGATATCATTTCTTATCAAACAGCACTTAGAAAACATGCTTGATGATGAGTAGTACAACAATGTACTAATATTACACTACGAGTTACCACACAATAGTGCCGACTGTAGAGGAATGCAATTAAATCTACTTGTACATGGTATATGTATCAATAATCAACCTATTCACACAAGTGTGAGGCACATCGACTATTCTAAAGAAGAACAAACACACAATAGTTCTTAACCTTGCATTGTCACAAGACATAATAAAATGCAACAAGTAAAAGGAAAATTTGAAAGTAACAAAGGTAGAACACTAGGAGGAAAGTGATATTTGTGTCAATCAATATTACTATCCTGGGATGAGCAATTACTACAACTACTAAGATTTACCTTACTAAGATTTAAATGGACATAGCATAGTTCATACTCGGGCCGAATCATTCACGTTTTCCACATGATGCATGACTGCTGCAATTCAGTCTGAATTTCATATTACACAGTCAGTCATCAGGTGATAACGACCGTTGTGTTCAAGTCCTTCGGCGCTTCTGATACGCTTGAATGTCGTGAAGGGTTAATCGTGGTAATACACGTAATATTGATAAAATCCAACATGAAAATCCCTCTGCGATAAAAGGACATAACAAACAGGCAAAATATTTATACAAAAAGGGTAAGCAAGGGTCATATATTCCGTGATCTTAATATGCCATATAGGAGAAAGATATCAGGGCCGTTACTATAGTCAACAATTGATATAATGTCATGCTTTAATCCGTCTGCTTTCTTTATATCAGCGACACCCCCGCTGCATTAATAATTTGATTCCATGACATTTGAGTAAGATGCTTGAATCATTACTCATCTCATCTTATCTTTTATTTATGACACATACTCCTTCCCGTCTTTTCCCCAAGACAGAAACATTTTTCAAATAAAACAGAATATTAAATATGAATAAATGTTGATGTATTCAGGCATATAAACTTTATACGACCTTGTTACCTTGTTGGTATGTCTACACGCGTATGCGTACTTTATGTCAGTGCCATACATTTGCTTTAGTGTTATTCTTTTATATTTGTACTCATCTGAAGATTTAAATTTCTGAGCCGAGTATACAAATTAAATTCGCGAATCCATAGAATATTTATTATCCAATGCAAACATATTCAGGTCCCTATACAGATAAAAGAAATAGAGGTTCTATTGTTTAGACAAAAGGTTCCTCAATAGCAGTTCATTTACACGCTATAGCCTGCTGGCGGTGGAATATTAAGCCTGCTGACACATGAGGTATGTTATCTTGAACTTTTAACTTGCATCCTTTCAAAAGAAAGAGTAAAATAATGAATGAAAGGTTCGCTAAACATTTTAGAACTGCATCCTTTCAGATTCAATATTGAATTCTTACAAACATTGCTAACAGGATATTTGGCATTTGCCTGGTTGTTTAATCTTTAAATTTTATATTTATTCATAATCATGGAATGAAGAACTTGAAACTTGAACTTAAACTTGAAGAAAAACTGGGCATTTTCAAACGGAGTTTTGGGAAAGACACACCTTGATTTCCCTCGCGACCAGTCCACCTGTCCAGTTTCTCACAAAATGTGGTTATTGAGCGGTAAAGAATCGTTTGTGCTCTCTATTTCCATTTTTTACTTTGCAGAATACACTTAAAATACACTTAAAATCAATAAAGCTTGTATACTCAAGGCCCTTATCATTTCGTACCGAAACTAAACGCTGTTACATCGGAAAACTATGTAATGTATGATATCATATGATTATCTCTTTTGTTAGAAAAGGGATTGATTTTATGAAAAATTGCCCATCTTTGAACTCCTCAACATTGATAGGTTAGCCCACATATTAAGTGCCCTAAAAATGGCAATATTTTTACTCATTTCTCGAGAAGTAACTTTCATGTAGTGTCTATATATATTAATAAAACCTTAGACTCGGATAGAAATCTAACTTAATAACTAAGTATAAGAGAAATTACTTCACAATATTGTAATTTATTTCTTTTTCCTTCTTCTTACATGGTTATAATCTAATTATTAGATCATTATAACTATGTATAACTTTGATTGAGGTATCAGCGATACTGTTCATGGTAGAGATACTGAATACTAAAAATGTTACCTACAATACGTATAACTTGTTGGTATTTTAACTCTCTTTCATCACTTTTACCACTAACCACTTCCCATTTACCAAGAAGCAATGAAAGAAGCATCAGATTAACACACTCTTCACAATTCCTATCATTTGCATATACACTTCCATCCCTTCATTTACGTTATTTACCAAAGATGCACGATTTCATTGTGGTCGACTATATCTTTCAATATGCCAAATGTCCTGGATGGAAATAAATATCCCATCAATATCTCCTTGAACTCGCATCTCGTAGTTTTCCTAACATCAATTATTCATAAACGAGATGACGGTGATAGCTCGTGGTGGGATTTGCAAGAAAGGAAAACAAAATCCTACGCATATCAAATTGTTCCAATCAAAGGACATCTGTTTTAGATGTAAAACGACCACACAAATGACATATCTCTTGGAGGGATGTTCAAAGCGAGTGAAATCTATATAAATAGCATTTTCCCGAAAAGAAAAGGTAGATATAGTGATTTATTTTTCTCTAAAGGCCTATTGTAAACGACGCCATCCGTAGCTTTACCTAGATAAACACTGACTGAAGAACACTAAACCGCCGTTCAATAATTCATATACACATATTTTAAGATGTATATCATTTTATGCATTTCTTACATGTTCAAACCATTTGCGAATATCCATAATACTGATATAGTGTGTCATCCACAGGTGCTGGATGGTTCCTTTTTTTAAATCGTTCTTTTTGGCAAGTAAATCTAAATGGGTTTCAGTGAAAAACAGAAGAAGTAAAAAACATGGATAGGGCGTTCAAAAATTACGGCGCACATCCCCCTGTTTGCAGACATCTATTAAAGCGGGGGGTGATATAAATAAAACTTGTGACTTGAAGTGGTTCTGCAGCATTGATGCGTTGCTGCATTCGACAGCAAGCCCACACATGTGGAGAGGACTCTGAGTCATATTTATCACGTTTTTTGGATACACCACTGAAATAAATAATTAATTTTACGTAGATGGTTTGATAACAAATTAAAAATTCCATAACTATCATTGTTTTTTTTTTAAGCCTTTAAACAGGATCCAAGATTAATAATTTGCGATATGTACTAACAAAAAAGGGAGAACATACACATGTATATCTGCATCATTCGACACATTTCGATATTTAGATGTAATCGCTTCTTTCGTATTTCCATTTGTCATGAAATTGATTTTAAGGATAAGTCTTAATAGATATTGACAGACGTTAATCTTTTGCCATCCTCGATTCGTCTCCCCTTCCTTGCACTCATAAAATGAAAAAGAAAAATCGAAAATGTGATTTGATTCTTGTTTTAGGTGACAGGCTTCTGACAGCTAGCACACATGTGACCTCGGGCACAAAATATGTTCGAACAGACGTAGCGACAGAGGCGTGTTACCCTAAATCATACGCCGGACAAACCCAGTGTAATATCCATCAAGTTAGCCTGACTGTCAGTGAGACATGGCAGAGAAAGATCATTAGTATACTCCCTGGGCAGTGCCTGTGGGGTGGAGCTGGGGTGGGGGGTCTTTTAATTGTTAATATTTCCTGAATACGGTATACTATTTTTGTATTTCCGATCCTTTAATTAGCATGTACAGTAAATAGTAATTTCAAATGGAATAAGAAGACGTTCTGATCAAATAAATAGGAAAGATTAGGGGCATTGATAGAATATTTTGATGAGGGAGGTCGGACAAGTTGGCTTTAAAAGGTTTGCCGAATTCTAAAACGTGCAAACCAAAAGGGCAACTTTTTTTCCCTCTTTCCATCTCTCTTGCCATCAAGATGAAAAAGGTGCGTAAGTATATCTTGTGTTGCAGAAATTATTGATCTGCAGACAAAAATATTTGATAGGGGTTGCCACACCTCAATGAATGCAGCGCCCCCAAAAGGAGACATATAGTCAGATATCTTTAAAAGAATTGTTGCAGACCGCGAATAAACAAATAACATGTTTCCCTTATACACCACCCTTGAATCAAACATGGGGCCGCAAATCTCGAAAAATTACCGAAAGAGACAAAAAGGCCCAATTAATGACTAAGGGGATAGGAGTCAAAATAAATGTATACAAGATCTAGCGCCTCTATCATGATCGTACTGTTGCTCTTAAAGTAAAATAGTCTTAGTTAAATAAACTAAGTTTAAACGATCGTTTCTCCACGATATGTTGAACTGACGACAATAACACAAGCATCTTTAAAAAAAAAAACTGCCCATTAATAGCAGTCAAGATAACATTGGACAGGGAAAAAATGTATTCATAATTATAATAATCTTTGTCCACAAATTATCAACTATTTTGTAAAATACAAATAGGTCTGAAAAATGAAATACAGGAGAGGAAATGGTTCTTAAGTATTCCTATGGTCATCTCATTCAGTCCACGATGTTTTAACAGTTTTGAAAAGTGTTCCTCAGATGAAACACAAAATTTGTTAAAATTGTCGCAATTTCTCAAATTATGATTAATTCTGTAATATCCTAAAAATGTACCATTCAGCCCCGGAGTCGGAACTTAATCTCTTCGATTATATTTTCTTTCCCCTGGATATTATTTCAATAGAAGCAAATTTATAACTTTACAAATTTTGATCCACAAATAGGCAATGCCTTTAACTAAAATCATTTGGTGTAATTTCCCAGACCCCCTTTCAGCTTGAAGCTGTATGTGTAACCTGGATTAATTTCTTATTCTATTTCTCACTGTATTATGCTCAAAACGTTTCCAACAAACTCGTATACAAGTGGTACATACATAGCTGAATCATTTTGCTATAGAATTCCTCGTCGTTGTTGGGGCATGTGGGGGTATTTCATAATGGAATGCAAAACGACGAGAAGACTGAAGTCAGGTTGATCTATCTCGCCTTTGAGCCCCGAGGTTAAAGTAACCCATCAAAGAGAAGACAGACTGTCAAGCTGCATCTCAACCTCCTCCTACATCCACCCAATTCACATCTCAATCATCATTTATATTTCTCAAGCTAGGCAGAATGGTAGTCCGTGCCATTAAGTGCCCGGTTCAAAATTCATTACAGGTAGACAGTTTATCCATATAAACCTCGTTCACAATTGAGTGATAACATGTTTTTTGTACTCAAAGTCAAAATGTCATCCTAAACGGCCATCCTAAACCTCATCCAACATCCACCCGAATCACATCTGAATCATGATTACCATTTCTCAAGCTAGGCAGGAAGATAGTCCACACCATTAAGTGCCCAATTAAAAATGAATAAAGGGTAGACGGTAAACCTCGTTCACAATCGAGTGACAACATGTTACTTCACTCAAAGACAAAAGGTCCATCCTAAACGTAGGCCGCGTTCACACCCGAATGTTAGCCACTTTTTTTCTTCTTAACCCATTATCCCTTACGTATACCCGTTCACAATAAATTGAATGATAAAGTTATGTTTTCCCACCTATAAGCATATAGGTTATCACAATCCGTAGACCATGTTCACAACTAAATAATAATTGAATGAGAAAGTATGTTTACACACAAATAGGCAAACTTGTTCTCCCAGCCATGGACCCGTTCACACCTGAAAGGTAAGCTTGGTTTCTCCACCCATAGGCATACTTATTACCTAAACCACATCGAGTCCGGTTAAATCATGAGGCTCATCCTTTACCCATAGGCATGCACATGCGGATTATACCAACCGATAGTATGTCAATGAAAAACTGTCATTGCGTTGTAGGATTTATCAACCTATTTTCATAATCTTAACGATTAGGAATGCATGTTTTTACTTACACTAAAGGTCGAAACGAATTATCATACTAGTGGACCAAATAAGCCGAACGAGAAATGAAAGTTTAATTGGGTCAAACATTAATTTTATTGTTGCATGATTCAATTTCAAATGAAGCTGTAATCCGTATATCGGGACAGCATACAATGCATTTCCCCGACAATATTTCCCGGACAACTACCCCTAGGACAACTGCCTCCCTGTGACAATGATACTGCGGACATTATTACTACCACCAGCAAGCCACCTTTCAGGATAACTACCCCTATGGACAATTGCCACCGAATCACTTACCCCTCAAAAGAACCGTTACATAATTCTTGAAGATTAAAGATACGTAAAATTTCTTTTGAACCTCGTAACATCATTTCTTTCCGTCTTTGTGTGTATATGTTTTTTTTAGCTTTAATTTTCGGAAATCCAGATATCAAAGAAAAAAAATTGAAATGAATATTGATGGATTAATAAATTTTTTTTGATTTGTACTATTACTCCATTGCCCTCCTTGGCTTCTTTTACTTTCAAAATAAATTACCCGTTAATATTTTTCAGATGTTCACTCTTAATTACCAGATACATAATCACAATACCCGTTTTAAAGATTCTTTTCACTTATGGCCAGTAAAAACAAATAAGGTAATGAAATCAGTACGACATAATTTTCCTGTGATTTGGAACTCCATTCCTAAAGATATCTCTGAATGCAAGTCAGTTAATTCTTTCAAAAAAAAGTTGAAGCAGTTTCTTTATCTCAAATATGTATAGTTATTTATCTTTTGTTTATATTTGTGTTACATGTTTTTATTTCAATTTTTTTTTTTTTTTAATTAATGTGTATTTTGTTTGTTTTTTGTTTTTTGTTTTGTTTTTTGTTTCTTCTTATCTTTGCTTTATATTATGCTATGAATGCTTTGGGAACTACGCTTGTACAAGGCCTATGGGCTTTATTTATGTAGTTCCCCATTTCATTTTCTAAATATGTTTATGAATTATTTTGTATCTTTTGTATCAATGTAATTTTTAACCGAGAATGAAATAAATGAGAATTGAGAATTGAGAATTGAGAATTAATAAAGAGAGAAAGGACAAGAGAGAGGGAGAGAGAGAGAGAGAGAGAGAGTTATAATAACAGGGACAAAAAAACATAGAAATGATTTATTAGCCCTTCCTTCTTCATAAACGCATACACATCTTGACTGTATAACTAATTTCACTTGTGTTAACCTTTTCCATGAAAACTGCCGTCTCACATATATTCTTCTCTGATATGTAAAACATATTCCTGGTACAAATGGGGGTCAAGTCTCTGTCCGCCTCGGCAAGTCACGTGGGTCCAGGTGCATCATAAAGCAAGGAGTCTTGTGGGAACTTCCTCAGAGCTTTACTTTCCAACTTCCATGGGCTTAAGGGAAATATCAGGCATTTTGTCATCAATCACCAATGATTCTTGGACAAATTCGTTAAATTCACAAATCATATCTTAGAAAATATACATCGCGAGCCATATCGAATTTTTGGAGTAGGAAGTGTTTTAAATGCACAGAAACAGAAATGGTAGTTTGCAGCGTAAGGTCTCAACTTAATATATTGTGAAGATGATTTGCATGCAAATATATTATTATGACTGTATATCAGAGAGACGTCGGACAGGTATCACATTCATGCTTATTTCATTCCTCTTCATTTTATCTAGGGCAACTTTCTGAATATCAACACTAAATAGTATTATCCCCCCCCATATTTTCATATAACAAAAAAAATAAAGTGAACAGAATATGACTAGAGCATGTCAAAGCCGTTATATATATTTTTTCTCAACCTGTGGATGGATATAAATAAATATATATATATATATATATATATATATATATATATATATATATATATTTGTGTTTTTTCGTATTCCAAAATTGCTCAACGGCAGGGGGTTACGGGAATGCAGCGAAATTCCTCGAACATTTTCCAACATGCATCAGGCTTGATTCAATTAATCAACTTGTGCAGAAACCTTCTCATTCTTTTCGCTAAAAGGCGGAAATAAAGAAAAAATGCATTTGGGGATTTTCAACATCACTTTTCTCCCCTCTTTTATGGATTGAAAATTTAGCGAAAGTATTTTACTGCGTACGTGATATCAAACATAAATGCCCCTTCTGGGCTGCGCACTTGTTTAGCAGGAAAAAGTCTTCATCTAACATTGAGTGGAAGGAAAAATAAAGAATTTACGTTTGTTTCATATAAGGAAGTGAAAGTACTGCACGGCTGCTTTAAAGACATCGTTTACAATGTTAAATCTGAGATGCATGGCCCTACGTGTTATCAGCGTCTGTGATATGGTGTAATATTGAAGCCCTAAAAAAATGCGCTTCAAAATGATCATGAAGTAAAAGATCTTTGAGTGACCGGTTTTACCATACTCATTTTCCCCAATAGACTGTAGTGTTATAACACCGTTAGGAAAACGAAAAATGAAATTCCAATTTCCAATCATAAATATCTTGATAATCAGACAGGCGATCGGCTTGTAAAAGTCATGGGATTCCTGACTGACCTAAAGGTTTAGAATCTGAGGCAATGTTACCGAATCACTTTAATACCAATAATCATTCCATCCTAAGCACGAATTAAAAAGTGTAATTTTATATATTTTGTTTTCTTCTCGATTGGAGTGAGGAGTAAAAGATCTTTGAGTGACCGGTTTTACCATACTCATTTTCCCCAATAGACTGTAGTGTTATAAAACCGTTAGGAAAACGAAAAATGAAATTCCAATTTCCAATCATAAATATCTTGATAATCAGACAGGCGATCGGCTTGTAAAAGTCATGGGATTCCTGACTGACCTAAAGGTTTAGAATCTGAAGCAATGTTACCGAATCACTTTAATACCACTAATCATTCCATCCTAAGCACGAATTAAAAAGTGTAATTTCATATATATTTTTTTCTTCTCGATTGGAGTGAGGACATGCAGATAAGCTGTGAAATTATGCCACAGTCATGTATCATTTCTTAGAGAAACGATCTCTTAAATCGCTCTTAATTAGTCTTAATACTCCCTTAAACATTGTTCTATAGACGTTTTCGTTGTTATTATTTTATGTCACTTTTCTCGAAATGCAGAATGGCGTTCTTTCAAATTCAAATTCACCCGAGATTTTGTTTATCTTCTCTGCTTTCTCAAACAACAGCATTGCATTTCCATTATTTCCGCTATGTCTTGTGGGCCTCGGGCAAGGCTTAGGGTCATCATTGGTACCCTGTGTCAAAGCTATAACATGAATACTGAAATCATACTGTGAATTGTAGGTCGTAAATATATATCAGCCGTTCACCAATTTCATAAAAACACGAAAAGTCAAAGAATGCAATAAAATATAGTTCTTACACTAAGAAAGATAGAGATACATTGATGAAAGTAGTTGGAAAATCCTCTTTCTGTTTATTCCTCAACAGCTTGTTAAAAATCAATAACTTGTTTTTCGTATGTAAATCCTCATAACCTCATAATTTATTAGGTTTCGTATTACAATACAATCCTTGTATGATTTTACATGGACATGCCAGGCTAGTCATACAGGTAGGCAAATTTAATTTCCCCATCGAAATTCAAGAATTTCAAACAAACAAAAGTCAAACAGAATACCAATGTTTATACTCAGAAGTTACATCGATTTCCAGCCATTATATCCCTCATATGCAACCATATCTTGTAATTCTTTAAAAGATACTGGAAATGACTCAGATAAGAGGCCAGTATTATAATCACGTTAGTTGGAATGGGATAGCTGAGGGCTACGTCCTCGCAGTTGTTGATACAAATTACATTTATGGCGCGAAATATTTGACTCTTCTCCGAATATCAAACACAATCAGCATTGTCGGAGCTGGAAACGAGCTTCAAACTGCACATTATTATCGTTTTGTAATCATTACTGAGATTTATCATTCGTAGTCTAGTAATCATCGTTAGACTAGGGAAAATAAAAAGTCCAATCGTAGGGTTTATTTCTTCTTCTTTGAATTATTATGAATCTTGAAATTGAATGCACAAGTTCGACGTATCTGAACTTATAATAGCATTAAACAGCACTATGCAATATCGTTGTCAACTCCAATTTTGTTTTTCTTCTTTTATTTAGTTTGAATTGTATCAGAAAGTCACTGTACTGATAATTCATGATGATTAAAAGGAAATTAGAAGAAGAAGAAAAAAAAAGCAGAATGTGTGAACATAAATAATTTCTATAGTACACATTTATTGTCTCTATCGCATGGGATCAGAGTACTTCAAAATACTTATGGACAATTTTGTATCATTATTACACGTTAATCACAAACATGATATGGCGGCTTTGTGTACGAGATAAACATATACATCGAATGTGACACGTTTCATCTTATCATAATTACGTTCTCCTCGTTTCTCGTTCGGTTTATAATCTTAAACCTACAATAAAACGGAGAAAAATAATGGAGGAGATTAAGAGCACGTGCACAACTAATGGTATTCATCATGTCGTGATAATAATTATGTTTCCGATATTGCCCTGCTGTGTGTATGAGATAAGCAAGAGGCTGGATTGTGGTTATGGTGAATTATCAAAATCGATGGATAGGCAATAAGGAGAGGAAAAAATGTCAATATTGGTAATATTATTATAGGCTTATCATTAAGTAGAGAGACAAACACACGAAAGAAATAAAGATTTGGGAGAGAGAGAGAGAGAGAGAGAGAGAGAGAGAGAGGGAGAGAGAGAGAGAGAGAGAGAGAGGGAGAGAGAGAGAGAGAGAGAGGGAGAGAGAGAGAGAGAGAGAGAGAGAGAAGGGGACAAAGAAAGAGAGAGAAGAATGGAAAAGAGAGATAAAGAAAGAATCGCGATATACGAAACGTAGACATGCAGAGGCGTAGAGACAGAGAAACAGTGATTTGAAAGAGAAAGAGGCAGAGTGGTGGAGACAGAGAGATATATACAGACGGCAGCGGGTGGGAGGGATGTGCAGGGGATCATAATCAAAACGAAAACTGATAACATTCATCATCGGTCAGCTTTTGTCATAGAAACACATTTCCATTTTATTATTTTAATTTCGAGGGTAAGGCATGCGCCCGACCTATATATCCACTTAAGTAATATCAACATTTGGGTATGGCGGTAGATCAGACAGAATCCACATGACCGCGTGCAATATTATGTGTGAGTGATCAAAAACCCATTACTGCAAATGGTTGGGCATTTAGCCACTTCTCCTCAACTGTCAAACCTTTCACATACACATTTCATTTTCCAAATGGTGGATAAACAGCAATGGTGATTAATTGTCTGCTTTAAAACGTTTTCGGTATTGATGTTTCACGTCGAGCGAGAGATGTTAAGCACATTTGGGTATCAGCCCCATATCGTGTTTCATATCAGATTCGCCATTTTGGTGAGAACAGGTACAACTCGATATGAATATGTTGTATTATGCAGCGTTAAAATGATACCAGCATAATTCTAAAGGAGACATATCAGGTGATACATAGACAAACTTAAAGGAACATATGGCCACCAAACTGAATTCATAATTTTAATTCAGCTCATTGCCCCAGTTCTGTATTTTTCCCTTAAAAATTGATATTTTCGGGGCATTCTTGATAAACTACTATAAATCATCGAAGATCTATTCTCAAATCTTATTTGTTGTTATCGCTGTTTCCGACTAAATCTACTTATCTTTCAGAAAAGCAAATGCAAATAATTTTCTTAAAAGACAAAACATTTAGCGAGGTATTATTCATAGGAAGAAGATGATGCACCAGTATTATTCATACTTACCTCTTATCTAAAATGGAATACGACCAATTATTTTTTAAAATCTTGAAATTAAATATTTATGTTGATATGTAAAGTGGTTTGTTTAAGACAAGGTCTCACAAAGAAGATCAAGAGATGAGACATATTAAACTGTCTCCCCATGCTCATAGGGAGGCACCATCCACACACAGATTCGTAGTATAAGGCTCGTCTTGCCACAGTACACATTATAGCAATTTCTTCTCTCTTTGACCCTCGTGTAGCTAATTTGCTCTCAGAAAAGTACGAAGACGACATTATTATAAGTCGTTTGTCTTGATGCCTATCTTGTTTTTTCTCTGTATCAACATCTTAATTTAATTTACGAATATTGAGAGTATTATAGCTTAATTGACTCAGTCAAGTTGCTTATTGTAGCCCAAACCACAATCCTTTATCCTATATTTTATTCACACAATAATGATATTGAAAATCCGTAGTACATCCAATTTAGTTTTCAACTGGAAATTTGGATGCTAATCCAGGAAAGCACATCTCCTGCCTACACCATGCATGGCCAAGCATAAGTACACGAATGATTGACAAACACGTTGTATTTTTGTGTATATGGTAATTGTATGCATTGAAAAAAATACTTGAGAGTGACAGGCCTGTACCTGTATTTCTATCAGTGCTTCATACTCATCATAAACAATATTCACGGTGATTTAATGACGTTTCGTACAGGCAGTGTACTATACCACCCAATTACCATTTAGTGATGGCATTCTTTGTTAATGTGTGATAATTTCACATTGATAAAATTAACATGGTCTGGATTATGGCTAAAATATATGATATATATCTTTAATGAAATGGCACGGTTGGAAATTTACTCGTTCTTACCTCTCAACGTGTATTCGATGGTCAAACCATCCATGCTAATTCCTGTAACAATTGAAATCCACGATTCAGAGCGGTGTTGTCGGCATATATAAGTATATCACAATGTGACGAGAAATATAATGATATCGTTCTCCTATCTTCCTGAGATGGCAATGCACCGATCAGACGACAATGTTCCCGCAGTACACCCACGGCTCAGTCACAACTCACTGTCAAAACAAATACCCCTTCCTCCGTACAAACCCAGCTCAAGGTCGGTCTGGCATCTTCAATCTGCCCTAGCAACGTCGAGCTGATGACAGGTAGGATGCAGATGTAGGAAGGAGGGTGGTGGTAGAGAGGAAAGGCGATCGAACTGTAATAGTAGGGAAATTGGTGTGTCGTCTGCGAGAAAGCGTTCTACAGGTTGAAGCGAGCGCGCCAAGATCTGTGAAGTTTGAATCGCCGCGCATGATCTACTTGCATACGATCGGCTGAGCTGATGTGTCGATTACTAGTACTCTGTGCGTCGTTAGTTTCGAGCGTATAAGAGGTGCATCAGCGGGATATAATAATTATTGTTTATGGCGGGAATTATTAAACGACTCTAGGTAGTTCGTTACTAACTTTTTTTTTAAACAAACTGTTTAAGAAACCAATAATACATAGGACGACTTTACCATGAAGACTAAATACAAGGTTACCAATAGATTATGATAAATTCGACTCAATGAATGAGGGATTATTATAGATGGAATTAACTTAAAGATACTATGTCCCTTTTGCAGCCAACATTAAATTATGTAGAACTTTGCAGGAATTATGAATATGTCATGTATGTCCTATCAGTGAAATTTAAACGTTAGGAGTGTTCTAGTATTCAAATTATGCAAAGAAATCCGTTTACTTTCTAGACTTCACTGTCAGACACTATTGAGTGACTGACTGACTTCTTTTTTCTTTGGTAATAAAATACGTAAAATGAGCTGTAAAGGGTTCATGAGCAGTTGTCTACATCAATAACCCACTTCTTGTAATGGCCAAAATTAAACTTACTGAATTTGCGCAGCACAAAACGTACGACCATTCGGTACAAGGGTCTGAAAATCAGACTATTTAATTAAACGACCGCGATCGCTCAATTCGACTCGACAACTAACGGTCGTTATTTTCCCACAAAAAGACATTTTCAAGCGCTTTTGTTATGAGAGAAGTTCCAAATTATTATTATCTTTCAAATGCCGTTGTAATTTAACCTTTTTCATTTTTTGGCCTGCAAGTGGGACATAGTACCTTAATTAACTTTCTGGTATCAAAAGGAGTTCCAAGCATGAAGATGAGTTATATCATATCATTCGTGATTACAACGACATATCAAGAGCTGACTCCATGATACTGTGAATCTGTGAACATTTTTAATGGAAGACGAATGACGACAATCGTTCTGTGATGATAATGTCATTCCAGACACTTTCTTTTGCTCCCATAGCTATCGTGACGTTCGAAGACGTATCATTCATATACCCATTGCCTCTCTCTCACGCGGGGTTTCATCACCCTTCCAATGGAATGATAATCATCAACATACAGGTTTACTGTGACCTAGTGCACCTGAGCTCCACTTCATGTGTTAGTCCAGGCAAACCTCGGTGCAAGTATTGGAGTCATACAACCTGCTTGAGTTTACTCTGAAATGCAATCTTTCAGAATCAACATCATTATTAAAATAACACCGAGCGGGGATTCTGCATCCCGGCGATATGTTTGTAGGGTTCACGCAGCGCGCAGCGCGTCCATCTTCATGATCTTGCCTTATGGTCTCAATGAATTCGAACTTAAACACGTACCTATAACCAAAGACGCATGAAATATGTATTACTCGTATTCTATATCAGGTAGTGATATATTCTTCCTCCTTTTTTTGGACACGCGCTTGTCAGGTGAAATCAAATCTTTCTGGAAGTCAGGCATGACTGTTGACTGAGTATTCCTTTCACTTGGCTTACATCAAACACTAATATTACGCATGATCCTATGATATCAGTGAGTCCCTTTGGTCATGAAAGAAAGAAGAAAAAAAAGCTTGTGAATTCATGAAACACTTGGATATCTTCAACCAATGAATGTAATCATCTAAGACAATCCGTATGAGACACTGTACTGCCATCCAGTGTGTGGCGTAGCTATGAGGGGCACGGTGAGGGGAGGGGGGGGGGCGTATCCCCAATTCGAATGACACAACAGGGGGGGGGAGACAGAAGGGATACAAAATGATACGGCCCCTCCCACGCTCCCCCGTAATTAAATGGCCTTGCTTCGTTATTAACTTATTTATATTTCCATCAGTTTGAAAGAAGAAAAAAAAAACAATGTTAGAGATGCCAGATGACTGAGATATTATAACTCAATAATTTAATGACATCCTTCAATTTTGGCATCCAATAAACACATAGACAATTTATTGCATACTATCTTTGATCCACATATCTGATGTCAAGCAGTTATCATGCCTTCTACCAAAACAAAATAGCATCTACTTGAAAAGAAGTTGTATAACACTATCAAGAGCTCGGTGAATGCCTTGCCTACCAACCAGCATAAACAAACGACATTCTTATGGAATGCGATCTTTGTAAGAGTGGATGGGGCTATTATTCTGTTTATCCTTGTGCTCCACTGGTCTTCATCTTAATCTAAAAACTCGGCATGACTCTAACCCTGTTGATGTACACCACTGACGCCCCTCCCCTTCCCCAATCATTACTTCAGAATACGGTACAACATAATCGAGGTGAGTGACGACTTCCAAATCTAACGATACTATAGCCTGCCCCTCGCTCGCAAAATTTCGGAAATTGGGGAGTTGATAATTATACAGGCAAGAAGCGTAAGCCCCTCCTCCTTGTCATTACCCGTTAATATGTATCTTTACACCTACTTGTATGATTGGGCTAGTTGTCCTCTGGACTAATTTTCTCCTAGGGTAGTTGTCCGGGGGTGATAGTTCAGTGATAGTCTTCCGAATGCGAATGACTATTTTTAAAACATGTTAACACATGGTTTTATATTAAGGGAAACATCGCAGGTCTCGGTACAGATACATAATTATCTACCGGTTGGGAAAAAGTAATTAAGGTTCTGACTGACTGATGAAATGATTGATTGGTTGATGATTCATCACCAATGAGCTGGTATAGCCTACCACGCCTTGTTAGTTCAATGATCACCATTATAATTAGTGGTTTTCATAAAAAGGCATGGGGGCACGACCCCCCCCCCGAATAAATATAGAATTAAAGAATAAGGGAAAGAAAGGAGAGAGAGGGAGGGAGGGGAGTGAGGGAGGGAGGGGAGAGAGGGGAAGGAGGGGCGGATGGGAGAGAGAGAGAGAGAGAGAGAGAGAGAGCAGACAGACAGAGAGAGAGAGAGAGAGAGAGAGAGGGAGAGACAGACAGACACGGGGGGAGGGCAACGTGAAAATAAATTCACATCCTACCCTCACTTGATGGTCTTGTTCATTCGCATTTCATCCAAATTGAAATTCAGAATATAAATTCATTGATTATTTTCGAAACAAATAGGATCATTCTGATTTTTGTTTTTAACAAAGGATATAAAATATCAAAAATTAAAGTGTAACTAAGAAAATTGAGTTCAAATGTCAAAATTACAATAACTAGAAATGCGTTTTTTGGCGTATAATACAGAGATGAAAATAAATTACTTCATTCTTTTTTTTTCCAGCATAGCATAGGACCGGTGCCCCTCCCTCATGTTGTCAGCCCCCCCCCCCTTAAAGGCTTTACCCACGCTACAGCACTGATTATAATCATTTCAAAACAGTGCCTATTATATTATAGGAAGGTCCACTAAATATGAAACTAGTCTCTCCGTTATGTTTATAAACATAATGGACCCAAATACACAAGTAATAGACAGTCATGACAAGTGATTATTGCCAAACATTATGATGTTATTCCTTCTTCATTTTAAAGAACCATTTTGCCCATTGCATGACTTTGGAAGACCTGAATAAAGTCTAATGCGAATAATTATTTACCCCCTTCCGGTCTCTCCTATTCTGCAGAAGATAGAAAATGAAAAGAAAAAGAGATGTGGCGGGGGGCAATGGACAGGTGAGTTTAATAGACAGGTCTAATGATCATGCATAAATCTGAAGAGTGCAGCGGTTGTGCCCTTTATGACTGACCTTTACATGTGTCCAAACAAGGATAGTACCCTCCATGCATACGGGCCCCATCCTTTTTATCCCCAACCATTATAAGTCTGGTTATGGTATTCCAGGAGCTGACTTTGTCCTAGATAAGCCACCATCCTCAAGCCAATCTTACTTCCTGTCTTCTCTACCAAGCGTGATGCTGCATGCATGCCAAGGAGGAGATTCTCCTCCCGTCAATAGTACATTCTATAGCAGTTAATGACTAGACATATAATGAGGCCTTTATACCTAACAAGCCGTGCACCTCTACCAGAGGAATCTTGAAATCGGGAGTTTTTACATTGTTCTGAATCCTATATCCATACGCATTGGAACCTGCATGGGGAAGGGGGGGGCTTGACTGTTTAGAACATACATTGTCAATATAGTTTACTTCTTGAAGTAATCTACGTATCATAGTACGATGTGATGAGTGTTTTAGCTCTCTAAAAATATTAAAAGTATACAAACGCTGGCTGTAGATTTAGGAGTATCAAATCATCATGCACGTGCAATTTTCGGTCGGACAACAAATAAAGCTAATCATTAAGAAATTGTTTCATCATTTTAACAAAAATTATTTATGGTAATGCATATAATTATCTGTTCATTAGAATCTGTCCAGTGTGTACGCGTCCGTGAATGTTAAGCAGGGTTCAAGTCGGAATGACAACTTGTCGTAAGTGGCGCCGTACATCAGTAAAGAAAATACAGGTTGAAGCGAGCGGTATACGAAGATGCTTTCTCAATGTCCAACAGGGTTGGGGTATTGAAGAAGAAAAATACACACACCTATAAAAATTATAAAAGTACTTTTTAAATGTCTGCCATGATATCTTTATGAATGAGGAGGAGTTCAATGGAGAGGAATTAATGGCAAAGATAGCACAGAGAGAGAGAGATAGAGAGAGAGAGAGAGAGAGAGATCTGATAGACGGGATGTATACCATACCATGAATATAAATGAATAGATAGAGAGAAAGAGATGAAAAGAGGAGATGGAAAAAGAAGGGAATCCCTTCAAAAAGAGTTTCCCAACTTTATTCATTCCAAAATTTGTAAACAGATCATAATATATTAAAGACTCAACCTTTTTTCGTTTCTACCTCACTGTAAATTGATTTGATCCTTCTGCTACACCATAATAGTCCATTTTTTACTGTTAATTATGTAGTCATTTTGAAGAATCCGTCGTAAGGCTTTTTACGGAGGTTGGTAAAAGGGGGTTCCATCCCTTTCATATCACCACACTTCCAAGCTATCACCGAGAAGTGATATTACATGAAACATTAATGTTAGTTACAACGAAAGGATTTCAGTAACATGTGCATCAATACCCCTTTGCATTCCTAAAATCTAGACGACATTCCTCGTATGATTATCCTTCTATCAGTTGTCATGGATGTGCCGACTTCAATCTCGATCGGTGCGTCACACGAATCGGATTGGAATAACATCAGTTGTAATACATGGGACTGGTGTGACGATTGAGAGATACATTAGGCTACTGTTAGGGTGACCACTGAAGGCACAACGTAAAAACCGACACTCAGATATGGGGAACCTCATGTACGAAAGACTTCATACTATGATGGAGATAAAGAATGAGAAGAGCAAAGAGGTATTTGTCCCTTGCTTCTGCCCCCTCTCAGTAGCTCCAATCCGTTAAAAGTATTTGCAATGGTCGCTTGATATTTCAAAAAACACTTCCTTGCCCCCCCTTTAAGTTATGATATACAAAATGTACAAAGTTATGAATTATTTAGTACATCTTTGAAATTGAGACGAAATTAGATCTACACAAAATCCTCGGGGTGTATCAGCTAAAATTCAAAATTAAAATGGAATTCTGTTTTTAAAGATCTTCTGAAGATGTGGAAACAGTGATTTTCAACATTTCATATTTTTTCTTCGTGCTAGCTCCGCAGAAAAGGCGAACTGAATTACTTCATTTAAATGCTGGTCCTAACATGCACATTAATCATTATGGCACTCCAATGGATAGGGCAATTACCTTCAACAGAATGGGGGAGGGGCAGATTTCCTCTCAAAGAGACAGGAATGCCCCCGACTCTAATCGGTGAGGCTTAAATGGCGGTCATGAAAATATGAGCAGCTGTTCTAGTCCTTTACGACGTAATGGACAATCTCTTAAGGACCCGTGGGCGCAGCGTGAAAGTCGTTGACTAAAAGCCACAGCTAGGAGAGGGCTGGACACCTAGACTGTTAAGTGATTTCATTTCCAAGGTTAGAAACGGATGTGGGATGTCTGAAATGAGCTTTAAAGGGACTATCAACCATTTTGTAAAAATAAACACATTTCCAATATGGATTCTACTGGCAGGGGCGCCACTACGTTTTCAAAGTGAGAGAGAGTGAGAGAGAGAGAGAGAGAGAGAGAGAGAGAGAGAGGGTGGAGGGTGCAAACACAATGATCGTAAGCGTACAATAAACATTAAATTCCGTAATTCTGTAATGATCAGGGAACTAAAACACCTAAGATTCGATACCCCTATTGATAAAATAAAATAAAGTAAGTCTGATTTGTCATCTAAAAATAAAACAGAATGCTTGCTCATGGGTTGTCATTACTTTAAGTCTAAAGCGGAAAAGGGAGTTTCTTTAATTAAACAATGGCAATGAATGATAGGGCACATTGCGATAATGGATGAGATTTTATTTTATATATTCAGGCACATTTTTAGAGGATAACTAGATCAGTTAAATGACTATTTAACATTAACATTATTGACAATATGTCAACAATAATGTCATCTTTTGTAAGGCCTACGATACTGGGACTATATACAGGAAAGCCCCTCTTGCCTATAGACGTGCCTCCCAGTTGATACACCATCTGCAGAGTATTTCCTCTCTTCCTCCATACCTGCTATGGACATGCCTCTCCTGAGCTGAGTGCAAATACATTAGCGAAGACGTGCAGACTTACAACATTATGGTTAGAGAATCCATCTGCAATGGTCTGAGTTTCAGTAAATGTTAGTCTCTACGTGAATCATGATCATCCTGTTGGTTTAACAACGAAGGTTATCACAATAAAGCAATCAGAGAGCCGAGAGAATTGCTTTTTTCGCTTCCAGCATTTCATAACATTAAGACTGATATTCACGTATGGTCAATGTAGACATTCTACGCGGTATGAGATGACACTCGTATGCAGGACGACGATTTCAGACAAATAACTTCTATAGTTGTGTTATAATTTGGTATAAATTGCTGATGAAATAGGGACATAGAAAAAAAGTACTGTCCGTCATGTCCAAGTTGGCGGGAAAATATGTATCGTCCACAATCAAAATTAATCGCGATGAATTTGTACAGGTTTAACAAATTCTTTTTAAATTGTCGTCATTCAACTAAAAGGACTATTCTCCTGTACTTGGGAAATTAGGGCAAACTTTTCGGCAAAATTTGTCCGACATTTAATTCAAAAAGTTTTAGTGAAGCCCCTGTCCAAACCTACAAGTACAGTCCTAATATTCAATATGCAATAATTATTCATCTTCACATATATTTTGTATATATATTGTAATCAAACTCTATATGCAATGTTGTTAAATGATATAAAGTCATAAAATGCCTCGTATGAGGAAAAGAGAAAGACAAAAAATCTTCACATTAAATTTAGAAATCAAGAAGGGCAAAATGGGGGAAACTGTTGCCTAAAGTTATTGTCAATGGATTAGGGGTGTCTGCTAATCCATCTCCTGTTTATATTTAATTATGGTGTCGGTTCTATTTCGGCTTTGAATCCAGTCACCCTTCTATCAGTCGTACCCATCCTGCAGAATCCTATCATTGCTTCTCATTGCACCAGACTACAGACCGGATCATCTTACCGTTTTAGAGCTGCGGTCCCACGGGACCCTGAGCAGACGACATCTCCGGCAAGCTTCCGAGGCACCCTCGAATGACTTCTCCCGCGCCTTTTTTTTCGCGCCATTGTGGTACCGTACTATCGTGTGTCGGTCCCCGGGTACCCGATGGAGAGGGAGAACACACACAACGTCACCCCAACCCTGCACAATTCTATGCATTTGTCAATATGTGTATAGCCACACGTACTGGACTCTCGTGTCAGAATCGTAAATTCAGTAAATACGTGTGAAACTGATTCAAGATGGCGACACATTGACTTCCTAAGTTACCGTGATTTTCCCATTTCAAGATTTATTACATGCATCGAGTGAAAAATCAAAGCTTCTTGTCTTCAAAATCATGGATCCTATAGTACAAGAGATTTTATTGTGGTTTATTCATATAAAATGGTGACACACTAGCTTCCTAGAAGTTACAAATTCAAAGTTTATTACATGTACTTGCCTGTAGTAGACCATAGGCCTGAAATATATATATATATACTTTTTTTTACTTGAGTAAAGTACACCCTAAATAATAATTAACTAGTCATTTTGGTCAGTCATACTGTGATAAATTGGAGTATGGAGTGAAAAAAAAAAATATGCTGTGAGAAGAGCACGGAGAGTTTGGTAGGATGTATTTTGCAGGTTCATTTACAAGAAAGGAGCGAAAAGAGATTTATCGAAAAATTAAAGGCCCCTATACTAAAGTTGTATCTGATTTCTTTGCTTATTAGTATTTTTTTCTACGAAGAAAATATATTAAACGTTACGAAACAGCTTTAAACTTCCTAACAGCTCCGATATGCTTTTTTAGGATTTTTATATCCAAGCATGACGAAATCATTTGATAGAACCACGGCTTGCTTCTTAGGATTTATAACAGTCATAAACACTAGTCCTGAATAGATAATTTTTGAAAGAGGGTCAATAAATTCACTGACTCCAAAGAATATACAGTCATGCTTAACATGGGTTCACGCGGCGGAAGGAAAAAAAAATCGCCATAATTCTTAAGTGAATATTTTAAATCATAGTATTGCCTGTCATACGAACGTGACTGATGAATAGTATTTCAGCCAGGACTTGCATTATCATTCAAGGCTGATGTTTCATCGTGCCCGCATTGTATCAAATCAAACAGAATGAATAAGCTCCCATCCAAAACTGCTTCCACAATACACTGCGCTACTGTCTGTTTGGAATGGTTGCCCATGCAGTGAGATTCAACGCTGAATGGGATGTCTGATTAAGAATAATCCAATAACTTGATATCACTTGGTTTGGTGGCATGATCCAGATTAACCTTTGCAGAGCTGCCAGTTTTAGGAGGGATACCCAAGCTTAACCTGGACTTACGTGTTATCCCACCAATCCACAAAATAAAGTGGATACAATTTCTTTTCATCAACCGGTAACCAATCGATACAACTTTACCGATTTAGAGATTCTGTTGTAAGCATGGTAGTCTGATAAAGATAAACGCGTTCGGAGGATAATATAGCCTTTTGGTTTCAATAAAGAGAAAATTCAACAAGGCAATTTCTATTGATTTTTATTTCACGTTGTCAGTCACACAATGATTTAATACTAGACTTTAAGATCAGGTTCTACAAATCAGAGTAGTTTGAGCCCCCCACTCCAGGGTCGGAGGGACCGCATTCGTGTTCCTAAAATCTCCGGTAAAGGGGTACTTTTCGCGCGACAAAGCCCGGCCCGAGAATTGTATACAAAAAGGGATGTATTTGACTTTTCACTCGGAGATTTCTTTAAAAAGGGGGTGTTTTTTTCTTTATCTCTCTTTGGATTCCTGAGAAATTGAAAAAAGGGGTTATAAAATAGTAAAAAGTTTTTTTTTAAATCTCTCTCTCTCTCTCTCTGGACTCCTGAGAAATTAAAAAAGGGGGTCATAACATAGCTTGAATATCATAGATAGGGGGTACATTGAGCAGTGTTACGAATTTAGGGGGATCTCCAAGGCAGGAAAAGCCCGCGAAAGGGGGGTTCAGAAATGTTGGCAGTCCTGAGATAGGGGGTGCTTTCAAAGGGAGGGAACAAGCATACGCGTACCCTAACACTGAGGGGAGTTTGAGTTAATACAGGAGCCTAGCGAATAAAAGGAAATTGGGACTGTGTACGTCGCTTCAAAAGGAATATTCTTCATAAAACAGAAACTAAGTAAAATAGTTACAAATAGCCAGGTTTTTTATCACGACTAGCACAAACTGAACAACGACACGACAACATCAATAATCTTTCCCAGCAAGTATCATATTAACAATGTCAATACGCGCGCGCTATCCAATACATTCACATCTACCGTAGAGAATTATGTGCTGCTGTACATCTTCATGTGATTACGTGATTCAGACCTTTTCACTCCCATAGTAGCAACATGAAGTAGACTCCCTACAGGCTCGTCCTACATGTAGATTGATTCCGCTTTACATTGTGCAAATTTCATCATGATCCCGTTTCCTCCCAAAATTTCAATTAGTCAACTTTGTGAATCTATAACAAGAAACCTATCTGCTATGGTTTAAGGGTATGATAAATATCGTCATGTTAACTTAAACACAACTTTATGCGTTTTGGGATGACAACGTAGCTGGATAAGAGAATTTAGGAAAGAAAACTTGAACAAGGCTTCATGCCTGATCGGTATCACTCCTGAAACCTGCAACACAATGCATACCAGGACGATGCGATAACCTATTTAGTATTTTGTGAACTTTCTTTATTTGGAATTGATAATATTGATCCTGATCTAGATTGTGATGAGTAAACTTCACTAATGAAATCCAGACAAAATAAAGTGGTTTAATTCGTAGCAAAATAACATTTCAATAATTGGGGATTGTAAATGTATATATGCTTCAGTGTTTGTCTGAAGAAAAACAAAATTATAGAAGAAAAGATTTTTGTGTGTTTTTCTTTCATCATAAAATATAGTCATGGTAAGCCATTATGATACTTGTACTTTGTTTGTATTTTCTTGATGTTGTCTCTGTTTGTTCGGCTTTAGTTTGTTTGTTTGCGTGCTTGCTTGCTTGCTTGAAGCCAAACCCCAAAATGGCCTCCGTAAAAAAAAAATCATCATGGAACTTGAACTTTTCAATTGATTCCCGATCTTCCCTGCAAAATTATAACAAAGGACAGGAAATATTGAATTCTGATATGAGCTCACGATGAGGTTCTTAACTAGTATGAGAGGACCACTCTGTCACTCTGAAAATGTCAGATCAATATTGGTACTCGAGTCTAGATGGCACAATTATAATGCCTTCTGCCATTTCAGAATTATCGGCCAGGTGTAATGAACCTGACCACATTATCGGTTTACCTGTCTAGTGTATACATTTTAGATGGTTGTGCTTTCAACGTGAACTATCCCAAAAATTCATATCAACGATGGTTAATATCGTCTGGTCTGCTGAAGGCGTCCCTCCCCATAATACCATGATGTCAATGTAATGTCAGGCATTAATTTTCACAGATACGTACAGTAACATTATACTGATTTTGTTATATTTTTTTTTGGGGGGGGCATTGTGTAAACGATGGTGCGTATAGAATACACACTATAATTAGATATAACTAGATATTATCTCATATTGCTCCATAACAATAATACAAAAATGCAAGATGCGACATGATAAAAACACCGACTTCAACTGGATGTATGATTATGGGACATCTATCAATTAGGCCAAAAAGCAAATCGATTGGATTTAAGACAAACAGAAAGATGAACTACTTTTGTTCTTCCTTTTCCGAATCTTCCTTGCAGAGGCGAAATTAATGAATGTCGCAGACATTGAAACATATAATATATTCGCCAGGAGGCTTAAGGAAAATAGATCACCCGATGTCCGGCCGTGCATGCAATCATTTTTATATTACATTTCAAGATGGCGACCATGCAAACCTGATCTATAGGCTAGGGCTTCACCTCTCTCTTACTTTCAACGAATAAGTGAGTAAAAAATCGGAAGGTATACTAGTACTCGGTTCCTTTATACAAATGCCAAAGAAGATGAAAGAGCTATGAACGATTTCAAGGCCGCAATCTATTTGAGAAGAAGTCGTATTGGATTTCCTCAATGACATCTCTCCATGACACTGTATAGATATTCAGAGATGAATTTCTCATTTTGATCGACTGAAAGAGATTTATTATGCCTATATCCAAGTCGAGTACAATCACATATGTGTTTGGATCTTTGAAAGTACCTCTGTCATGTCTATTCCCGTCACCATGGTTACAAGCTGAGTTTGTTTTCTATATTCCTTTACAGCCATATTAAGATAAACTTTGATGAATTGGACCATTTAAACAATTTGAACACATGAAAAAGTTGTTTTCCTGCACACAAAAAAGATCTACTTTAATAGGGAGAAGGTATTTTAACTTCATATCGTTGTTTCCATTATGATCACGTAAACCGGTAAAAGAATATATAAAGCAAAATCTCATTTCCAATTTTCTTGTTTGATCATATCATCCCAAATGGAATGTACATGTATTTGCTTTCATCTGCATCCCATGAATGTGTATGCACTTGCCGTCAGCGTTCTGTAGGAGGTTGTGAAGGTATAGCCTACATTCACGAGGCTGTAGTAAGAAGCAATTCGCGCCGGCTCGTAACGTCTAATAAATATCTTAGAATTAATGTCCAACACATTAGATTTAAAAGGCTCTCTAGAAGGACATTTTTCTACTTGAGTGTAAGTGAATTGAAGTGAATGTCACTTCACTTTGTGGCGTCACAAACATGGACGACCCGTCCCATGAGAGAGTGGGGAAAGTCCATCAGCGGGTCATACGGGTGCGTCGGCGGGACACCCTTGGCAGGGTAGTGTAAGAAGAGGCACCCCAGGATTGAAAACCCGACCTCATTATTGCGATATGAAGAGTGATAAATCTGTTGTATCGCTCGTCGGAAGGATTTGCGAGGGTATCTGCCTTTTTTTTCACTCTCTCTCTCTCTCTCTCTCTTTCTCTGTCTCTTTCTTTATGATTCTACCCACGTTCTCTCTCATTTTATCTGTATCCACTCTCTGTCCTCAGTTTCCCCATCCCCCTCTCTCTCTCCCTCTTACCTCATCTCTCTCTCTCTCTCTCTCTCTCTGTCTCTCTCTCTTTCCCCCTCTTTCCATCATTCTATCTCTCATAATGTCTTCACCCTTCCCAATTTCATTTTACTGTCCACCTCCTCTGTCGGATTTCCCTTCTTCACCATTCCGTCACCTATATATCTCTCTCTCTCCCTCTCTCTTTTTCTTTCCCCTTCCCTCCTTTCTGTATCCCCCTCTCTTTCTGTTTGTCGTGTTTATTTGTCTCCTTTCAATTTCTCTTCTCTTCCTTATCTTCCTCTCTCTCCCTATCTGTCTTCTCTCCTTCATCTTTCCCTATCTCCCTATCTATCTCTGTATCTCTCTTCTCTTCCTTATCTCCCCCTCTCTATCTCCCCCACCTCCCCCTCTCTCCCCCTCTATATCTCCCCTCTCCCCTCTCTCTCCCTCTCCCCCCTCTCTCCCTCTCCTTCTCCCCTCTCTCTCTCTCTCCCTCGTCCTACGGATGACATTTAATCTACCACCCATCACCTTTCCCTCGCTCTTTCCTCTTTCATTCAGCACATAGCGTCCAAGTCTCCCCTTCCGAGGTTTAATTAGACTGAAATGCTAACAGATATTGAAATAAACATTCTAAGATTGTTTTGAGGCTAAATCTTCTCAGCAAAATTACCAATCTGTGTCTTAAAATTGTCCCTAGCCATAAAAGTGTACACTGATATTTAGGAATAGCAGAAATGACGTAATTTTTGTACAAATGTATCGTCGTCCATTTTCTCATGTTAATTCTGAGCAGGTCGTTTGCGGCTATACAAGAATTAAACTGAACAACATGCGAACACACAACGTGAAATCAATGATTATAAGGTCCAAGAAAATGAACTAGATGTGGAAGCCTTAATGTCTCTTGTTAAAGTTCAAACTTTAATACTTGGCCTCATTAGAATTCCAAATGTCAAATAAAGCTAGAAATATGAATAGTGTAAGTCCATTCGGCAATGAGAGATAGGGCATGTGCGTGTGTACGTGGGTGCATTTTGCAGGCTCACTATAGTTATTTGTATAAACGCATTTTTTCCAGCACTCTTTCAATATTGTTTTTTAAATTGTTTTTTAAAGGCTTTAGGGAATCTTTTTAGGCCTGTCGGAAATGTGAATGTTCCCTAAAGAATACATCTAACTCATCTTTGTTATCATTAATGTAATTGGACTCCTACATAATGTTTGGTTCTGCCCTTTTCGATTCTGAGTACCCTGAAAATAATAATCAAAATTGATTTCTCATCATATAATAATTTATTCCATATTGACGTACAAATGGAGTACAGTCATGATTATGAAGTTCAACGGATGATGAAAAGATAAGGCGTTTGTAGAGTCAGATGACACTTTATCATTCAGAATATCTGAACAGTATTACACCCTTCTTTCTCCTCTATTCAGCATTCTAATTTCCAAAACTGGGAAAGTAATTCTCCGCGTGATTGTGCTCCGTATACAGTGCTGCAAACCGAGTATGCAAAGCGGCTTAACCAATACGATTAGGAGAGCGTATCCCTTCAGCAAAGTCGAATAAATATTGAAAGATGGATGGTCATGCCCACTTAAACCCATTCTCATTCTCATCTCGGTTGCCTAGCAACCCATCTCTTCGGGATGTTGAATATAATGGGAATCCGATTTCCTCATCTTCCCTTCTTTCTTCATCGCGTAAGTAAGTGCATATAATTTACAGTGCAGTATCTGAATACTATATTCACAGTGATTAAAATTGATTCTCCTGCTCTTACGCATCAACAAAATAAATTTGTTTCGCCTTGTAATCATCTTCCCCTCATTTTTGAAAACATACTCATTTTCTGTTGATTGAATCCGTTGACATTTAGAACAAATAACAGCATAAAAGCTGTTAATACAGTCACTATGCACTTAATTGTATTCTTGAATTTGAAAAAAAGTGACAGCCTTCATTTTGTATGTTTTCCTCCTTCTGTGTAAGACAGTATTGGGCTGATAGTCTCTATGTGTATACACTAAAGCTCGCAAAATGAATGTTGTAAAACTTAATGACGATTGTCCTATAATTTTTACTTTATTTTCTTATTTCAACAAAATTGGGTTTGCTTAAACTATATAGGTAGGCCTGTGATAAACAAAATGTGGTTGTTCCTCTGTAACAAAAATGTATATGAAATTGTATTTGTATAATTATATTGTAAACTGGAGAGCTAGAGGCGAGGAAGAGAGGAATAGAGCTATGAAACTGACAGATAGGGAGAGAGGGGAAGAGAGGAAGAGGACGGACACACAGTTGGATTTAGCAGGGGGAAAAAAGACGGAACAGAGGACGACTTGCGAGGAAATTTCATTTCTTGTCCTCTTTTTACAATTTGAGAGTGACCAGGCGAACCCTTTCATTCAAATCATAATTTTGTCCCTTGCTCTTCACTTCCCATTAGGTAAATGAGGGTGTACCATGGCAACGCATCTATTCATAATGATTCTAGAAATCAGTTGACCCATATATAAAATCAGGGGGTACGTGGAAGGTAATAAGTGTTAAGGACAGTGCCAACTCCTCACTATCTATTCGAGATTGATTCGATCTTACAGCGAGGCACATGCTAAAAAACAATGGGATGATGACAGGGGCCGATCCAGATTTTTTGTTGTTGTGTGTGTGTGTGTGTGTGTGTGTGTGAAAAAGGGAGGGTACAGTTCCAAAAATGAAGGAAAGAGAGGGTTATATTTTAGTTGACGATTATATACAAGTAAGGGAAGAGCGAGAAAGTGAGAGAGAGAGAGGGGAGAGAGAGAGAGAGGGAGAGAGAGAGAGAGAGAGAGCAAGAGAGAGAGAAATAAAGAGAAAGAGAGAATGATAGAAAGGGGGTTATAAGATTTCACATCAATTTGGGATGGAAAAGTGACACTTTAGTTTTAAAAAGGAGCTCTCATCGGTAGTGCCTCTTTTGTCCACCAGTGCAAACGTACGATATTGAAATCCTTTATATACGTGAATTATAAATTTAACAGTATGTTTTTTGTGGGAAGGTGTAATAACATGGAATTTTGAAGGCATTAATGACTGAATCGACTCTTCTACCGTGACCGATGATAGCGTAATGAGATAATAATATCATTTATATTCTGTTTGGGATTACTTGCTCATCCATATTGCAATTCATTTCAATTACAGCCTAATTTTGAGCAAGATTCAGTAGAGTTTAAAATTTAATACTGGCATTATCCACTAATACGCCATTTGTGCAAGAATTCATCAGAATTTGATATTCACTCGCAATATGCAATAATACGTCATTTAACTTGCGTAGTCATGGTTTTGATTTCCAATTTTGCTATGCATATTATCTATCTATGATTCATGATTAAGTTTTCAGTTTCCATGCAAATTAAACCTCTAACTTCCTTTTGAAGAAGAGAAATGGGATATTAATTTACTTCGCTATCCAGATATGACGTTTAGGTCTAGAAGATTATTTTTCTTCAAATGTAATGATGATGATCAAAAAGCATTACATTAGATAAAAAGAAATTACGAGAGTAGGAAAATAATAAATATAAGATATGTAGGAATCAGACGATGAGTTTGATTTTGGAATAGAGAATATGGGAAGAAAAATAAGTGACACACAGAGAGAAAGGAAAATGAGAAGATGCATGTTGATACACCGTTGCCCATAAAGTTTGAATTGTTTTTCTTTCTATACGTCTTTGCATTAAGCGATTGTGAGAATACGGTTTATTCTTGATAGATGAAATTAATATCATCTCAGAACTTGATTGATCAATGAAAAAAGTCATAGAGATTGATAAATAAAGTTCTGAGAAGATATAAACGTTATATATCACTATCAGGAATAAATCAGGAAAACATTGCTCCTTCCTATTTAGATCAAGCTCAAAAGCATTATTCATTGTCCCTCCCATCTCAACTAAAACATACGGTGAGCGTTATTTTACCCACGCCTCCTCAGTTTTATGGAGTGCACTTCCAGATTGATTTAAACAAGTTTAAGATTTCTCTTAAAGCCCGTCTGCACTAGTTTGGACAGGAAGGATTAGACCACCCAGCGTGGTCACTGGCAGGTGGTTATCTCATCAACTCAGCTCTCAATTAACATAAGAAAAAGAGGATCATGGGGGACCAACGTGCACCGCATACACACTCTAAAAACTGAAATGTTAAATCACCATTTAAAAGGGCCGAGGAGTGACCACGTTTTAAAATGGTAAATTAACACTTTGAACATGCTGTATCCAACACTATAAAGGTTGAATCCAGCATGTTAAAGTACAAGTCCACTCCAAAAATAACTTGCCTTTGATAGAAGCAAAAAAATCAGACAAACCAATCAAAAAAAGTTTGAGCAAAATCGGATAACTAATAAGAAAGGTATGAATTTTTGAAAAAGTATTTAAAACTAAAAAACAATGGAAATCACTACACAAATTGCCAATTTGGTTATCAGTTTGTGACGTCATGTCCTCACTATTTGTCAATTGCTTTATATAGGTTAATCCCATTAATTTCCCTTTTCATCCCCCAAAACTTGATTTCCCCATGCCTTTGCCCAGGTTATATGATTTGTATCATATTGCTTGCATGACATTTCACCCAAAAAATTCATGAACTTTGAAGAATTGATACTATTTTCTGAATATTGTATATTCATAATTATTGATTTTTATATAAATAGTTTATCAAAATTCACATTTTTCATGATTTAACTGGGAAAAATTACTCTATATTAGTGCATCCACACAAAAACATACTACTATCAATCTAACTTGGATGCTGGTGTGAAGAAATAAGATTCTTAGGGGGAAAATAGGAAATTTATATTATCAATATAAAGAAAATAATTAGTGGATAGTGAGGACATACGTCACAGACTCATGAGTGAGTTGCCAATTTGTGTAGTGATTTTCAAAGTTTTTCTTGTCATTAAAAATTCAAAACTTTCTTATTAGTTATCCGATTTTGCTCAAACTTTTTTTGATTGGTTTGTCTGATTTTTCTGGTTCTATTGAAAGTAAGTTATTTTTGGAGTGGACTTGCCCTGATACAATCTGACATTTTGAAAGAGTGGTCACTCCTCGGCCCTTTTAAATTGAGATTTAACATTTTAGTTTTCAGAATGTAGGCATTGTTTTCTATATAGAGGGAGCAAGTAGCTACAAGTAGTGCAGTGGGGCTTTAAAAGGTATTTATTCAATGTTAAAAGTGTACACCCATGAACTCAGTGTCCAACAATACATGTACTTTTTCGCTTCTAAGTGGATTTTCTAATTTGTATTACTTTTTTTTGTAATTTTTTTCCTTTCTATTTAAAGCGCATAGGGACATGCTAATCCTGTAATGTGTTATGCGCTGTAAAAGAACTGAGTATTATTATTATTATTAAATCTACTGTTACAATCAGTATATGAACAGAGGCAAAGAAACAAAAATTATTCCAACTTTATGGGCAAGGGTGTATATTGATTAGCTGATGAATAAAAGAAGACAACAAATCTCTCGAGGACACTTCAGTCTCACCTTTTAGTGCATTAGCCTTTTCCTTAGAGGTTCCTTGACTGTATCGATATTAATGTCATTACATCACATAGGCAGTATGTTCTCACACGAGCGAAAGATGTTGTCTGATCCGCAGCTTGGACTTACTTTAGGATCTGCTAGAGCCAATACTATGATAGTCTGAACGTGATTTTGTTGTTGTTGATGTTTTTGTTTTGTTTTTGTTTTTTATAACATTTCTCTTCTGCAATTTGATTCCCCTTACCCCCCTCCCACCCCCTGCAACACATTGATTCTTTGAACATTGTTGATCGTTCATTATACAACGCCAGAACTCAGCATGACTACGGGATGGATACATGAGCAATTAAGTGTCTGCATAATCGAATGACGATAAAAATGAAAGAAAAATAAAGGGAAAGGAGAGAGGGTTGTAAATAAAGACGGTCATGTTCTTTCGCATTTCAGTCATCTGGTATTAAAGATGGGTGCCCCCTATTACACAAGTGCTTACCCCTACCCCTTCAATAGCTGGCCCCACATTCCGGACAGGAGCAATTTGAAAAGTGATGCCCTACGCGAAAGACTGACATTACCTTGAATCAATTTCAACTAAAATAAAACACATAACATTAGAAAGTACTGTTGCCTAATATCGTTTTCTAAATATGCTGTTCACGAGAGCAAGTACTACATCATGAAAATTGTTTTCGTATATAATATAATTGTTTTTCTCAAAATGATCAGACTAGTCTCAGGAATGCAATGCTTACACGATCCTCGTTCAGGATCTAATGGTTTTCTACACGGGGAGAAAAAATAATAGGTTTGCTATCATTAGGGTATACGGCGCCAGCGTCTTATTTTGGCGGGAATATATAGTCTGTTGTTTGTTCAATTCCAAGAACTAGTTCATAGGGTGATAATGAGGCTAATGGAATAATTCTAGTTAGAGGCTGGAATTTAATGGAGGATAGAAGAAGATGGCCGATGGAAAAGAAATCAATCCCGTTGTCACAATTATTTCAGTATCTATCTTGTCACCATTTCTCTCTCTCTCTCTCTCTCTCTCACACACACACACACACTCTGTCTTAAGTGTTATCTTTTCCTCGTATCTTTATAAATAGTATTTGCACTATGTATTTAATTAGTTTAAACATTTTATTAAGGAAACATGTGATTTATCTTAGTATTTATTTAATTTCATACAGGAGTTTTCAGTGCAATTATAGTTTGTAATTGGTAATGATCAGAGTATTCTATTCATATATTTTGAAGTTTTGGATCCGTCAAATTGAGAACAAAAGTTACACAATTTTTTTCAAATATCACAAATATCGAAGAGCAGGGTATGAGAGTACTATACACTTAATATGGCAAACATCACTTGGTCCGAGTCATAAACTGTTCAATATAATATTAAGAGGAATCCTTCTCATGTTATCTTTGCATAATGAAGTTCTACTTCAAAAGAATACAAAAGACGAGATAGATCACAAATTATTATTGTATCTTCACAAGTACTCACCATTTCATTTGAATTTGTTTATACTTTATGATCAGAAGGGAAATAAGATGGAATTTGAATTTCAGTATCATATAAAGGAAAATGGACGAACGGACATAGACAAGTATATAACCAAAACAATTCGATGAGATGTTCTGGTCAATCTTGAAGTAAATGCTCGTTGGACTATGCTTCGATTTTTCCAGCGCTTTCAGTAAATGGGATGCTGAATTGATACACATCTTTCGAGTGAACTCAAATCGACCTCTTTGATTGGTACATCTCCGGTGTCTCCTTCAGCATGTGATTAATGGAGAGGAAATGTTTGAATATTCAAAAGGAAACCAGCAAATAGCTAGGTGATTTCCCAGTAGATACCACACTACTCACTGACCTGTGAACGAACGAACGAACACAACGTCATCAAGGCGTTTATTGATCAATCGAGAGCATGTTAACACTGGTCAGTTATAGAAAGCCGTACAGGGAGCTGTCTGAGAAGGATACACAAGACAAAGATGCGTCGAACGAGGAATAATGCAAAATAAAAATGATAAAGCCATGTTCTGTCTGGAAATGTCTATCAATATGTATAAAGATACTTAAAGTCAAGTCAATAAAGTTCCGGGAGTTACAATAAATACTAATGTACGCTTCAAAATGAGGTTTGGTTAGTACATAAGTTAACAATTCACGTACTCCCCTCTATACTTGTATATTATGCCAATGAACAGGACTGCTTACTGTTACATAGTCTAATAACAGTTTCTCATACTTTTCTGTTAGAAATGACCAGACAAATATCCCGTGCGGGGACATTACATCAGCTTTAAATCTTTTTACGGTGGTATACCATATTAAATAGTAGATACTGGTAATGTTAACACACTAGAGAAATGAAGTAGATGGCGGGGAAAAGGAGGAGTGGTCTTTACTCTCCTCCAATAGTTCAACAACAACAACAACAGCATTAGCGTGAAATTATCGTACAAGATCGGAAGTGGTTGCCATTAACAGGTCAACACTTGGATCCATTATCCTTCCAAGCCGGTCGAAAGCTGAACGATGAAGAGCAATCTAGCTGGATGGTGGAAGCATTTTGGTTGATCAATTACATCACAGTTCAGCCAGGGAGTATTATATTTTTTGGCTTGTTTTACATGAATTTGCCTTCCAGTGCGTCCACGATCTCTTTAATCACTCGCAGCTATGATTTCGTCAGCTCTAACGTTACTCGATATTTTTAAAATGCGCGTCGCAAATGTTTGTGGAATAAAACAGTTTGCTAAAAGGTATTGAAAATTCAGTTTGGCTGAAGGCAAGCCCTAGAGTTGACAAATGACGATGCCAATCCTTTCCCAAAGCGAATGAATCCTTGATTACCGAATTTCTGAAGGACGAACATGAGATAAAAACTAACAGGAAATTGTGAAAATGACGCACATATTTTGAATACCAAAATACCAAAGATAAAGGGCTACATAATTAATCATTAAAATGGTAAACAAAATGAAAAGTCGTATGTAGGCTTACTGATAATTGAGGGTTTACATTTGATAAAAGAAAAATTAACCTATTAAAGCTGTGGATCAAAAGAAATCATATTTTTCTCGATTGTAAGAGATATAACGGGGGTTAGATATTTGTAGACATTCAAATTCTCAATGTGCATTTACTGTGTTTCTTTCACTGCCCATCTCCGTCTCTCTCTCTCTCTCTCTTTCTCTCTCTCTCTCTCTTTCTCTCTCTCTCTCTCTCCCTCCCTCCCTCCCTCACTCTCTTTCTTTCTCTCTACATTTCTCATTAACTTTACTCGTCCTCTTGATACCTCTCAGTTTACCATTTTAATCACTCTTCTTCTAGTTCAGCGCATCTGCACCTGTGATCGCCTTTTGTCAATTTCATCAATGTGTCACGTGACACACCCTTACCACGTTCACTTTACACAATATTGAACGTGATGATATTATGGGAACTGAGCCGTCGAAGTTTCTCACTCATTCCCTGGGTGCCCTAGCTGGGCCACGTCTCTTAAAAATTTGTGATTGATCTATAGATCTACAAATCACTTTGATAGTGAATTGGTAGGGACCTAACACCAATTGTTTCTTGGCTTTATATTATATGACGGGGACCCGGACGTAAATTAATGAAATTCACGTATCGTCTGTTTAGAGCCAGGAGGACGTTAACTCTGTATTAAAGAATATCAGTTAATGCCCTCCTGCCTCCAAACAGACGATATGGGGATTTTTTTTTTTAAATAAAGAATCTTTGTTCCTTTCGTATTTGAATCTCACAGGTCACTTTGATTATTTTGTTAGCATATTTAGTTATGATTATGTTGTACGAACGACAAACGACCGATACATTACAACTCGTGAAATCTCGTCAATCAAAATATAACTAAGAAAATGCTTTGAAATAAAACTCTTGTCGTATACCATGGAACATATATATTTTTTCGTATCCCTATGACAAACCAGACAAGTAATGATTAGTATTGAATAAAACATACTAGATGCGTTATGTGCGTGGGAGGTATTTCCGTTCCCTCCAGTTCAAAAATGTGAATATTATTCCACTTTTTATCAGGACAATCTGCTATTCTATCTATAGGTCTGCTGCCAATGCATCCATCTAATCTAACACGTCCCCGTCTGTAATTGAAGCAGATCTTTTAGTGGTTTCTGTGGTGAATCTCTTCCAGTATTTCTCTAAGTTGGCGCAACAGGGACACACCACAATTATCCATCACTATTTCCCCGTTCTACTCTCTCCCCCTCTCTCCCACCTCTCTCCCCCTCTTTCTCTCCCCCTCCCTTCACCTCTCTCACTCTCTCTCTCTCTCTCTCCCTCCCTCCCCCTCTCTCTCTCTCTCACTCTCACTTTACTTCTCTTTCTATCACATTTCATATTCTGGGCAAGTCCACTGGGTATTTTGTCTCTGACGTTATAAGACTATATTAAAAGATGTTAGTATGCCTGATGATCGTATTAAGTTAGAAACTCTGCTGTCGTGACTGCAGCTTTAAATCAGAATTCAGAACAAAATAGCAAGGACAATGATACTTTAGATTCTAATTGTATTCATTATTCCACGATCCTTGGTAACGCGAAGGACTTCAATTATTGAATACATTGGGCTTTTGCACTTTTATTACATTTCATCATAATTTATCTCTGTCTATCTGTCTTTCCTTGGCTCTCTTTAATAGTCTCCATACTGATCTGAGTGAACTCTCCCTCTCACACTCCCGTCCTTCCTTAACACTTGCCTTTGATTACGTTTCCATAATCATGACCATCTCTCTGCTCCCTCATATTTCTTTCCATTCCTCACATTCTATCTCTCTCTCTCTTTCTCTTTCTCTTCTCTCTCTCTCTCTCTCTCTCTATACCCCCTTCTCTCTTACCACCATCATCATCATCATCATCATCGTCTCTCTCCAAATCTCTCACTCTTACCGCTCCTTACCGCATCACAACTACACTATCCCTCATCGTGGCATTCTTGGACCGCACTGCTTTCAACAAGAGTGACCCCCTCCCCCTCTCTCTATATATATCTCTATATATCTCTCTCTATCTCTTTCATCGTCATTATCTCTTTCTCTCTTTCCATCTCCCACTCTTACCACCTCCTTACCGCATCACAACCGCCCTATCCTCCATCGTGGCGTTGTGGGCCACACTGCTTTCATCAAGAATGACTTCCATAACCGCAACCCAGAGTGAATGAAGTACCAGAGGAGTCATGAGGACAGATGATAAATAATAAAAGGAAAGAATTCTCGGTCAAGTGTTTCAGTTTCAGTTTCAGTTTTAATAAGTGAATACAGTTACATAGACTGTATAATTAATCATATTAATTCAAGAAGCATTAGACATTTTTATTTTTCAAAACAGTGAATTTTGGCGATTATAAAGGAAACAATCTTTAGAGAATTGCAATCAGCGTTCAGTTTTTAAAGACAAGATAGAGCTCTGTAAATGCGAAGTATAATTTGTCAGCTTTCTCTCTATGCATCTTCTCTTTTAGAAGCATACTACTGGAAGTTCCCCCCCCCACCAAAAATGAAAAGCTCAAATTTGTACCCTCAGAAAGTGCAGCACCACTAACTATGACGCAAATTTGAACTGTAATGGTGCCAAATTGCACCTTGGATGTGGCCTGACTTAGAAGAGTGCAAAATTGAACCTCGATCAAGAAGGGCAAATGTTCAACTTCACATCTTTACTTCTATTGTACTGGCTTTAGGTGCGAATTGAGAACATTCTTTTCTTCAGCACAATCCTTATGGACACATTGCAATGTTACCGAGTCACTTTAAGCGGCCTGACCTCGAATAACCTATACACCGATACCTCTCTAAGTCATCGCAATCAGAAATCATTGATCCGTTGATATTATATATATTTTTTTTGGTCGCTTTTTTAGTATAAAGTCTGTAATTAGACCGAGTAATGTAAAGAGCTAGAGTGAAGCATCAGGATAAGGGAGATAGTAAGAACTGAATAAAAGAATAATTCGGAGAAGATTCGAAAAAGTTTACAGATGGGTACCTTTTTACAACAAGGCACCCCTTCGACTCGTATTCCACTATTATAACATTTAGGATCAAGTAAGGAAAGCAACGTCGTTTAAAAAAAATAAAAACAAATCACGGAATAACTCAACGGCGTAAGTACTAAAATGATCTCTTTGAACGTAATATTATTCAGTACATCGTACCCTACCCCCTGGCAATTCGAAATTTGATGAGGCTCTAATACGACACTAAAACGTGTAGGAGTCGCTGGTCACAAAATAACGACGACACGCAATTATGCTATGCGAATAGAGCTGGTGAAAGAGAGAGTATTCGAAGTGGAGGGGGATCAAATGTCGGCTTGAATTGAGACGACTGTCCAGTCATGCAGGAACCCGTACACAAACTTGAAGATGTATTGGAGAAAATAAAACGACGAGGACTTAGAGAGGTATCGGTGTATAGGTAATTCGAGGTCAGACCGCTTAAAGGAAACAACGAAGATAATAATAGTGCATGTAATTCAGCTATGCAAGACTTGATGGAAATCTCTTCAAAGTGATATGGAATGCAAGGTGACCTTGAAGAAGGTTCTCAAGTTTTGGGGTATGTTTTGAGGGTAAATTATACAGAGAACACTCACACAATGCCCCAGTACCGGCCCTATAATCGGGCGAGTGTTAGAAAATAGAAGGAAAAACAAAGCCGCACTAATGATATTAATATGGAAAATATGTGAAATTAATCCTGTTAATTGGAATTAAAAACGGGAACATGACATAGTTCAGGCATAATATATATCATTAAAAACAAGGACACGTTTGTGTCATTGCTTTCGACAGTAGATGTGAACTTAGACGCGGTAGACAACGAGGATTCAAATTAATCAACTCAAGACTGAGAAGCTCACATACCGTGACTCCACGTAATTCTGAAGTAAGAGGGCGTTAAACAAGACTTTAATTAAACCCGAAAGGGTAATGTGTTTTCTAATCTCAACAAGTCTCCTTTAAAACTCTCCACACTCCTGTAGCCTATAAATAGTGCGCGCATTCGCTGCTAACCGTGCAGGCGTGACTTCAGCAAGGAACTAAGTGATAAGAGTGAAAGGTCAACGGGGGTTTGCGAAAAGGCGCCGTCCAAGTCCCGGAAGAAAATTAAAACATTAATGACACATTGAGGTTAAATTGAAACGGCATTAAGTAGAAGACATGAGTAAAATGCCGTATGTCTCAGGTAGAGTGGCTTAATCAGAAGGCACGTCTGGACTGGAAGGTCACAGACTCAAGTTTTGCACAAGCAGAAGAATTCAAGACACCGCTGCATGCGTGCATTCTGTGCATGCATTGCAGGACGAAGAGCCTGGCCTGACTTGAAACACAGTGCATTATTACAACTTTTGTTAAGGAGTCTGTCAGAAAGAAAGCGCTTGGTATTCTGTATCCGCCGGATGTGTTCACGAACGGAGAAATAATTTCTTCAGAATTGAAAGGCCTTCTCTTCTTTTGAATAATCATAATACAAAAATATCGATCATAAAAATATAACGCAATGCACTTAGCCAATATGCCGAGGCGCACCAATTTTAACCTCGGCTTTAGCCTCGCTGCCTTGCAAGCTAAGGGTCAAGAGTGACCAAAAGAAGTGGATGAATATCTCACAAAATTGCATTATTGCTTGGGCATGGATTCTCTCTGATCCATAGTCCATTAAACACTTCTATAACGTAATACAAGTTTTAAAAAAAATAATGCATTGTAAATGTGATATGAAAGCGCACCGTAATGCAGAAAATAGTTTTAACCTGTCAAGACTTTAATAACCGAAAGATGCACTCTTCATTTCGAAACTCTGTTACTATGACGACGGCGTAAAGCCATAGGATCTTTTCAAGGAGAGGACTCGACACGAAATTGCATTTTTTCCCCTTCTATCCGGGAATATTTCAGCAATTGCCGCCAGGAGATTAGATCAGACATCATTACCGACAAAAGTCTTGCAGGCAAAACTTGAAATGAATTTTCACATTGTCTTTTGGGGTTATGATTCCTTTTTCGTATTTTATTTTCATCTCAGGGAAAGGCTATAGGTCCGTATATGCCTGTCGGACATGAAATATAATAAAAGGTTGAACTTGAGAGATATTATTTTCACTTGTTCAAAGTGCATTCGGATTGTTCAATATTGAGATGATGACAGCACAAGGTTTTTATTAGTGTCGTGACTTTTGGATGATTATGGTATTGAAGCATGCATGGGAGATTTATTCCGGTATGTTCCGAGATCTATATGAGACGCTCTACACACGATTTTAGAGAGAGAGAGAGAGAGAGAGAGAGAGATGGATGAAGTGCGTGACACAGATAGATGGAAAACATTGGATAATACAGATGGAGAAGTTGTGAGGAAGGGATTGACTTTGATCAATCTGAAGGAATCAAAACTGAATCCGCGATCTTCATAATTCTAAGCCTATTCTATATTGCAAAACAACAAAAAATCTTGTCAAAAGCAAAAACATAATTATATTTCAAATCATGGCATGATAAAATTGTAAGTATATAGTGGGTAATTACATCAACAGTATTGGGAATGGGGTGCTTTTTGGATGGAAGACTTAGCGATGATAATGCCAAAGGGGATGTAATAGATAAAGAGAAATGAGGTAGAGAGTACAGAGGGAAGGAATATGTATGCGTGTGTGTGTGTGTGTGAGAGAGAGAGAGAGAGAGAGAGAGAGAGAGTGAGAGAAGGAGAGGGGGAGAGAGAAAGAGATACATAAAGAGAGAGATTTGAGGGAGAGCATGGTATAGATAGTGAAATATCTAGACAGAGAGAGAGAGGGAGAGAGAGAAAAAAAAGGGAGATAAGTGGGGAAGTGTGAACATGCCAAACACATTCTGTGTCTATAATTGAAACCGTCAAAAGTTGACTCTATCTCTCTGTAATTTGAATGAGGTAGGAAGTGACAGAGGATAAGTTAATGGGCAAGAACGCTTCAATCAGAACAGATGGTCCTCCTATGGCATGTAGTGAGTGATTGAAATGATATTACGGTATTAGGAATGGGGCGCTTATGAGATGGAGGGCATGGCGATGTCACTGCATGTAATGCACTTCCACTGATTCATCACTTTACGGAGTATTTTCTTCTTTTCTTTTTGAAGGGAGTGTTAATGGGTTAACAAAGTATCAGAAGAAAATATTGGCATGATATTCGACCACAGGGAAAGCCTTTATATACCTCAAGTGGCAAGCTAATCCTATACCTCTCTTCCCCAGTAATACTAAATATTACATTCTTCAATTTTGTGTTGTAAATGGACATAATTAGGATTTTAAACTGTATGCTTAATTTTCTTCCTCACCACTTTATCACTCTCTTCTACTCCTGTTTTGATTTAATTTTCTCCACCCAATCTCTGTCCGTCACCTCCTTTTTTCCTCTATTTGACTTTATCTTTATTCACATCTCCTCCACTCTTTAATTTTTGTTTTACTCGACCCATTTTTTCCTGTCTCTTCCCTTACTTTCTACCATATGCAATTTGGTTGAAGAAAGAAAGATCTTGGCATTCTAAGTACAAGCAGTATACACTTGTTGAACGGTGCTGGTAAGAAACAGGCATCAATTAGAAAGTAGATGACGTCTTTTCCCGCCATTAGTGTTGTTTTCCCCTTTTCCCGCGCGCGACACGGATCCCATCTGCCCTTGGAACTGGATAACATTTCATCTTGGTGTTTTAGCCAGGCATCTACGGAAAGTGAGATGTTTTTTCTTCTTTTTCTCATCGCCAAATTTATACGCGAGAGATTGTATTCTTCTCTCTCGTCATCCATTATTCAACCTTTGGCGCGGCTCAAACAGCAATTCAATCGGTTTTGTAGGCATCGTCATCATGCATTGTGAATTGTTCTTCGCAAAACACAGAAGTTTGAAGTGGCGTCTAGCTGGTGGCATTTTGAATAGAAAACGTTATGTTCTGAGATCGGTGTAAATTTTTGATACACTTTCCCGAAATATAAATGTATACATGAATACATAATAATTCTTTCCAATACCATGATCCCAGTATTATAATCTTAGCATTCATATTTCGCGCAGTATTGACATCATGCAAGATGACAGTGTATTCATTTTCATGTAGAAAAATAGAATAACTGATTTATTTCTCCCTTATGTTATCAATCTGCCTGATTTTATCCCCTGCCCATGCCTCTTTTACAACGTATAAATCTCACACAACGCACGCTTCATTTCTAAAACCTCTTAATTCCTTTGACAGTACTTGTTTTTCATAAAAATGAACTAGACAAACTAGACAAAATGATCCATTTATTCGGGACGCAAATTGTATTGATGTTAATATTGAGACGCCCAGAATAAATAGATGACGAAAGAGAATATGCAGAGAGAAAGAGAAAGAGAAAGATAGAAAGCTATAGACAGAAAGAGAAATTAAAGTCTGAAGAGAAAGAGGAAAAGGAGAGGTAGACAGGGAGGGAGAGAGAGAGAGGGAGAGTATGCAGAGAAAGAGAAAGAGAAAGATAGAAAGCTATAGACAGAAAGAGAAATTTAAGTCTGAAGAGAAAGAGAAAAGGAGAGGTAGACAGGAGGAGAGAGAGAGAGAGAGAGGGGGAGAGAATTTGGTTGGATGAGGATCTTAAACCATATCATGCATATAGTAAACACCAGTAAGGAAGAAATAAAGAAGGAGAAGGAGATTCATCTGCAAACAAGAGACCACTTTTCGATGGGGCTATATTCACCTCAACACACAAACTCATTGCTAAACCATATATACCTCAGCTCTTCATAAGAGTTTGGAGGTAATATTAGGATGGCGCGAAAATCTCTCTATCTCGTCCCTATCGCGTTACGTGCCCATGAAAATTCATGAATCCCGATTTAGGCTACAAGTTTTACATTCGATCGGCTGGCTAATTCTCCGTGGGCATGCCCACTATTTGAAGAGGAACATTTTAAATGTTTAGACTGCTTTCCTTTGCAAATACGCCAGGGGGTCTCTTACCACTTCTTCATCTTCCTCTTTTGTCCCCTTTTATTTGTTCTTCTTCTTTTCGTCTGCAATACTGTCTACAAAGAATATAATAGCAGGATGATTCCACTTGCCTGAGGAGTTTGCAGTACTGGCGATGATGACTTCCTGAATGTATTTCTATTTCTTGGTAGAAATATCTGAGCTATAATACCGCACGGTATAAACCAAAAACGAGGGTAAATAGGGTATCCTCCAGTATACAAAAGCATAAAGTTAAGGGGCTGAAGAATGCTTTTGCGGCTGATGGGAGCACCAACCCCCACCCCGCCTATGACGTAATCCATAATAGTATATATCCGTAAAAAACTTGACACTTACCATGCAATGGATGTATACCCGGAAGATGTGAGTAAAAGTTTTTATTTTACTCGATGTACCTGTTTTCAAAACTAATGTTTAGATTCATGGAATGTTGACTACAGGGGGCACTGAAGGTTTTAGCCAATTCTCATAAAATCAACATTATTGTATGCATATAGTTTTCTTCAAACGGAAATGAAGATGAAGCTTAGCTCCCGCCCCACCCTTCTTCAAACCCTGGCATAAGTCAAGTTACTGATCTTCATGTGTTATTGGGGAACAATATCCCACGCTGTTTGTAGTTTAATAGTTTCCAATATAATTATGAATGACAAGAATTTTCGATTTTTACTTGATTTTTTGTTGTTGATCGTTAGGAATAAAAATAAGTTAAATGGAATAGGATTACCATACTTATTTTTTTAGTTCACTCAATAAACGAAATATTCACGTTATTGAGGAATTGGTAACATAATGAACAGTATTGTGATATTATTATTATTGAAAAATACAATTCACTTTTTCAAAAGACTGATAGTTAATGTTGTACATGTGAATCGGGAACAGCATTTAGGGAGGACTTACCCTTTACCCTTCCTAAAGATTCCTACTTGTTTAATGAAATGATGCTCAACATGCTCTAGACAACTGATAACACGACAGTTCATCAACATTGTTATCAGACCAATCATCTCCAGAAAGTCACTTTATCTTACTCCTGTAATCTCTGGAGCTAATGAAATAAAATCTTATTAAGGTTTTATCTCTCCACACATTCCCATTTCCCTGCCAGTATTTGCGTTCCTGTCTTCTGCTTAAAGAGAAAATCTTGTCTGTCGATGGGTGTATCTAGTCTAGGTAAGGCTTCATCCAAGATGTAATTTTCATCTTTTTCTCCTGAAGCAAAGAAATACATCTAATACCTTCTTTGCTTCTCCGATTTACCTCACGCCTCACGGTGTGTTGTTTATCAATTTCTATGATTATAATCTACATTATATAGATATTTGTGAACAAGATATTGATACCAATAAAGATGTTCAATGCGATACAAAATAATATTGTGCAATAAAATATCAATACAGAAAAATACACGAGTGTCTTTAATAATTGTTTTAATTTATTCAGACACGTGAGGGGGGATGTAGCGAGACGGTTTTTTTACAACATTGTATTGGAGATAATGATCAGAATGGCCCGAATTCTCAAAGGAGGTTTAAATTTAACCCATGGTTTAAACCCTCATTTACATAACCCATGGTTTAAAATAGGCGCAAAATAAGCGCGACACAAGTCAGAGGTCCAATATTAGACGTGCGCAAGGTAAGGTACGCTTATTTTGCGCTAATTTTAAACCATGGGTATGTAAATGAAGGTTTAAACCAGGGGTTAAATGTAAACCTCCTTTGTGAATTCGGGCCAGTCAGTTTGACAATACTAGTACTAATTAGATGAATAGATAGACTGGAAATTTACTTAAGCAAAGCTGGAACATATTATAGAACATTCATTATCTTTTATCGATACGGCATAATATTCAAAGGGAACATTTTTACGTGACTACAATACAGATACGCATATGAAAACCAAATATATATAGGTCTTCCTATACTTTCTGTACAATGAAAATGTATGTAATTTTTAAACAGTATGATTAACAAAACATTAATTTTATCAACATTTTTCAGTGCATACAAGCTGTATACCAATATCACTAATTTCTTTCCTTAAACATGTTTAAATCAGATTATACTCAACCGTAATGCGGTGTTCCTCTACCAGTAGTTCACATCTTTTATACATAAATAAGACTTGTCACATCTCCGCGTTTGTACTCATTATCATAAAAAGTGTTTTCTTATCACATTTGTATTATCTAATGTAGAACGACGATTGTATGACTCGTGTATTGGCAAAATAAATGCAAACATGTTCACATTCATTATCCTCATAGCATATTCGCCTCGATTCTGCCAAATTACATTAGTCCTAATCCAAACCAAGTGCATTTGCAATCTCCCTGTTACCCCAATACAAGTAATTTTCCCTAAATAATATCTCCGGGGTTGCCAATTTGCCAAATAGAAACTATAATTGTGTTAGCTGTCTCTGATGGGTTTCATAATGTTTAAGAAGGGCTTGATCATGTTGAGATAAGTTGATGTCATTACATCGTCTGGGGTAGTCGTCTTATCATTTTGGGATATCCCATTTGCTCTCCTTTAAAGGTGGGAGACAGGGTATAGAACTATAGATTAATAATCATATCAGCCATTTTGATGTATGCGTCAGTATACCTTATTCATCAACCAGTGTTGGTTGCTACAAGCAGATCTAAATGTAGCATTTACCCTTTCAAGACGGGATTTATTTTAAGGGCTAAATTGATCACATGTTGTTCTTCAAATTGGCAACAATAAATGTTTTCTTTTATTGTTACATTGGTCTAATAAAATTTATTGTCTCTAAAAGCAACATCTATGGGTAGGAACTTAGTCAAAAGTTTTTTTGAATTGCCCATTTTGATCGAAAATAATGGTTTTGAACCTCTAAACGTGTGCCTACTTCAGGATTTTGAAACTTATTTTCCTTTTTAAAATGCCTGGCATCAAACGCAATAAGGTCATGCAAGAAAAATGGATGTAATGTGTGCTTTTGTTTCTCGCTCTTTCCATTTATGCACCAGGTATATTTTGAAGGGCTCTGAATAAAAATGTATTGAGCCAAACCACAATATGTGGAATGAGAGTCCCGAAAGGGTTAATAATATCGAGATGACTATAATCATTGGCATTACTGAATTCAGTGGAGTGAAATTATCATAGGAAAATGTTAATACCATTGACATCATATTTTTCTTCATTCCTCTTTCATAAACAAAATTCTAATATCAACCTAAATCTTGCCCAACATTTAAATAGCGATACTGATAAAATATTGATTTTCATTCACCTAGCTTTTTTTCGTTTAGCGTCTTGCCTATAAAACATATAGATGAGGTTTACACTACAATGCGATAACTCTCGAGATAGCAATCCCTTGTATTATATTGAGACGTGCGAAAAAACAAATAGGTGTGAGACAGCGTTCGGCATGTTTAGGAAGATCGATAAAGCCAGGCCTGCAATCCATACAAGTCTAACTCAGTTAGTCAATAAGAATTGAACAAAGAGAAATGTAAGTCAAAAAGGAACAATTCTATCGATACGTTTATTCTTCAGCAAGTCGTGTTCTCTTCGTCTCACCGTTTGTACTAACCACTTGAGAAGAACCTCGCTCTGCGCGAGCTTGATACAACTTTACTCTTAAAGACTCATAATATGATGACAATTTGTGTCCAATTTAATGCTACATCTAAATTCTGAAAGCTGCATTATTTAATAGACTTACGGATATCCCATCAATTGTACAGCTAAAGGCATAGATAATCAGCACTAGAATGGAAATTGATTTCACAGTCATGAATGAGCAGGGCCAGTGGGTGGTAAAAATCACTCTCTTGGAGTTGATGGTCTAAGATCCATAGGAGAGGTCTTAGACCCCTACCATCGATCGGATGCACTAGGCCTATACTTCATGCATGGCGTTTCAATACTATTTCCGGTCTTTGTCACTCCACAATATTGTCGTTCAGTTAAGCTTCACTTTCTTATTCAAAGGGGGCAAGGGGCTTCTGCCCCCCCCCGGCAATTTTCCAGCAAGAAAAACAAATCAAAACAAATTTTATATTGTAAGGAAATCGTTTGTAGGCAAATTACTATATAATTCTTCTCTTGAAAATACACAAAAGGAACGATTCATTCTTGGAAATTCGATCATGATGTTAACCATAGACCTTAGGGTTATATGACGCCAAATTTGGACACTTCCAATGAGAGGGGCCATGGAGGTGGGTACGTCAATATCAATAGCCTATAGCCTAAATAAATGTCATAAAGCAGTAGAAAATAGGTTGATCGAATTCTTTGAAGAAAAGTGTCAAGTGTCATCAAACACGAAAACTAATAATTGAATCAATATTGAAGGTTGATACCAAATGAACCAGAAACTGGAACGTGACAAATAATAACTGGATGGAATGGAGCGTTGCTGTGTGTTTCCCCCTTTTATTTTGGCGATATCTCTAACCCCCACCGTGAATGTATAGGGCCTCTGGACATAGTGCTTGGGTGGCTGTAAGCTTAGAGGTTTCGCCACTTCTGAGGTAAAGCAACATATACTGCTTGCCATAGCTTTTTAGCCTAATTCAATATGTTCCTTTTGTGTTTGATATTTGAATTAATCGCACTGTTTTTTAAATATGTATACGTTTAGCACATTCAAATTGATATTTCAGCTAATACTGTTATCCTAGCCTAGCTACTGGATAACAACAGGGGAATTCAAATTATCCAATTGCGTTATCGTCTTATCTTTATTTAAAAGCAGTATTTACCGAAGTGATAAATATCTGATTGACCTGTGCATGTGATATTTCAACCAGATCTCTTCTTTGTTAAATCTCACATCTCATATTTTAACGCGTTTGAAGAAAGAAAAAAAAAAATCATTATGCAACTGCACACGAGATATAGGCTGCTATATAACCATTCAATAACCGCAAGTATAATGTATAGGTATATGCGAGGTCACGATTTAAATTAAAAAAACAAACGAGGACGATCCTTCTTAAATATTTTATTATCTTCTTACTCCATTTCGAATGGCGCATCTCTTCTGAATCCCGTGTGTATTGAAAGGAACCCACTGATGAATATTGTACAACTTCCAAGACAATCGAGCGAGGAAATGCTAACGACAAAACACAAATCAATATAATTTAAGACGGTCAGCATTGCGTAATCATTGAAGGTGTTAAGTCTCTAGATGTAGTAATTCACGAACAACTATTTTGACAAGGAAGGGTTGGCTTATCAATGGAATAAATTGTGAATATTGTGAAAGGTTTATCGGAGAAGAATACTTTTAGAGCCAAGATAATAATAGACTTGACAGATAGTAAAACGTTTATTTAAAAGCCACTTAAAAGTGGAGTGGTGAAAAGTTTTACACGAATCGATGCCTATCTTAATCAATACTGTACAACACGTCTGTTATTTAAATTGAAGTGTTATCCCTGTGAAACTACACACGTATATTTTTCTTTGTGAATGATTTTTAAAAATATAAAATAGTATTTGCAATGCCATGTATCATAGGTGAAGTCACTCTTGAAAGAAACAAGATAACAACTTCTTATTTTATCAATCCTTTGTTCTCCACAGTATCAAAGTATGGTGATAAATATGATTGCTGGAGATGGAATTTGCAAGGGCGTGAATATTGAAAAAAGAAGGAGAATGTAATTAGAATAATAATAAGAAGAAACATAAGAAGCACCGGAAGAACAAGAAGATGAAGACGAAGAAGAAGAAGAAGAAGAAGAAGAAGAAGAAGAAGAAGAAGAAGAAGAAGAAGAAGAAGAAGAAGAAGAAAAAAAGAAGAAGAAGAAGAAGAAGAAGAAGAAGAAGAAGAAGAAGAAGGAGAAGAAAAAGTAGAAGAAAGAAGAAGAAAAAACAACAAGAAGATCAAGAAGAAGGAGGAGGAGAAGGAGGAGGAGGAGGCAGGATTCGACCTTGTCACCGCCCACACTACAGGAACACCATCTTGAAATAAAGTAAGGACAGGAACTGGTTTCTTATGATACGTACGTGTGGCGAATGCTGTATAAGCTCCTTCTTTTTAATGATATTCCTGCCATATTTTCTCCTCAAATCAATATTTCTCTTCACCGTCTCTCCTTGATGGGTTTATCGTGCTCTGTTCGCATTGACACAGACTGGACACCATTACATTATTTGACGATTACAGGTATAGGCTACCCCAAATCCTTGATAAGAATCTTAAAATCCATTGATCAATAAAGCAAGATACCCATTTTATAAATGTAATGCTTCCTGGGAGAAATTTCAATTATTTAAACATATTTGTGGCTTACACCCAGTAAGAAGATCGACCAGTGATGGCCTGGTGGTAGAGTCGCTGCCCGGCAAGCAGTAGATGCAGGTTCAAGTCCCGCTGGTTCCAAGATTTTTTCTGACTTGTTTTTCACTACAGATCGATCAATCGATCTTATTTATGTTTAAATAAAAGATACCCATTGTTTCAAATAACACTCCGTTGGTGTTTTGGCCCAAAACTATAAGGTACGAACAAAAAAAAGGTCTCTATTCAAAATTTGTGTATACTGTTTTACTGCGTAATCCAAGTTATTTTTTTATAAATCGAACAGACTGAAAGTGGGTTAGGATAGGAATATATTATTGCATTACTGACGCTTGTCATCATTTGTTTTGCATCGTTCAAGAGTATGCGGGCAGTTGCCCAATGCCTGTGGGGTGAATGCTTTTGTACATATGACTCCAACACGCAGTGAATTAAGTTTTAATTCTAAATCACGAACGTGAGAACGAACGAGCAGCGGATAAGAATTTTTAAAGCTTTTCCTTGAACGTTTTACACAATTCGAAAAGCAAACAATATTACGACTATCACTAACCTGCACATAGGGATGGGTAGTATGAAAGGTTCTGCACGGCATAGCTGGTGCACGACCGTCACGTGTGGGGGCAATGTGAACGTGACCTTATCCTGATTGCATCCCTAATCTTTGTTTGCGTTTCTCCAATGCACTCGACATTGTTTCAACGCCATGGTTGGATGGATGGATGGCTGGCATCCCTCAAGCAGCGGTGGCGATGGATGATGATTCAGGCAAGCATCATCCATGTTTAATGGTTGGCGTAGTATCTAATGGAGCAAAGGGGTTTCATCCCAAATACACTAGGGTACATAGGCGAGAGCCATAGGGTATACGGTGACATTGGGTGCCATTCAACCGTGATAATGATTGCATGATCCAATTCCAACAGGGGTTGAAGACAATCTAAAGTGTTAACGAGAGGAGACGGGGGTAGGGTATCTGACCATCTTGGATAAGATCATTTTTTTAATACGTAAAGAAGAGGAGGAGGTAGAAAGGGTCTCTCTCTCCCACACCACTCTTCAGCTCTCATCCTGAGTATCATAATTATAGGGATGAGGCTCACCCATGGTCGTCCTGACTAATCACCATGGTAACCATAAATCAAAGGTCATCAGACTATCCCGTTCACCCGCTTTTCAAGACGCAGCATAAGGAAGGGTCATACAAAGTCTCTCGAAAGTACATGTTACTATATTATGTATATTTCAATCTTCAGAAACTGCCCTCGTTTCATCAAGTATCTTATCAATATGAAACGATAGTACAAGATAGTATATACAAGATAGTATAAGATATATTACCATACTCTCATCTGCAGTGGAGAAAGCATATAGAGTTGTGAAGTACAAGAAAAGTAATTAATTTCTTTTTAAAACAAAGAACCCCTCTACAATAGGCGTAATACATCATCTCAGAGAAAGAACATATAAATATAAACGTTAAAATTACTTTGAAGTTTGACAATTTGTAATTTTGCAGGTCGAGTTAAAAAAACATGAAAGGAAAAGACATCTTTGTATATTTCCAATCAAGACACAAACATGAAAAAGCGAATTTAATTCTCATGCATTTATACAAAATGTTCATAAACTATTTAAAACCATGCTGGCATAACTTTGACAATAAACAATTACATTTTCTACTCAATTAATATCAGTACGGAAGAGTGTCATTAAATTACTCTGACGTCTTGATCAAATAAAACTGCAAAGTGCAATTAAGTTGTCACGGACGATCAAGTTCTTGTAATTAGCTCATATCATATCATATCAAAGCACGTTGCACATAGTACAAATAATATGACAGACGTTATCAACATTCTCTACGAGCGGAACATGTTTTTAAAAGATCGAGATAATTTCCATCATGTTCGAAATACATCTCGGTGATGTAAGGAAAATGGGTAATTCGATTTGGAGCGCAGTTAAGGCATTGCGAAATCTCATAAAAATATGCATTGAGTTGATCGGAAAACGGGTAAATCTGTGTCCAGGAGTAAGCTGGCGATGGGGGCACTTCCACGAAAGTTTGCATGTTAAACGTTCTTATAGGAAGGAAGTGAGAATCTATTAAGACATCTGGCATTCTTCTACACGTCTATCCTTCCCCATGTATTTTTATTTATTTATTTTTTTTTTTGGGGGAGGGTGACCAATCCGTGTCCTCATTTTCAAAATCAGTTGTAATATTTAAAGTACATAACAGAAAACTGCCCTCATTGTATAATTTTTGGAATTGTTCCCCCATGCACCCTTTACAAAAAGCAGGATATTTTGTTGTTGTTGTTGGGGGGGGGGGAGGCCGATCCGTGTCCCCCTTTTCATGCCTTTTTAAATTTCAATTGTCATACTCGAAGTACACGACATATATCTGCCCTCAAATGTTTTTTTCTTCAGAACTGTCCCCACCACCACATCCATCTTTACAAAATCTTGGATCAGCCCGTGTGTGGAAGTGCCCCTTCAACACTTTTTTCATCACACTACGCCCCTGAACTTTTAAGTAACGATGAATATTTCACGATAGTACCGTTGAGGATATCAATGCCCCCTCGGGTGTATTATACGTGGGAACACAATGAAAAGATAATACCAGCTGATATGCGATAATACTCATCATTAAAACATGATGAATGAATGAATAGCGCGGGAAAAGAAGGTGATCTTTTGATGCATGTATGTTTGCCTCGGAGGCCAAGACAACATAATATATTCTAGAAGATCAATTCCCGCTCAAAGCAACAACAAAAAATCGCATAGGAAAAAAGCATTATTACTATCGATTGGATTCTGCACTGAGATTCTCCTCTCTTTGAAATTATTTTAATGATTTTTGTTTAAAAATTGATTGGAAATAGTCGCAGTTTGATCGTAACACTGATCCGATTGTCAAGAACGATTTCGTCTGAACCTTTTCATAATCTACCATAATCAAACATGTATGTTTGCCTCGCAGGCCAAGACAACACAATATATTCTGGAAGATCAATTCCCGCTCAAAGCAACAACAAAAAAATCGCATAGGAAATAAGCATTATTACTATCGATTGGATTCTGCACTGAGATTCTCCTCTCTTTGAAAACTATATATTGTAATGATTTTTGTTTAAAAATTGATTGGAAATAGTCGCAGTTTGATCCTAACACTGATCCTATTGTCAAGAATGATTTCGTCTGAATCTTTTCATAATCTACCCTTGATAATTATGTCGAACAATATTATCATCTCAAACAGTTTTGCGTTCCTAAAGTACGATGAAAGCTCGCAAAGTTGATATTGATGTGCGAAGTCAACATTATAACTCAGGGCTGATGAAAAAAAACAAACGTACAACGGGGTTGATTACCCCGGAAAGTACTTCCCCGCTTCAAAAGGATTCCGTTTATAGACGTAATATATTGCAAATTATTTTAGACCATCCTGAAACACACCTTACATAATATTTTCTCAATTTATGATGTATTGTCAGCGCAATGGATTATTTCGGATGGACGCAGCACGTAATTAATGCGTGCTATTACAATATTAATATAAGTTTTTATTCCGTTTTAATGGTTCATTGTTATGTGATGCCAACTAAAAATCTGCATTTTATTGAGACTTAATAAGTTTAAGCGTTCTAATTATGCTTCATTCTTGTCCAAACTTACTGTTAAAAGCATGTCGTTAATCATGTTTCAGTAATACAAGCATTAATGCCAGTATATCAGTTATGATATGGAAATAATTATCTTTATTCAAAGGAAGAAGACAGTATCACATTAGGATGATTGACCCAGAATGTTATAAAAACCAAAGAATGTATAAATCCTGACGTTTAACAAACGCAGACGTGAATAAGGTAGATATCGATGCTAGCCTAATACATTCGAAACAACAAGGAGCATACGGTGAAATTAACGTGTGGGACTGAAAGCTGATGGATATGGATTAGGCGGATAAATAAGTTCTCGAGATAAGTACTTCATCGATCATACTCACGGAATATTCTCGATCTTAAATCAAATATTGGATCAGAGAGAGCGAGAAGGAGAGATACTATCAGGCAGAGAGAAAGAGAATGAGAGGGGGAGAGGCCGAAAAAATGAGAAGACAGACAGAAAGACAGAGATAATGGGAGGGGGAGGCAGAAAGAAATGAGAAGACAGACAGAATGAGAGGGGGAGAGGCAGAAAGAAATGAGAAGACAGACAGACATACAGAATGAGAGGGGGAGAGGCAGAAAGAAATGAGTAGACAGACAGACAGACAGAAAGAATGAGAGGGGAGGCAGAAAGAAACGAGAAGACAGACAGACAGACAGACAGACAGAATGAGAGGGAGAGGCAGAAAGAAATGAGTAGACAGACAGACAGAAAGAATGAGAGGGAGGCAGAAAGAAACGAGAAGACAGACAGACTGAGAGGGGGAGAGGCAGAAAGAAATGAGTAGACAGACAGACAGAAAGAATGAGAGGGGGAGGCAGAAAGAAACGAGAAGACAGACAGACTGAGAGGGGGAGAGGCAGAAAGAAATGAGTAGACAGACAGACAGAAAGAATGAGAGGGGAGGCAGAAAGAAACGAGAAGACAGACAGACAGATAGACAGAATGGGAGGGGAGGGGTGAAGAGGAAAGGGGGAGGGGAGAGGTGAAGGGATCACCTATCAAATTAACGAGAAGACAGACAGACAGACAGACAGACAGAATGAGAGGGGGAGAGGCAGAAAGAAATGAGTAGACAGACAGACAGAAAGAATGAGAGGGGGGAGGCAGAAAGAAACGAGAAGACAGACAGACAGACAGACAGACTGAGAGGGGGAGAGGCAGAAAGAAATGAGTAGACAGACAGACAGAAAGAATGAGAGGGGGGAGGCAGAAAGAAACGAGAAGACAGACAGACAGATAGACAGACAGAATGAGAGGGGGAGAGGCAGAAAGAAATGAGTAGACAGACAGACAGAAAGAATGAGAGGGGGAGAGGCAGAAAGAAATGAGAAGACAGACAGACAGACAGAATGGGAGGGGAGGGGTGAAGAGGAAAGGGGGAGGGGAGAGGAGAAGGGATCACCTATCAAATTAATGAGAAGATAGACTTGTCGGATTCATTTCTCGAATTTTCCCTCCCTTATTTTGTTATAACACAGGGGCGGATCCAGCCGGCGTGCCGGTCGATTTTTCGCTCAGGGGGGAGGATGATTTTTTTTTCCACCGCCACCCCTTGGGCGCTAGGGGAGGATCCGCCACTGGATCCGCCACTGTTATAACATGACCTACGTCTGCTTGTTTACTTACACATTGCACGGAATGATGTTTTAAAGAGAATGAATATATTCTGCCTTTGCGTTGAGAAATAATTTAAAGATCTGTCTGACAAATATAAATTCTGAGGAAAATTCATGTTACAATAAATACATTAACATGGATGCTATTTATGTAAAACATGGATACCTTTTCGTCTTAGTGTTTCTTATATACAAAACTCACTAATCTTCTGAGATTGAATTTTGGAAAATACATTTTCTTATTATAATCCCCAGCGTATCTCCTAATCAGCTGGTCAGGCAGTTATAATATTGATATTAAGATAATAGGCAACATTACGAAGTTATTTCAATAATGGATTAATAGTGTTGTCTAGATCATCAACCGGTCGCATTGTAACCCTTCGGCATGCGTGGGTACACAATACTCTTTCACTAGAAAGAGACATTTGGAACTCTGACATTTTGAGAGCGGTAATACGATACGATGCATTCTGCTGAAATAGCCGTGATTTTAGGCTAAAATAAAAACATTCTGGAATAAATAGCATAAGCCATTCTGGTTATATCAGGGACGACAACTCATCATCACCAGTGCATTCCATGGAATTGGTTCTTTAAAATTTTTTTTAAAAAATCGATATAATTATTCTTGCAGAAATCAGGATGTTTACATCCCAATATTCATGGTGTTTATCGTGAAAAAACACGCAGATCTGTTGTAGAGTCCATGATAATAAGGTTGATATAATTATTTTGGATAACATATTTTGTTGTGCTTTCTTTACATAAATTAAGGGAGCATTTTGTGCAAAAAGTATTTTATGGTAAGACATGTGAGTTTATTTTCCCGAGAACAACTTTGAAACGCAAGCACACGATATTGTACATCATTTTGGCAAAAAAATAAAATTTTACAAAAATATAAGACAAATAAATTTTTTTACAATGATAGATGATTTTAAGCTACGATCTTAAATCGCATCTCGGTATGAGCATTCTCAATTCAAGGATATCCTTGTCAAATTGTCACAGATCACAAAAACTTGTTCATCACCCATGTAGTGTCTAGTAGAACAATGTACGTGAATGTATCGGTCTAATTGTAGTAGAAGAAAGGCAACGTCAAAACACTCGTTACTGGAATCATCTATTAATAGAAATATGCACGAGGTTAAAATGGTCCATTTGATATAACAAGAAGTGAAAATATGAATATTTGGTTTACTTACATGTGATGGAGAGAATGTAGATCCTTCTTAGAGTTCGACAATGACCTTCTAGACAGTCCATGATAATATTCATTCTATATACACAGCAAGGAATAATGGCGGGTTGATGGATCTTAATTAGACTTAGTTGACGTTAATTATACTTCCAACGGCTCTTCTACACACAACCGATACCTCATACCAGGTCACTGGAGAAAACGAAGATTTCATTAGAATAATTCTTCCTCTCCGGTCGCTTTCTTGGTGTTGGAGATGATTAAGAACTTAGATGTAATGGAAAACGTCTGCTTGTTTAGCTCACTATTTTCTCCGGGTAGCTTGTGGTGATATCATTGGGATGAATCCAGGATAGTTCTTTCGTGTGTGTTCTGGCCGTTTTTAACGTGGCGCGCGTCCTAAAAACAAGTCTGCTTTAAAGTAAATGCGGCTCCTCCTGAGTACATCGTCTGGAGGATATAAATAAAATGTGCGTGTTTCCTCGTCCGCCTGCCTAGCCTGGCTGCGTGCGGTATAAGGAGTGTCTGCTTCGTCGATCTCCCATCAGCACAACTCATCGAGGAGAGAGACGAAAAGAGCGAGGAGGAGAAAACACGATAGCCCGGCATAGCCACATGCCTTTTTCCTAATCGTGCATATTCATAGACATACTCCAGCATTTATATTTCCCCCTGCATCTTTTGCTCATTTTATTTTTCTCAAAGAGCGCACGTAATCTTTAATGGTGGCGTTGCGTGTGAGACGCCAGCAATCTTGGTAAGATTATGGTGGTGTTGCCCTATCTCCTTTGGTCCTTTAGCTAGGTCGATGAGCGGTGTATACGGGCGTGACGGTGCAAAGCAAATAACGATGCCCTATTATCACACCACGGCTAATCAATTCCGAACAAAACTAATAATTGGCTGCATGCGGCGTGCTACACCTACCGCGTTAAAACTATATAGAAGAGGAGGAGGAGGAGGAGGGGGGTGACTTCACCGAGTGTCGTATGGGGCACCCGAGCGAGATCACGACGCCTGAAAGTCGAGAAAGCAATCTCACACGGATTTAATCATTCCCCCTGTCGATGACGACCATGCTTGCGGTGATTGACGCAGCCAACAACCACTTGGTGAACGTGATGAGCCAATTAAGCGCGGTGCTGACTTGGGGGTCCACATCATCGTGGAGTATAGTACTGGGCGAAAATGATTTAGGAGAGGGAAGGGGTGGGGACTGGCATTGGTATCACGGTGTTTCATAAATTTCATTTCAGAACTGATTTTATAATTATGTAAAATAAAACGATAAAATATGTCGATAGGAAACATAGGGGATGATGAATACGAGGAAAAATATGAAGAGAAAATATTTAGTAATAGGAAAACAAGCAAAAATACAAGTTGAATAAAAACAATCGTCTGTTGAAGCGAGTATTGTAAATTTCTTCACTCAATATTGTCTTTGATGATCAAAAATATAAATAGTGTGACTTTAATACTGGGGAAAAAGGAGTAAGCATATTGAAAAAGAGGCAGGAAGGGGTACCGTGCAGGAACGATGAGAATAAGACCTTAAATTGTTTTTACTCTGTAATCAATCGAAGGCGCTGTTTTAGAGTTCTCAAACACTGCCCACTAAAATGATAATGTTCGTATTTCGGTGAACATAATATTACTCTTCTCTTTCTCTGTCTTTATATATCTCACTTTATATCCTCTCTCTCTCTCTCTCTCTCTCTCTCTCTCTCTATCTCTCTCTCATCTCCTTCCCTCTTTCTCTTGCTATCCTTCTCTCCCCCCTCTCTCTATCTTTCCATGTTCCAAACAGGGCGGTGTAATTCCATGGAAGCTGGAGCTATTAACTGTTGTCGTTTTGCTACAGCCAAGCTTTATGAGTGCTGTTTATAATATGGGCCCAGTTGCACAAACTTACCATTGATGGTAACTTTGTCATCAATAGTTACTACCATGGAAACCTTGATTTTGATTGGCTGTTGAGCCCTGTTACCATGTTAGTTGCCATTGATGGCAAAGTAACCATCAATAGTATACAAATAATACACAGCAGTGAGGGCATTTAATAGTAAGAATTACCCACACATGTCACAAGGTACCTTTGGAACAGTCTAACACGCCCGAGGCGACAGCCGAGGGTTTTTGGACTGTTTCGAAGGTACCGAGTGTGGACGCCCGAACAAAATGATGTGTATTATTTGTTTTATAAGATGGTGTTTAATTTGTTTTATAAAATGATGATTTATAACATGATTTTACTAATGACCGGTCATTAGTAAAAGTACGTGTTAGGCAAAATAAATGCCTGGTCACGTGTACGCTCTCAACCAATTTAGATTAGGATCCGCTTCATCATCTTATAATAAGTTTTATGCAACGGGGCCCTGGTCAGTATATACATTCAGAAACATACGCTGACCGTTCTGAAAATGGTGAAAGAATGTTGAGAGTAAACAGCTAGGGTTTTCACTTTCAAAGTGTTTAGTAGACTTGGAGTACCTGTTGAATTGTAGCATGTAGGCCTAATATTCATAATTATGAACACCTACAATTTATTGAGTCTCACGTGATTATATAATTTAAGAGAATTCTTGCCATCAAATTTAGGGGCTTCCAACACTTTAAAGAGGCTTTAACTTTAGATCTACATTACTAATTTAGTATTAAAAAAATATTTTTTGACAATTTTAAAGGCACTTTTCTCACCCTTAAAATAAAGATACAAGTAATGGAATTAAAATATCTTTATCAGCCTTGTACAATTTTTATAAAACTTGGAGAGGGGGATAGGGTAATTACGCCTACCAAAATGAAAGCTTGCCCGAGATGGCCATCTCGCATGCTCCTGAATTTAAATTATTCGTCATCATTATCATCAATGTTGTACGGCATAAAAAGGTGGCCCTAATGTACCGATAGATAACAATTTGAGTTGTTTAATTATGTGAAATACACACGTACAACACAAAACCTAAATTTAGCGTTCTTTAACCAATATTCCTCTTCAAACACATTTATTTTGAAAATCCTTGCAGAGGTAAGTGTGTTAAATGACATTCCGCAAACGTTCCTAAAACTAATAACAAACTGTTAGTTAGAAAAAAGACCACTTAAAAAGCAAGGACAATGAAATAGTATTATCTGACCGTGACATAAGACATGCCATAACCGGACCTATAGCTTCAGAATGGCCATTAAGTATCGTATGAGAACGGGTTCTGGATTTATATGAATAAATAGGTTTGTACTATCAAGAAGAAAAATCGGATTTTTTTAAAAGGGAGTTGCAGATAAAACATAGTAATAGAAATTAAACTTGGTGATTAGCTTTTGACATTGAAGAGAAAGTGAAAGGATATTTGTAAATTAGAGGTCGATTGCGAGTGAATTTTTTATATAGAAATTAGAAATCATATACTCAATATTTCATTAAATAGTTTGTGGACAGAAAAGAAGGATTAGGAAGGCGAAAAGAGATGGCCAAAATATTCCCCCGTTCCCCACTCTAAATCAATCTGAAAATGATTTGAATGGTCATAGACCGGGTCCTGTTTGACGCAATGCATGGTTCATAAGTATTCTATTAATAGATCGGTTCACTAACATATTCAAATTTATGAATGTTTCCTTACTGGGGATAGGAACGAGGTATACCACTGACCTGTCATAATGAATGAAGTACAATACAATAGGTCTTCAGAAACAACCTTTGTTTTTAAAAAGTATGCGTACAATTTGAGTATGTTGGTAGACCGGTCTACTCGCGACGCTCGATCTAAGACACATTTTAACAAAGGGAAAACTAATTAGAACTCGATCCGCTTTCTATCATGAGTTTTGTAATACCAGACTTTAGATCGAGTTTAGATTTTAGCATAATATTAAGGGAAAGTGTCGTTTAGATGAGAATGATATAAAATGCTCCAAGAGCCCGGCGTAAATGTTAACAATTCTAATCAAAATAGAAAGTCTGTTGATATTTTGGGACAGATCTCGAGAATATTTAATTTTTATCTTTTTGAGGGTATTGAACTACATTTATCGGTGGTTAGGCATTAATTGTTATCTCTAAACGGGTAGACCGCCCTCTTCAAATAAATCCCTTTTTACATCTCATCCAAACAGAATCCCTATTTCTCATACATTAATTTTGATGAAGATCGAGAGTGACCTGCTATGAAATCAATTATTGATACCGCCGTCACTCTGATTTATCTCAATGTTTATTGTCACGTGATCAATTGACACGTGATCTCAAGAAGTACTCATGCAAAGTATCCTCCTGCTACATGATCCAAGGATCATTTCTACATTTTTGATGATTTGAGGAGGCCCATAAACACTACCAACCCCATTATGGAGAGAGAGAGGGGGACAGAAAGAAAAAAAGGAAAAGAAGGGAGAAAAGAAGAAGAAGCAGAAGAAGAAGAAGAAGAGCAAGAAGAAGAAGAAGAAGGAAAAGATGAAGAGCAAGAAAAGGAGATGAAGAAGAAGAAATAGAATACGAAGAAGAAAAAGAATAAAAAACAAATTCGTTACTCATCTATCACCTATGTCTGCATGGTTTACAAACCAGTATAGAGATGAGCCTAAAGGTTTATTATTTCATCTCTAATTTACCCACCCCATCCCCTTCTTTTCTCTCCTCATCCCCCTCTCTCTCTCTTTCTCTCTCTCTCTCTCTCTCTCTCTCTCACTCTCCCTGTTCCGCTCTTCTGCGTTGTTGTTTCAGTAACATCAATGAAAGATAAATGACTTTCCATTGATTGTAACAAAAGAGCTTTCACACAGCGCTTTTTTTGTTTCATTTTTTTATTTATTTTATTTGTTTTGCCTGGTTGCTTGCTGGCATGTCGAAAAAATGTTGTTCAGTCGTCATGGTCGCTCTGTCGGGAACATTGTCGGCGATTTGCTCCGACACCCTCTCCCCTGAACCATTTAAAATGTTCTTTATATAGAGACCCAGTATCCCTCTCTTATCTTCAAAGGTGCCAGTTGATCTATAGAAAGTGTCTCCCCCCTTCTGTCATCTTTGAGCCAGGTGGCGGAGATTTTTTTTCTCTCTCTCTCTCTCCCTCCCTCCCTCCTTCCTTCCTCTCTCTCTCTCTCTCTCTCTCTCTCTCTCTCTCTCTCTCTCTCTCTCTCCCTCCTTCCTTCCTCTCTCTCTCTCTCTCTCTCTCTTCTCTTTCTCTCTCTCTCTCTCTCTCTCTCTCTCTTTCTATCTCTCTCTCTCCCTCTCCCTCCCTCTCTCTCTCTCTCTCTTTCTCCCTCTCTCTCTCCCTCTCCCTCTCTCTCCCCCTCTCCCTCTCTCTCTCTCTCTCTCTCTCTCTCTCTCTCTCTCTCTCTATCTGATGAACAGACAGACAGGAACTTGTCACGGTAGAACAAACACTTGTCTAGAAGAAGTACGTTTTGGTCGCCAGCTGTACGGCGTGTCCTGATCCTTAGAAACGTGATCTTAGGATTTGAAAATAGAAGTTCAATGTGTTAGAGGCAAGACATACATTCCCTGCATGTTCTTGATTCATTTCCAATTAAAATGTAACTTTTTGATACATTAGAGTCTTCAATGATAAAAGCTAGAAAGACTAGAGCATATGATTATTGGGAATCATTAAGACCAATTCAGAAGAAGAACAAGAACTGAAGTTTTATCTTCAGCTATAAGTGAACACTTCGCTTTTTTTTTTCTTTTTAAATAAAAGTAATAAACGATTGATGAACTAGTGTTTTCCCTTTTTCGTTATTTGTATCATAATATGAAGTCATAATTTTCACTTTTTTATTTCGTCTTAAAATTATCTTTATTTATATTTATCTATTTACTTATTGATGAATTATTATTTCTATTTTTATTTCTTTTTTGATGCAATGCGTATGGTTTGTCCTATCGAGGCCTGCAAGCATGAAAACAACAGCCACAAAAGCAACATGCTGTAATTCTTGAATTCCTGCCTTATTCAGGATGAAAGCTTTATATTGTTGGTATTATTGTGGAAATAGTTGTATCCTATGTTTAGAGATGGTGACATTTATTTTCATAAAAAGTAAATCGAATCCCTCTGATCTGTGTGATGGATGAGACCAAGAGGGCGCACTCTCTCACACAATCATGAGGAACTCATACTCATAGGATGACATTGTGCACATGCATAAACATAAACAAGAACATAAATAACACGTTTCACAGTAGACATACACTTACGTAATAAACACATTTACATGTTATGCCATAAAAAAATGATTTCCTTCATTATGTGGCTTTTATAATTAATTTATTTCTGATTATATATATAAAATGTTATAAGTTTGGTCGCCCATATTGGTTCCTTTCCTGAGGCCGCTATCACGTTCCAGCTTTAGCTTTAGATGGCGGTCTCCTGCATTTTTCAATTTTAAAATGATTTTTCAACTATATGTTTTTTTTAAAGATACAATTATTTAATTGATTTATATTATGATATGATTATATTTGTATTTTAGCATGTGTTGATAACATATAATATGTACCTAGTTTGTATATATATTTTGTAATGTTGAAAAATGCAGAGATAAAATCAAAATCAAATCAAATCAAAATCAATGGTATTATGTTACCTGACTAAATATGAAAGCAAGTGACCAGTGGATCTACCGATTTAATTCGTATCAGAGGAACTTGATAGTCGATGATTAAAATTGTACCTGTAGCTGAGCTAAGAGCAAAATGAAGATAATGTCCTTTGCTATAATATAGTAAACTCTACATAAAAGCGCCTACTGATAACATTTCTTATCAAAATTATTATGGGGCTGATTCTGTCTCCGTATAAATATTCGTCCCAACAAAATACATAAAAAAGGAATAATAAAAGTACTATAACAAAAAATGCTCAAACGGTTTCATTGATGAAGAAACTAAAAAATATCTTATCGTCACGTTTTACCCTTCACTCATGTACAAGTAAATAATAATTAGCGTAATTATCTTCTATAGTAGTAGAGAAATGTAATATTTCGCTCCTCTGTATAACCGGCTAATTCTCTTTGATCATCTCGCTCTCTCTCTTTTTTTCCTTCTTAATGTGTTTCTCTTCTTACCTGGGGGGCATGTCATCAACATTTGTCCACCGACAACTGTCGGCGCCGACTAAATTTGACCAATCAGAGGCCTGGAAAATAGTCGGTGACAATAAAATTGTCGGTGAAAATGATATTAGTCGGTGAAAACCACCGACTAATTGTTTCATGAAACGCCCCCCTGTTCTATATCTTTTTGCCATTAATTGCCATTACTTTTGGGGGCACGTGCCTCAGTACCCCCACCAACACTAAGCCACTGATTTTTTTTCATCATGTTTATTTCTATTTTTTATATATTCCAAATCAGCGATTCTGCCTCTAAGCATTCACCAGTCAGTCTCTACCCTTCATGTGATCTATAATAAGGAGATTACATCCCCGAGGTCCTGTTGTTTCAAGAACGCTATTATCGAGTGACGCCATGATAAGTGAAACATGTTACCCATCATAGCATTAATGGAAGGTCATTAAAATCCCATAGCTGATAATGAGCCGTTTTAATCACACTCACTCAGAAGGGATGAACACTGCACGATCGTGTTATAAACGCACTGTTTATCCTTGGTATCTCATATTAACACGCCTGGGATATTGTATTATTAACAATTATTATACAAAGGTCTATCATTACCCCTGAACACGTTTACGTTACAAGACATTTTTTTACAATGATTGATTTTCATGAATGCAAATTAATTTATTTTCATTAAGTCATTATTTTGCATTTAAGTTCTCATAGATCAAGGATTCTCTGGCCGCGGGCGGGGGGGGGGGGAGGCATATAATCTCTAACTTTGCTGACAAAGCCCCACCCAGCCCCCTCCCACTCAAAAGGTTCTCATATATCTTCACCGGGGGCACAATTTAATGGAGTAATAGTTTTAGAAATATGATTTTCGAGAATCTCCCAGACATGCTTTGGATGGAGTTTTTTTTTATAACGTGTTTTTTTTTCTCCTTGGAGTTCGGAAATCGTTGCTGTGAGGTAATAGGATGAAGAAGAACAAATCTTGAAATTGATTATAATTATGCCCCTTTTTCTCTTTTATGTGAAATGGTGTTCCCTGCCCCTGAATCCAAATGACTGCTAGTGATGTGGGCATGTGGCAGTTGAGTGATGTAATAACCACATAGCATATTATAGAGCGTCGAGTTAAATGTCGAATAGGTGCCTTAAGGAGCCATGATAACATGCGAGAAATGATACACCTGCTTGATGCTATCAACTCAAGATAAGAACGTCTTATAGACGAAACAAGAATCGGATGATGGTCTCATCTCAGGTCCAATCGGAAATTCTATGCACTCCAGCTCGTCTGCTACATTTGAATCATCTGCAGCATACTGCAGGGGCGGATCAAGGGTTGTCAGAATAGGGGGCCACGGTGGATACTTGGAGCAACAAACAAATCCTGGGAATATAATTTCAGGTATTCCTCAGGCCATTCCAAGTTTGCGGGATCTGTTCCTATCCCCTCCTTCCAGAATAATTAAGATTTAAGACCTAATATATATATATATATATATATATAACCCTACATGGTACATTAAGTGGACATCTTAAAAAACCTAACACTAACCCTAAACCTAACCCTAACCCTAACCCTAACCCTAACCCTAAACCTAACCCTAACCCTAACCTAAACCTAACCCTAAACCTAATGATAATGTCTATTTAATGATTCATTTTTCACTCCAATGTCCCTCAATGACGCCTTTAGTAACATTACAAATATAGAGAGAGATATATAAAAAAATATGCCTTCTACGAGAAATAAAACGTAAAAAACGTTAAGAGGACACCAGATTGTCCTCCTAATGACAATGTCTACTTAATGACTCATTTTTTCACTCCAAATGTCCCTCCAATGACGCCTTTAGTAAAATATATAATATATATATATATATATATATATATATAATATAATTATATATATGTTATCTCCTTTATGAATCATAAAAATGATAATATAAAAATGATGCAACAATTTAATGGGTAGGTTTTTTATGGTAATCACGCTGAAGAAGAGACTAATAAAAGAAGGATTATACCCCCCCCCCGAAAAAAAAGTATGGCGATGTACGTGACAAGATTTGCATTTGTGAATTGTTATTTTGTAATATTTTTGAATCAGTGATAAATCTGATTAATGAATATCACTCTTAAACACATCGCTTAAACGAGAGGAAGAACGCGAGGGTGAGGTTGTTTTCATACGATACGAAACGGGTATGACTTGACTCTGAAGAGGGCACTTCAAGAATAAATACCACTTAGGCTTGAGAGTTTTGAATTCTTCGCCTCACTGTCAAACAAAATACTGTACAGTTAGCAACGAGCCCTGGATGATTGCTGTGTAGATGATGCATATTAAATGAAAGTTAAAACCAGTCTGCCATTTTGTAAAGAGGATGATACAGATTGTGATGCATTTCATTAGGTCCTGCTAACATCCAAGTCAAATATTGAGCCGTTATTTCATAAGCAAATGAATAAAAGTTGATCCCCCACACGTTCGTGTAGCCCCATGTACATCTTTCTGTGTACAGTGCTTGTAAGTCAAATATTGTGCCGTTATTTCATAAGCAAATGAACAAAAGTTGATCATGGACGAACGTTTCGGGACGATTACCCAGAGAGGGGGGAAGTAGTGACATAGCATGGGCCCAGACCTTGGGATGGGGGGGCACCGCTCTTACTCGGTATAACTAGGCCATCGGTTCAGCGGTTTTGCGGGAAGGTGTCCTAATATTTATTTTCTCATGAGTTTCCTCTTCTCTCTTCCTTTTCCTTGGCTCTCTCACCCCTATCACCATTCGTTAGGGGTAGGGTCGCTTTTGATGACACCCATGCATTACGTTAATGCTCAATGATTGTTAATCAAGCGATGGAGCTTAGTGATCAAGTGAGAATATTTCCCAGTCTGATGGGTGAAAATTACTTTCTACTTGGCGTTCGTGTATATAGCTTTAGTTCATCAACATCATTATGTTGAATAATTATTTCACAAAATAAGGACGGTCTAATCTAAGGCCTTATATCCGGGCCTATACGGGTTGGTACTTTCAGACATGACCAATTATCTTATTGCACCAATTATATTTCCTATAGTGGTACAGAGTGTATTCGTTTCAACTGTGTATTCTAAAGCGTGCTAGAATGCAACATTTCGATGTTTTATGGCGGATGCCTTCCTCTGTCGGTCCTATCACATGTTGGACATTATTCAGTATGAACAAAAGCACGAAAGTCTGAACTGTAATGTTGTATTATAACAGACAAATTAAGGAAATCATTATAATAATGTGGACATTTATATAGCGCAGCTACTACATGAATATACTCTACTGCGCATATTATTACCCCGGCTGTATAGCTGAGCCGTGCATTGCAAGGCGCTATATAGTATTCGAGGAAGTTCTTCCTACCCATTTACTTTATCTGGGTGCATGCCAAAGGACGTTAGTGCCGCGGCGGGACTCGAATTGCGACTCTGAATTGTGATCCACAGTCCGGTGACGTATCCACCTGACCACGACCCATCTAGCTCCCTATGATGAACAGTAATTCTTTTGAAGTGGAAAAGAAAATGTTTATAATTATGACCACATCATTTAAAATGAATAAATGCTGAATTATTGACGACACTATAGGCTGCAACCTGCACTGGGCGCTTATAGAAGTATACTCAGTCTCGCTAACACAATGCAACTCGTGACGTTACTCTAATTCATTGACCTGAATAAAGTGGGATTTCTTCATTTTGTTAGCGAGAAACGTAACCTGGAAATGTCTGAGGACGACTTGAGTCGAATGAAATCCGAATCGAATCCATGACATAGCAATCATTTTCAGCTGGGCCGCCATGTTCATCCGATATCACGTTGGGACGATTTCTGCTTTCAAAGCAGACGTTGATGACGTCGGGTAGAGAGAGAGAGAGAGAGGGAGGGGGATATTTAGAGAGAGAGAGAGAGAGAGAGGGTGAGTGAGAGAGGGGGAGAAAGAGAGAAAGAGAGAGAGAGAGAGAGAGAGAGAGAGAGAGAATGGGGGGTAATAGATTGAGTTTTTGAGGGTATGGAGGGAGGAAGAGAATTCTAACTGAAAGTTTTGTGAAGAGACATGTAGGTCAAGAATAAAGATAATACAATTATATCTTTTTTATTCATCGTTCAACCCATTACGCACAGTCATAATATATTAGGGACTTTTAGATTTAATTGCACGACGAGAACGTGGACTGCTGCGTGGACATCCTTTTAAGGCAATGTGACGTCCTTTTAAGGCGCTGCCGGGCACTGACAGTCTGCCCGGCAGTGCCTTAAAGGTAAAGACCAGTTTTGGAAACGCCCCTCTCAAAAAAAAATTAAATGGAAGCTTTCATTACCAATCATGTGAAAGAATATGTTTTTACTAATACGTGATGATACAAATTTTGCCGGGAAAGTCGGGAAACCGCCTACTAATTGATATATTTGGTAAATTATTATATCTATTAATTGGGACCAAATAGATATCGCGCACGTGGTCGCGTAGTCCCATATACATCTTTCTGACGTGTACAGGGCTTATAACTTTACCAAGACTGGGCCAAATTTCTTATCATTTTGATGATTCCAGAACCTTGCAGCTAGTACACACCAATACTTATATGCTAGATGATCAACCTTTTCTGATCGATTCCACAACGTTTCTTTCACAATGCAATCGCATGACCAGAACTGGTCTTTATCTTTAAAAGGACGTCACACGGATGTCCACGTTCTCGTCGTGCAAATCTAAAAGTCCCTACTATAGAGATATCGACTGCTACGAGAGGACTGGCTGTTTTTTATACGCTCAACGGAAGTTGCTCCGTTGCGATCACCCCGAGGCGCGCCTGGGTGGGCGGCGCGCGGATATTTTTTTTACACGCTAGCCTGGCCATTTTCGCCGTAATACTCGTAAAAGTGCGCTGGTGGGAAAGCCTACACATAGGCATGCACGCAGTTAGTGTGCGGGTGGACCAAAGAGCTATATAGCTCTATGGGGTGGACTTGTTGCTCGATATAATAGCTTGTCGTTCGTTCGTTCGTGTCTCCTTAGATCAAGATTAATGTAAAGTTCCTAAATTAAATTAAATTAAATTAAGTTCTTGAATTCCATCGCCCGATGGCTGCGATGACCGTCTCATTTACAAGGGCCAGCTAGGTCTTCATCTGATGATTGCCACTTGATGTACATGTGTATAATGCACCTCGCATGTAGGCTAATATCAGTCGCTTCCATGGTATTTATCACAGAAATGGCCAGGCTAGCGTGTAAAAAAAAATTACGCGGGCGGCGCGCCTCGGATGGCAACGGAGCAACTTTCCCGCGAGCCAGTATAGAAACAGCCAGTCCCGTCGAGTATTAAAGCAGTCGATATGACTTTTATATGCCGATCGTACGAATTAAAACAAAAATCTAACAAGAATTCTTACCTTAGCCTTTTATTGAGTAAAGATTGGTTAAAACATCACAGAAAATCTGAGACACTGTCTGTTAATCTTTGCTAGCAAAATGACTGAAAGTTTCAATCATTTTGGAATCGCAGAAAAAAACCACTGTATGGTGTACGCGCTCGCACAAAGACAATTTTAACACGTAAGAGGATGAGGGCACAAATTAATAGATATTCCCTGTGGTTGGGGCATGGCTTAAAATCACGACTCCAATTTCGACCAATCAGATGGCTAGATTTCTATAGAGAGGTATATAAACATGTATATTTTTTTTACAAATCAGCTTAGACTATATATTTCCAGAATAGCTACACTCAATGGCGTATCTAGGGATTATGGCGCACGGGGCAAACAATGCAATTCCGCCGCCTTCCCCCGCCTAACTTTATCTACGTTAAATCACCTCCCCGGGTTAAAAGTAAGGGAGCAAAGGGACCGATATAGAGATAGCTTTGTGCACTTTTGACTGTCAAAAACGCATTTTCCTACATTTTACCATGTAGTAGGTCCATGATTTTACTCAGGAAATTTTGCAAAGGGGCCCTGCGTGCAGTTGAGTGGTAGAATTTTGAATAAACAGTGTTTCTCTTCCGTTCCTCTAGTGGGGCGCAAAAATATTGGCAATTGAAACCAAGGATATGGTCGAAATTTGTTAATAAGGCAACCAAAAGCTTTTTTTTTCTTCAAATATTGAACCCAATTTGGAAAGGCTCAGTATTGTAATACGTTTTATCCTATAGTCAGGGGAGGGTGCCGGGGGCAATATATCACAGAGGCTGACAGGTACGGATCCAGGATTTCTTAGGGGCCCAAATTTGAAATTATGCGAGCCAAATATTGGTACGTAACGGTAACCAGCAGTGGCGTAATGAGCAAAAACGTTGGGGGGTGGGCAGACAAAAAAAATCTGCATCACCCCACTCTTACATACAGGCCCCGCTGAACGTTTTTCAAAGTGGTTGGGGGAGGCTAAAGTATTTACGATCAGGTAGAGCGTAGCGTAAATTGGCGTGGGGTCTAGGGGCAAAGCCCCGGCGGAGGTCAAAAGGCGGAGCCCCCGGAAGCCCATGGGGTATGGGCATTTATTACGGTCAGATGAGCATATTTCGATACCTTATTCATGACACTGGCAGGTCACTAATTGGCTCCCGTAAGCTCAGGGGTTTTAGGCATTAAATTACCGTGAGATGAGCATCTAGGGGCACGCCTTATAGGGCCCTAGGTGGGGTCCAGGGGCAGAGCCCCGAAAGCTCAGGGTTTTAGGCATTTAATTGCGGGAGCATATTTTGATACCTTGTTTGTGCACTGGCAGGTCACTAATTGGCGTGGGGTCCAGGGGGCAGAGCCCCGGAAGTTCAGGGGTTTTAGGCAATAAATTACGGTCAAATGAGCATCCAGGGGACCGCCTTAGGGCCATTGAGTGGGTCCAGGGGGCGGAGCTAGCTAGCCCCCGGAATCTCAGGGGTTTTAGGCATTTAATTACGGTCAGATGAACATATTTTGATACCTTATTTGTGACACTGGCATGTCACTATAATGGCGTGGGGTCCAGGGGCAGAGCCCCCGGAAGCTCAGGGGTTTTAGGCAATAAATTACGTTCAGATGAGCATTCAGGGGACCGCCTTAGGGCCATTGAGTGGGTCCAGGGGCGGAGCTAGCTAGCCCAGAAGCTCAGGGGTTTTAGGCATTTAATCACGGTCAGATGAGCATATTTTGATACCTCATTAATTCATTATTCTGTGACACTGGCAGGTCACTATTCTTCTTCATTCTCTCTTTCTTTCTATTTCTCTTTAATATACTTTTTCACAAAAAGTGGGGGCGGGGGCTCGATGTCCCGAGTTCTGCCGGTCCGCGGGCCCTGACATGTAGGCCTCTAAATAAGCATATTTCTTGCCAGACTGTAAATTTAGGAATTTGTCATTTTCCAACAAACGCATAAAAAAAGTATAATTAGTATAATTTACTAAAAAGTGAGGAAAAATCTTGGAAAATTATGTCATTTTAGCAACATTTGTAAATCACCGGTATCGAATTAGAAATAAACCACGTTTGAATTTTATTTGGGGCAGGCCCCCAAGCTCCCAAGCCCCCGTCAGTACGCCAACAGAACGCAACTGATCTCCCCTACCTTTCTTCTTTCTCTTTCTTTTCTTTCCCTTCCTTCTCTCTCTTTTAGGTTTGCTGGGGGAGGCAATTAGGGCCTTTCGGCCGATCCACACGTCGTTGTTGGCGGGATTAATCGCAATTGATCTCCCCTTCTTTTCACCCTTTTCTTTTCTTCTTCCTCTTGTTTTCTTTTAGCTCTCCTCGTTCCCTTTCCCTTCCTTCTCTTTTTTTTGGCGGGGGCGGGGGGGAGGCAAGGACCTTTGCCCCGCTCGATTCAGAACTTGTTGGCGAGAAAATTGCAACTGATATCCCCCTTCTTTTCCTTTCTTCCTCTGTTTTCTTTCCCTTTATCTCCTTTTTTCCTTTTTCTTTTTCTTTCCTTCCTTATCTCTTATTTTTTTGATGGGGAGGCAACACCCTGGGAGGCAAGGCCCTTTCGGCCCCCTTGATCTCCTTCTTTTACCCCCTTTTCTTTTCTTCTTCCTCTTCTTTCTTTCCCTTTCTCTCCTCTTTCCCTTTCCCTTCTTTTCCTTCTCTCTCTCTCTCTCTTTTTTTTTTGGCTGGGATCCGCGCCTGGAGGCTGATGAATCTTACATAGTGAGCAAAGCATCGAGTATTACATTTTCCTTTTTAAAAAAATATTTTGAATATATTATTATCTTATATTGGATCGCAAATTACAAAATACAGAATCCCCCCGGGAAGAGAGAAGCGACTGAGCTTTAGATAATTTCCGCATTTTAAACCCTCATAAACTCATAATGTAGTGTCATATGCCCTGGGCATACCGGGGGTGGTATATTCGTTAATAAAATCATATTTTTCCCTTTCCACCTTTTTCTCCGGGCTTTTTCTTTTAAGCGCCCCTTTCTTTTCACGCTTTATGCGCCTCTCCAAGTGCCCCCAATTAAAACCATAGAACGGCAACTGTGAAAAGACAGGGGTAATGGAAAACAACAGGTCATAAAAGATAGGAAAATTGACAAGTGAAAGAATGAGAGAAAGAAGGGGGAAAAAAACGCTAAATCTGCTGGGTGAAAAATTTGGCGCCATCTATTGTCCTAAAAAGAAGATGTCAAAGGTTATCGCGTCAAAATTGGAAACACTTATACCTTTTACCAAATACGAAGTTCATCCAGAATCCGAAGGCATCCTTTCTCCTCATTAGTCTATCATAATTTATAAAGATGAGTGGAGGAGTATCATATTATGGGAGTAAGATAAGCCTCGTATCGAATGCTGGAATTCGGTATGAAGGCCATTTATTCTCGGTTGATACTACAGATTCGACGGTGACACTGTCGAAAGGTGAGTAGGCAATCCAACGCAGTATACATTCACTAAAAAAGGATGTTGGGGTCTACCCGTGAACAACAACGAAAAAGAGTCTGTGTTAAAAAAAAAACTGATAACCCTAGCATTGCAATTCTATTGCTTAGAGGCTACAACTTTGCGTAGTTCCTGGTTCTCAAACTAGCTCATGAATTTCCATGGCAACTTTCATTCAATTTGTCATGATTAAAGAATAAGATTAAGAAATTAATGAGGCATGCAAGTGCAAGCGAGCCAGGCCAAAACAAGGCCAGGGGTTATCAATATTTAATCATAATTACAGTCATTAATTAGGCCTAATTGATTGAGACATAAGACATCAGTGTCCAGAGTGACAATATTTTTTCTCATTGATATTTTTGGAGGTTGAACACAGAACTGATAGTGTTAATAATATGATTGTTGGGCATGAAATTGAAAGTGGGTTTGATTTAGCATTGCGTCTGCACGTCTGCATGTTGAGTCGCCTCCTTCCATCTAACTCCAGGGAGCTCCGCCGTCAAAGGCGTCTGAGCTCCAGAGCCTGCATAGGAAAACGATTCAAACAGCGGGTTGGGTCACATTTTTTCGAAATGTAAAGAAGCAGTAGAGTCTAGACCAAATTACAATTTGACTTACAATTAGGGTGTCTGAACGATTTTTCAATTTTCCCTTTTGGATCGTTTTTCACCATTTTGGTTGGATAATTGAAAAAATTATTTACTCAGAATAATACATTTCAAATTTCAAGACTCACCGATGTTTCTATCAAAAGTTACAGCCCCTTCAATTCCCTACAATATTCATCCATTTTTGTAAGAATCGACGAAAAAGACGTACACGCAGAGTTATGTTGTTTTGCTAAATTTAGCACAACAGCTGAATTGCGCAATATGCAAGCGTCGCGTGTTGCTTAACTGATGCGCGATCGGCGATCCATTGTCTTCAATGGGCACCCACTTCCGGTTTGTAGACACGGCCCGATGCATATTCATGTGCAGATTTTACGCGCTATCACCATGGGTTCGGCCGCGCGAGCTCACGCCTCCCTACTTAGCTGATCCGAAAAATGTGGGAAGGGTATTTTCAAACTGTAATTGTTTGTGATCCCTGGGGCTAGCGAAAAATAAGCGTAGGGATATTTTCCTTACGACTGGGACTACATATCGCCAGGCGTCATATCTCATAAGTGGCAAATTTCGGAGTTAGCCAGGAAACAATGTTTAAATAGCTGTTTTGACCAAGATATTTTTAGAATTTCGAGATGACGCCCCTCTGGAAATATTGGAATTAATCTGCTCTTTCATATGACACCTCATTTATTGAGTATCACCTTCAGGATCACAAAGAATAAAGGTTTGAACTTCAAAAAAAAAAAAACTTTGACCAATTTTGCATGATCGCGTAATGCACATAGACTGCATAGGGCTGCGTGCAATCTCTATGGGAAGGATTTTAGCACACAACATCGGGTGCGCGATCAGACACCCTATTACAATAGGGTGTCTGAACGATTTTTCAATTTTCCCTTTTGGATCGTTTTTCACCATTTTGGTTGGATAATTGAAAAATTATTCACTCAGAATAATACATTTCAAATTTCAAGACTCACCGATGTTTCTATCAAAAGTTACAGCCCCTTCAATTCCCTACAATATTCATCCATTTTTGTAAGAATCGACGAAAAGACGTACACGCAGAGTTATGTTGTTTTGCTAAATTTAGCACAACAGCTGAATTGCGCAATATGCAAGCGTACACATACGCGTGCAAGCGCACGCGTGTTGCTTAACTGATGCGCGATCGGCAATCCATTGTCTTCAATGGGCACCCACTTCCGGGTTTGTAGACACGCGGCCCGATGCATATTCATGTGCAGATTTTACGCGCTATCACCATGGGTTCAGCCGGCGCGGAGCTCACGCCTCCCTACTTAGCTGATCCGAAAAATGTGGGGAAGGGTATTTTCAAACTGTAATTGTTTGTGATCCCTGGGGCTAGCGAAAAATAAGCGTAGGGATATTTTCCTTACGACTGGGACTACATATCGCCAGGGCGTCATATCTCTTAAGTGGCAAATTTCGAGTTAGCCAGGAAACAATGTTTAAATAGCTGTTTTGACCAAGATATTTTTAGAATTTCGAGATGACCCCTCTGGAAATATTGGAATTAATCTGCTCTTTCATATGACACCTCATTTATTGAGTATCACCTTCAGGATCACAAAGAATAAAGGTTTGAACTTCAAAAAAAAAAAAAAACTTTGACCAATTTTGCATGATCGCGTAATGCACATAGACTGCATAGGGCTGCGTGCAATCTCTATGGGAAGGATTTTAGCACACAACATCGGATGCGCGATCAGACACCCTACTTACAATGCTTTTCGACTCCTCTGGAGTCTGGGCATCCGTTCAACCACTTCAAAAGTCTTTGATGGGAAAATGGGTGATTCCTCGTCCTAACCCAATTCATCCCAACCAAATTCATCCCATGTTGTATATCGTTGATTCGACATTGCGAAGAGAAAGTACGCATGCGCGGTATGTATGGGTTAGATCAAGGAATCTTTTGAACAATTTAGCTTCAGTAAGTTCAGAATATGAATTGGAACTAGGGTGTCTGATCGCACACCCGATGTTGTGTGCTAAAATTCTTCCCATAGAGATTGTATGCATCCCTATGCAGTCTTAGATCTAGATCTACGTGCGTTGCGCGATCATGCAAAATTGGTCAAAGTTTTTTTTTTTACTCGACATTCAAACCTTTATTCTTTGTGATCCTGAAGGTGATACTCAATAAATAAGGTGTCATATGAAAGAGCAGGTGAATCCCCATATTTCCAAAGGGGCGTCATCTCGGAATTCTAAAAATATCTTGGTCAAAATGGCAATTTAGACATTGTGCCCTGGCTAACTCCAAGGTTTGCCACTTTTGAGATATGACGCCCTGATCGATAAGTAGTCCCAGTCCTAAGGAAAATATCTAGAGTCTATGCGCTTATTTTTTCGCTAGCCCCCAGGGATCACAAACAATTACAGTTTGAAAATACCCTTCCCCACATTTTTCGGATCAGCTAAGTAGGGAGGCATGAGCTCCGCGCCGAACCCATGGTGATAGCGTAAAATCTGCACATGAATATGCATCGGACCGCGTGTGTACAAACCCGGAAGTGGGTGCCCATTGAAGACAATGGATTGCCGATCGCGTCGAGTTGCGCATGCAATTAAGCAACATGCGTACGCTTGCGTGCGCTTGCATATTGCGCAATTCAGCTGCTTTGCTAAATTTAGCAAAACAACATAACTCTGCGTGTCGATCCTTACAAAAATTGCATGAATATTTCTATTTGCTGAAGGGGCTGTATCTTTTGATAGAAACATCGGTGAGTCTTGAAATTTGAAATGTATTATTATTCTGAGTGAATGATTTTTTCAATTATCCAACCATAATGGTGAAAAACGATCCAAAAGGGAAAATTGAAAAATTGTTCAGACACCCTATTAGAACCAAGATGGCCGATGGGTAGAGTAGAGTCTCCGGTGAGCGGCAATCTCCGGTGGGCAGCCACCGGTCAAGGTTGAAGAAAAAAGTATAGAGTAGAGTCTCCGGTGGGCGGCCACTGGCCTAGGTCAAAGAAAAAAGTATATGCAAATCATTTATATGCGATTGAAAACTACCCTGGACTCCCAGGTAAGTTCTGCTTTGCCAAAAACTTGAATAGCATAAGTACTTATTGGTACGGAGTATCCGTCAACGTTGTCGGAAATCTACGACACCAGTCGCTGATAGGAATTCCAGCAGGTGCTAACTGATAAGTTACGAGACTAAGACATACTTGATCAATATTGTAGCTCTATTCGTCTGATTTCAAAACCTCGTAGCTCAACAAAAGTTCAATGTTCAGGAGAGTAAAAAATATGGCTGCCATAACACTGTATCCAATGGGATAGGCTTCCCTTTGACTTGGTGTAGTGGCTTCATTTTTGGAGATAGAGAGCTGGGATTAGGATAGGTCATCACTTGATGGATCATCTAGTCATTAAAATAAAAAAAGTGATTTTCCCCAAATTTTGAGATACAAGGTCTTGTCACCCCAGCGACGATACATTAATTGTTGCTAGATAGGACAAACATTATGGCTTGTCCTATTTAACAGCATGAAATGTATGCAATTCACATTCTGACTATTGAAATACAATTTTGTTATAGGCTAATGAAATAATTTGTATTGCCATGCCATCCATAATGAATACAGCCGTGCGGTAAAGTTATGTAGTGAGGAAATGCTATGATGTGATATTTATAAAGTGATGAATTGTAATTTCAACTCTGTTAGTAGGATGTGATAATCATGCCATTATCATGTTGACCCATTCCATGTTTCCTCCTACTCTGCAGTACGTTCCTTTGGAACAGAGGACAGGCCATGTGATCATCCTGTTGCCCAGCGAGATGAGATGTATGACTACATTGTGTTTAGGGCTTCTGACATCAAAGATCTGATGGTGTGTGAAGCACCTAAAGCTCCACAGTCAACCTCTATCGCCCAGGATCCAGCCATTCTGCAAGTGAGTTGGTTGATCATTTAATAGCACTTTTTTAGTAGTAGATATTTTTGTGAAATTTTGATTCATGTCTTCATCTTTGGCAATAATTACGTTCATGAATAGATCAGACTCTCTGTCAACAATCTCTAGAAGCAGTACTAACTGGATGAGGAGACCATTTGCTTTTACAGGTTTTAAGAGGGTTGAAAACTTGAAGCTCTGGGGTAAATGTGCTTAGAGAGAAGGTTGAGTTCTTGGGAGAGGTGAAAAATAATTTGTGAGCATTATCATTGTTATTATGCAAGTGTGGAAGAACATCGGAGAAAAAAATGTTCCCTGAAAAGCATGGCTCTTCAAATGCCTTCATATTCTATATACATGTATGACAAGTAACAGCTTAAAAATGAGGCCCGATTTTTATGCCACATGTTTGTGTAGTCCCATATACATCTTTCTGTATACAGTGCTTGTTACTTTACCAAGGCTGGGCCGAATTTCTTATCATTTTGATGACTCCGGGGCCCTGTCTTACAAAGAGTTGCGATTGATCCAAATCAATCTTAAGTCCTCCAATCAATCGCAATTTTGCAGTCTCCCATCTCTTATGTACATAGTTGCGATTGATATCAATCGCAAATAAGTTGCGATTGATATCAACTCTTTGTAAGACAGGGCCCAGATCCTTGCAGTACACACTAATACTTATATGCTACATGATCAACCTTTTCTGATCGATTCCACACCGTTTCTTTCACAATGCAATCGCATGACCAGAACTCAACTTCATCTTTAAAGCCCCTCTTAAAGTATTGAGAGCCCCTAATTCGCCAAAAATTTGAAGGCATAATTTCACTTAAATTGTATCATAATGTAAAAGAGGATGTCATTTAAGACACTGCTGCAAATCTCCCCCCCCAAAAAAAAGTGTGTTTGAAGACAAATAATGATAAAAGAATACATAATTTGGGGTTTCTGTTGTACGCAGAAAACCTAAATTTGGTATTCTTTCATCAATATTTGACTGCAAACACATTTAAAAAAAAAATCATTGCAGAAATGCGTCTTAAATGACATCCTCTTTCACATTATGATAAATTTAAGTGAAATTTTGCCATCAATTTTTGGGGCTTCCAACACTTTAAAAGGGCTTTAAGATTCGTCTTGACCAGGTTATCCCTTCGAATGGAAAGTTAAGAAATTACAGGCCTTAACAACTTTGCAGAAGTTTCAAGACATGTTTTGGCAAATGTTTTATGTCTTTTTAATTTGTCATCCTATCCTACATAGCACTCTGGCGCAGTGAGCACTACCACCACCCCAAGCTTCCGCCCACCAAACACCTTTGCAACGGCTCCGGCCCCCTTCGCCCCGTTCAATCAGCTCCCCTACCAGTATGGTGCTATCGGAGGTATGATGCCCAATCAGTTTGGAGCAGGCCAGGTTCAACGCCCTCAAATAGGAGGTGAATCAAGCCCAGTGAACGTACAAACCTGTAAATAATAATAATAGCATACAGACCTGGTCAGGAGCAGAGAATATTACATTGATAACTATTCAATTTTACTTTCAGATTAAGTTGCAACACAATTGTTTAGTTTTGGGTGGTGTATATCATGAAAAAGAACAAATGTATATTTGGAAATGGAGTGGAGTTCAGATATCACATACCTCAGAGTTTTTTATGACTGTCATCCCCATAAATACCTTTGTCTACATATGAACACGGCATTATCAAAGGTAGATTTTCAATTTCAAAATGTTCTGGTACATGTGACAGAAAGACGAAATGGTTTTCATCTCCTTCCCTTTAGGATAAATCTTGCATCATTCAGCTCAAATTCAGCCTAAAATTTGATCCCTGTGACAAATCGTGATAAAGTGTGAAATTTCTTTTCTTAATAGTTGGCATCTTTTATGAATATATGCAGAAAATAGATGTACATTTTGTTTTGCCAAGACTATAAATAAAATGTGTATTTTGCGAATGTAATTGCTGTCTTAAGAATTCACAAATTTAAAAGTGATGTTATGTCTAATGAAGGTTTGTTTTGATTTTCTCACTGAACACTTTGGTAAGAAGTTAACAGGCAGACCCCTCCACCTAACCGCAAGTCACCCACTATGGAGCAGGCAGTCCAAGCTTCTGGTCCACAGTCACCTGACAAGGACAAGCACGAGGGTAGTGGTAAGGGAAGGAAAGACCACGACAAGCATGATCATCGTGATCAGGAGCCCCAGCAGCAGAGGAGGCGAGGATCACGCGAAGAGCAGCGCAGGAGTAACAACAGGGACTACCGAGATGTGAGGGACGATGGTCGTAATAGAGATAATCAGGATCGCTACCGAGACAATCAGAACAGGGACTACGACAGAGATGGGAATAGGAGAAGGAATGATCAACGACCTAGGGATCAAGGCCGCAGACCTGACAGTAAGAATCAAATTCTTCAAGACTTTGTCATTGCACAAAATTTAGCAGATTTTGTTATCCAGTGCTTGATCATTTCTGAGCCAAGAAATGCCTTTGAATCCCACCATTGCTTACTGAGCCAAGGCTTCATGATTAGATATATCTCAATATTTTCTAATGGTACTATAAATGAAATTGCTTTGTTCAAAAGATTCATTTTTGAATACTTTAATTTTTGCAACGAGCTATATCATGAAATTAGTAACAATGTAATAATGTATGTCAGTAGTGGTCCAACTGCAATCCTTGATCAGATAAGGAAATCAGCTTGTCATCGATGCCTTGAATTCTCATTCTCTCTTTCATTCAATTTGGTGTTATAAATATGTGTAAAATATGTAATGGTCAGTAATTTTTTTTGTGTGACTTTGTTATCAAATAAGTACAGTATTATGATAAGAGTCAAATATATTTTGGTCTTTCCCCCAAGAAATTGTAATGTAATTTTATGTGGTTACTGGTAAAAATTTTTTTTTTAAATCCCTGATCGCTATTTCAGACCAACAGCAGCAGCAGCAGCAACAGCAACAGCAGCAACAGCAACCTTACAGGAGGGGTCGAGGGGGACGTGGTCGTGGTCATCGCCCACAGATGGCTAAAGATCCTATCAAGGTTGGAACAGACTTTGACTTTGACACAGCCAATGCTCAGTATGATAAGGATGCCATTGAGGATCAATTTGAGAGCAAGCTGAAGATTGGTAAGAGCTCTCAACAAATTTGACTCATTTGAAAAAATCATTTGACAATAACAAAGATTACAAGAACATTTGTCTTTGTGAAAGTAGTGTGTGACATTGTTTGTTCCTTGTAGTGATGCTGCTCTCTGGGACTCCATATTTTATATTGTCGAATTCACTGCATCTCTCCATTTTCAACATGCTGTATCTGTTACCTCCTGCAACCCTGTGTCTGCAGTAATGCCCATCGTATATTCCCTTACACTCATTTCATCATTCTACTCACCCAGTTATTGTCAGTGCTTCCCAAACACATAACCAGTCCTCTCAAGCTGTTTCTTTTCACATTGTATTTCTATCATGTAAAGTAATTCATCATCTGTTCTGTCTTTGAGAATGTTGCATAATATCAGCCACTAACCAGGCAAAATTTGTCCCCCTTTCCACTGTCACTTCCACTTGTGTTGATATGATTTCATTCAATTTTGATACTTTAAAGGTGATGCGAAGTTTTGGGAAATTTTGAAAATATGGATGGATAGTAATTCTTTAAAATTTTGATATATTTGGATGCCCCTGTGGATGTATTATAAGCACTAGAAAATTTAGCCCCTAAAACACCTCTGCTTTTGAGAAATTGAATAATAAAAAATTTACCGGTGCTCCCGGTAAATTTCAAATATTTCAAATAGCGCCTAAGGCCATTCCATGGTAGCTGCGACCATGAAAAACTCAGAATATGCAGTTCTGGTAAATAATTTCCAAACAGGAATAGAAAATCGGTCGATTGTAGTCAAGAAACATTGTTTTAAAGCTAAAGTAATATCAGTCTTGAGAGGGAGCTATACAACATAAAGAGTTTATTATTTACAATTTCATCACTTTAGACTCGATTTCAACCGCGACAACGATCATTGAATATTGTAAAATCGCATATGCTTCCAATATGTTCATTTGAACCAAATTCATGACCCCATACCAAAACTTTGTATTACCTTTAAGTTGGATGAACTCAATGAATTTCAGTGCGACTTAAAATATGATTAAGAGATACAGGATCAGTTATATTAGAATGTTTTTCAATTTGTTTGAAAACAATGATGGTTTTGATTAGAAGATGATAAGCTTGTAATTGGGGTCACATTCTGGACATAACAATTATATTACCCTTAAATGTTATCATGATTGTAAACTTTGTAAAGCATAATGGCTGACCTTTTTTACTCCTCAGTTAATGGTGATGAGAAATCGAGTGAACATGAACATGAACATGAAGGGTCAGGGAGTGAGACACCAACCAGTGAGAATCAAGATGACAAGGCATTCTATGAACCTGAGAAATCTTTCTTTGACAGCATCTCATGTGAATCAACAAACACAGAGTAAGACTTCATTTCTTAACTGTATAACAAAAGTATTCGGTACTGGTCATGACAAGAAAAGAAAAATGAAATGAAATTCTCACAGCATACAAGTTTACCTTGAAATTTAAAAGCTGAAAATAAATTGAATCTGCCAAACGGAATTGTTAGAAATTAATACAAGATGTGAAATGAGGAAAGGAGACAGGAAATCAAGCTGGTAGTCATTAGAAAAACAAAAGTCTTTCATCTACCAATCTGTCTGAATGCTTTTCAATGCATGTGATTTTAGCTGAATCAATACAGCAGGTATCGTGTGCACATGTACATCAGGTCTTGTGTATGTGGTTGTATTGTAAGTCATTATATCTCATGTTCTGATGAGAATTGTAGATATACCCATCAGAATAGACTGATCTGTTCAAACAAATACTAGGTTGAAAGAAGAGTGTATTTAAGTTGAAAATAAGATATTAGCTACAAGGAATCTATTGCTCAGGGTTTTTAAACATGTCATTACAATATATTTTAACAGTGGAAATCGAACTCGTCCCAGCCGCCGTGAAGAGTACAAGATGAACACAGAAACGTTTGGAGTGCCGTTCTCCAGAGGCCGTGGTCGTGGCAGAGGTGGATACTATCGCGGTGGGTACAACAGAGGTGGCTACAACAACTACCAGGGCGGATACAATAGGAGTGGCAGTGGCTACAGAGGCCGCAACAACTACCAAAGAGGCGGTGGAGGAGGAGGAGGAGGAGGTACTGCATGGAATAACAGGAGGAATCGCAACCAGGACTGGGGGCGAGGAGATGCACCCCAGCGTAGGGACCGTGGGGATGATAATCGTAGGAGAGAGGAAGGCATCAGTAAAGGCACTACGGTAAGTGCTAGCAGATGAATCGTATAAAGTAGGGCTGTGCATAACCGTGTAATGAGGTACTCCAGTACTCAAATACTCGGACGCCATGTTTTTTTTTTAAATCTTTTTTTGTTGTTGAATTTTTTGATTTTTTTTTTTTTTTTGCCAACACCATACTACGAACAGTACGAAGGTTCGTCTCTGAAAACCCACGCGATTTTACTTCAAGTTGCTGTTGAAAGCACCTATTTGTGCTTTTGAATTTTTGACAAATAATTGAAACAATGTTATTTTAAATACTAAAGATGACAGACAAATATTCCTCCGAGTCCAAACAGAAATCCGGAGATTTGGTCCCAGTTTCTGAGTGGTGAGTTGACAGTGACACCCTGTGTATGATTGAGCTGGGAAACATTTTTACCCACGGTACCATGCCGGTGCTCTTCTGGCACGGGTGACCGTCTGCCTGGACAGTGCCAGGTGAACGGGGAAAAAAAAATGGCGGCCGAGTATTCGAGTACGAGAAATCGTACTTGAGTAGTTGTCAACAGTGCGAGTACTTGAGTATTTGAGTACTCATCGCAGCCTTAGTATAAAGCCCTTCTTTGACAGTTTTGTAGTGTAAAAACATAATTCTTTTTAAGATTATGGAAAAACATTCTTTTTACCATTATGAGAAACATTCTTTTCCCTCTTGCCATACTAAAGTCAAGTACCAATGAGTGTGCTACCTTAGCAAATAAAAAAAGTACATTCATGTATTTTTCAGTGAGCAAGGCCTACCCCTTACAGTAGCTGAAAACATGCATCCCATCCTCAACAGACGGGTCTTTCATAATCCTTTCTTTCTGTCCTCATCCTTTGCAGGAAAGCAGTCAGAAAGAAGATATCAAAGTTGCCGAAGGATCATAGAGGAAAGGCAGACCAAATGAGCACTTTTCTTTTTGTACAAAGGACAATTTTGTTCACATTTTGTGGCCAAAAGGAAGCGCAGAGCTACGCTAAAGAGAGCAAGATAGAGAAAGCTATGCATGGCAGGAGCAGCAGTGCCAATCAATTCTTTGGATCTATATAGTGCCTGGCTCATAAAGGAAAAACAGATGATAAAGATATTTCTGGAAATCGTAGTAAGATTGTTTTATTGATAAGTCCAATTAAGGAGATATATGAATTCAAAGCCACCACGTAGACGTATTATTGGAGGAACTACTGAGTAGTTTCTCAAAGAAAGTTATGCTGTATTCAAGTTGTGAATTCAGGCCTTAATTTGGACTTAAGTCTTTTTTTTAGTTCATATATATTTCTATCATTCTCACTTTTGGAAGAATCAAGTCAAATAAGAATTTAGGATTAAAAAAATGTGTCAAACTTCATTCGTTTCTGTGCATTGCAGAGTATTATTTTAGAGAGCAAGTACTAGATAATGAACATTGAATGGGTGACAGTAATAGTGAATGTTTAACAGCACTGTGTATGATGTTTCAAATCACAATTTTTGTTGTTGTCTTTCTCTCTTTTAAAAACTTTTATTTAATGCACATTTAAAGTACACCCGCAAACATATGAGTCATGATACTACAAATGTAGATCACAGCATAATTTTCACTTTTATTCTCCTCTAAATTCAAATTCACTTCTGCTTTTCAGAAATAAATAGTCCATAACAATTTTGTCAAAACATTTTTTTGTTTAAATGATGGTGTTATTGGCTGAGATTTGAAGGGAAAAAAAAAAAAAAATGTTTTTATTTTTAAATATTGATTATTCAAAGCATGGATACATTCTTCTACATGTCATGTATACTTAGCCCCAAAAAGAATATAACCATCATGATGACATCTGACAAAGTTCTGTGCTGGAGATCATCAAGAAAGTGCTATTCTATAGAATCTCATCAAAAGCGGTCATGAAGCAAAAACCCAACTACAAAAAGTCCAAATCATGAAGAACATTTTGCACTGTAAATGTAATAGCGGCATGCCTATACAGGATATGAGTATTGTGTATTAAACGTCATGTATAATTCCTCTAGTTGTCCATTGTTATAATACTGCAGCTTCTAGCGTAGTTGTTCCTTTGAACCCATTCAATCCTTTTCTGGTGATTAAGTGTTGTAATCTTCATGTTGTATTCTTTAGTAACCAAGGTCTTGATGTATTAGGAAAGGTCAACCAGTTGTGGTGTTCCTGACACTTGTGAAAGGGCCAAATCATGATAATTCTTTGAACAACAACAATGCATTGTTCAATTTACCAAGCTTTTTATGAGTTATTATTGCTAGCATGTTAACATCATATGTGGAGGTAGGGAAGACGGTCCGAGAGAAAAAACAAAACATTTTGATTGTGCCTGTTGAAGATTTAGAAGTTCCATCAAATGTCTTCCCACTCCTGATTCCAATGCTGTGGGCTCTATCAGCTAGTTTTTGTTTTTGTTTTCATCTGTCAAACCAGTGTGTTATAAATATTACACAAATTCACAAGGCACTTCCTATTTTATTAGATGTAACATGCACATGTTACGATATCAATTATTTTCCTTGTCAACAAAGAAGGCATTGTTTACAGTCTTAGTTAGGTAGAAGAGACAATAGTGAAAAAGATGTAACCCATTCACCCCACCCAGCTATTTATCTCACCCTACCATGCTTGTGTTAACCTCGATGATGTTGAAGAAGAAAAAAAAGCTTTTCATAAGAACAGATTCAGAGGAGGCTCATGTTCATTTTATAGAGCTGGGAAATAGTTCCAATCTTTACAATTGCAGATTACACTGGAGGAATTTCAATAGAACATTGTCATGAAGTGTGTAGCCTTTTGATTGTTAATTTCAATACTGAACTTATATTTGATACAAGTTTCTCATGAAAGAAGTCAAGATATAGAACAGGACTTTGTGTAAAGTAGTGGCAGTAAGCCAGCAACGACATCAAAATTGTAGAGACTAAACTTTCCTGTTAGTGATGTGAAGAGATGCCCTGGAAAAGATGGAGCATTAGGATGCCATTGTCTTAAACTGAACATCATATAAATGGATTTTTTTTGTCCCAAACTCCTCATGTTCCAAGTCACTATGATTGGTGGGGTTTTTTCAGGTATGTTTTCACAGCAAAGCAGGTTTCAATTTGAATGCTGTGCTCTATTTTTATTCAGGATGGAAAAATGTATGGTTTGTTTAAAATTAAAAGTTTAATGGTATATGATTTGGCTCACTTATGCAATAATAGAAAATATTTTGCCTAGAAAGCTGCTCTATTGTCTCACTTGTCAAGCATTAATGCGACTCGCCCATTTTCACTATCTCAAACATAATGTATATCATGCCCAATACCCTAGCAATCGATCACCAAGTTCTGTACCTGATGTGTCACTTGCTAAAGGCTATATTATTGGAGGAGCCTCAGAGTTAATATGTTTGAGATTGTATATGTAGCTGATTGGCTGTTTTTCCTGACTCCCTGACTGATGATTTTACCGCATATAGTGACTAATGAAAGCCCTGGATACAAGGAATCAATTGATGGAGCCGGAGTATCTTGAATGCTGCTGTCCTGGGTATTTATATTGTAGCTACTGTAATGGTTAGTCTATGTCTTCCTAGTGGTGGTGTACAGCAGATTTTACTGCAGGATTGATCTTCTGGTGTCATGTGTGTTTTCAGATTGTTCCTGTCTCTGGAAGATGACACTGGTACTTCATCTTGTGGTTGAAGTATCTTTTACCATGATTATAGTAAATGCGAAAATGTCCTTGATTTTTGTGTTAGGTTTTGTAGGTAATGATGTTACAATTCCTCCATTTATTGTAGGGGAAAGGGTGGAAATGACTTCCTGGAGGCCAAGAAGAAAAGAATCTTGACTGGCAGAATTTACAGAGCTGCCTTTGAATTGAAATTTTTACAAAATTGTAAAGTTATCATTTGATGATTCTTTTACTGTAGTATGCGTAAAGGCTAAACACATAACTTGGTATTCATTTTATTTTTACAAGAATGAATATGTAAAGACATAGGTTGAATTGTCTATCAAGAGTGTACAAAGAACGTACAGAAAGGATATATTTGAAAGAAAAGGATGCTCATTGTTTAGTTGGAATTGTGTTCAAAGTATGAATAGAAAGCTTTGTGATTAAACTAATTGATTTTGTAGTGTAAAGAAATGGATGATAAACATTTGATATGATTCTAGTACAATATACCCACAATGAAAGGGTTTTCTGTGACTGTTGTAAAGTAATTATTTCGTCTCATGGTTTGAAACAGAGGGTTTATAAGTATTCTTCCTGCTCTACTTGACATTTTTTCTCCAAAGGACATTACAGTTTAAAGCATGTACATTGAAAGGGAATTTCATGTTAACTGCATACTATAGTGTATGGTGGCTGTTCAAGTAAACAGGCTATTTTGTTAAAAGAGAAACTTTTATTTTCATTAATCAAATTGGTTTCAAGCTCAGTAAGGTTGATATATGGCATGTAATGTAGCCAAATGAGAAAAAATGTATTACATGTGAAATTTTAGAAAAACATCCGCAGCGATGTGAGAATGATATGAAAGAAGAAAAAAAGTGGGAAGTTTTGTCCTGTAACCTGTCATATTGGAGACAGAGAAAGTGTGCAGGTGAATTATGAGCAAATGAAATGAAGATTGCAAAGAAATTTATTTTGAAGGCAGGTTCTCAATGAAATGATAAGAGGGATGCACAAATGTAGGTGGTAGCCTTTTTGAAAGAGAAATTAGGTGGAAGAGGGGATGAATTTGGGATTCCACAATCAAAGAAATGCTCATCTTTCTTTGAGAAATGTACAGTAAAAGATAACTGTATAATGTTATGTTGTATTTGTGAAATAAAAAACAAAATAGAACCGATTCCTTGTACAAGAATGCCTTCTGTGTTGTGTAATTGGTACCTGTAATCACTGTTTGTATTTTCACTAACTTTTCAGTAGCTTCGCGAAATGTAGTGGCACGAAATGACGCGTCTGGAACGCAAAGGTGATGTTTGTATAACTTCTTGTTTGACATACAGTGCATGTGCTCCATATCCTTATGTTTTGGTTCTACCTCTGTGATGAAATTATGATTTTCAACAATTATGCAGTTTGCGCTCTGGACGCATCTTTTCATGCCACTACATTACGACACGCTACCTTACCGGTAGTCGCCCTTCCCCCCATAATATTCTCTGATAAAAGTCTTATTTCTCTCCCTCACATATTATGTTTTCATACCACTCTCTAAACCACAAACTATGACTTACCATACATTATTACATCTTTTTCCCTTTGACATTCCCCACCCTTGTGTTCTCTTTCCTGCATCTTTCAGTCTTTGTTACATTTCTAGACACATTCACTGTCTCTTGTGAGAAGTTGATTGAATTTTTACACCTAGTTAAAGGGAAAGTCCACCCTGAATTGAAGTTAGTTTCAATAGAAGCAGAACAAAATTTGGGAAACAGATCAGCAAAAGTTTGAGCAAAGTCCAACAAAAGATAAGGGGGTTGTGAGTTTTTGAAATTTTAATCAAACATAAATTGGCAACACTGATGTATCTTACGAGTTCCTCTCCCATTTGCTTTGTAATTTTGTTTTAAATGTCAAATTTCTCTTTCCTCTTAATAAAATATTTTATCATATTTTATGTCCCCTTGATATCATCATTCCACATAGTTACAAACCCCAGGATGAACAAAAAATCATTTATCAGCAAAAAAGAAATTGGACAATTATGAACTTTTCTGTACCGAGAAAATGGGAGAGGACATCGCAAGATACATGTATGTCACAGCATTGCCAATTTGTGTTTGTCAGAATACAATTATAAAAATCTACAACTTTCTTATTCTTTACCGGATTTTGCTCAAACTTTCACTGATCTCTTTCTCTAATTTTTCTGCTTTTATTAAAACCAAATAAATATTAGGGTGGCTTCCCCTGTAATTGTACAAAAGCATAACTTAGAGGAAAAAAATCCTTGCTTTTACACTTCATTTTATTACATTTTCAAGGTTTTAACAAGTAATACGTAAAAATACAACACCTTAAAAGTAGGGTCTCCATTAAACTTACAACAAAGATATGTATCTTATGTTTCATAAACTTGCTCTCAAACAGGGTGTGTTGCACTTTCCGTGGGTCATGAATGATGGCACCTGAAGCTGCATTAATAGGAATTTTTTTCTCTCAAAGTTTTGTGTAGGAATGAAATCTAAATTCAAATTTGATAGAAGTAGCTACAGGAGATTTTATTGATATATTTGGTTTGAAGACGAAAAATAATTATCTATCCCTCCTTTAACAAAAACTTCAGAAACCAATTGTTACACGTTACTGGGAAAATTATTTGAATTTACCTTTTTCTTTTAATCGGCAGAAAGTATTCAATTTTAAATGTCAACAAATAGGAGATAATAGGATTGCATAATATATTTCCATCAAAACATAATCTATGCAGATGGCGTATGATATATGTAAAGAAACAGAAAAACCTGTTCATGTTTCGTTAAAATGTAATAAGGTTTGAGTTTTTTGGAAAATTATTGAAAACTTATTTCATAATTACTTTCATGAGCAAATAGATATTAATGAAAAAGCATTAGTTATAGGTTTATTATATTGAAGAAAAAGAAAACTTTGTGATAAACTTCATGTTAACTTTAGGCCAATACGTAATATACATAATGTATATCCAAATTCGCTATGATGGTAAAGAGTATAATAGTAAAAGTAATTTCAAATAAAAACTACGATATCATATAGCAAATAAGCAAAGTGCTTTATTGACGAAACACAAAGAAATTATTCAAGAAATGTTAAAGGTAAACAAAGTTTTGGTATGGGGTCCTGCAATTGGTTCAAATGAACATATTGGAAGCATATGCATTTTTACAATATTCAATGATCTTTGTCGCAGTTGAAATCGAGTCTAAAGTAATGAAATTGTAATTGATAAACTCTTTATGTTGTATAGCTCCCTCTCAAGACTGAAATTACTTTAGCTTTAAAACAATCTTTCTTGACTATAATCGACCGATTTTTTATTCCCGTTTGGAAATTATATATCAGAACTGCATATTCTGAGATTTTCATGGTCGCAGCTACCATGGAATGGCCTTAGAAGCTATTTGAAATATTTGAAATTTACCGGGAGCACCGGTAAATTTTGATTATTCGATTTTCTCAAAGGCAGAAGTGTTTTAGGGGTTAAATTTTCTAGTGCTTATAATACATCCACAGGGGCATCCAAATATATCAAAATTTTAAAGAATTACTATCTGTCCAATTTTCAAAATTTCCCAAAACTTTGCATTACCTTTAAGGTTATAACCATTCATTTAATTACTTTTGTCTTTTATATTATGTTTAAATGTAAATTGATGTAAATATATATATATGAAATTTGTGAAATAAAACACCTCGGTAAGAGGATAAGAAAAGAAAAAAAATTCAAATTTATGTAGATCTGTCCTTCAGAAAACATTAAATAAAGTTACCTGATGACAAAAATTAAATTCTCACAGAATCAACACTTGGAATGAATAATAACAACAAAATCAACAATAATATGATGTTCTAGTATAACACATATGCCATTATGATATAACGTCTCTATAAGCTTCCAAAGGACCGTCAATTTTAATTACCCTAGCTTTAGCTCTGGCAACCATAGTGATCAGTGCATTCAAGGAGTAAATCCTACTGAATGTTCAGTACTACCAGGAAATAAATTCTGTCTGCCAAATGATTTTGGTAGAACATGTGTAAAAGATGGGTAGTAAACAAAGAAAGGTGATGGATATCTAGCCAGTGGTGCTGCCCACCTGGTAAACAATGACTTTAAAAAGTCTTTGAGAATTTTAGGGTTACCCGCAGTAAAAAGAGGAATTAATGGATAAGAACATTTCACTGAAAGTTATTCACCCACATCAGAAGGCACCGGGAACATCATCAATCTTGAATTTACTCATAACATAGAGTACAGTTCTTCATCGTCAGCTGCATTCCATGCTCTTTGCCATCCTACTGACATGCTCCTTGACTGCTGCATTCATGACAGCGTACATGTCCTTACATCCTTTACTGGCTACCTCTAACACCTGCTCAAGGTGATCCACATGGAGCCGGTTGTCCATCTTAAAGAGAGCGATCTGATCGGACTTTGGCAGCATGGCTACAGTCACTACAGGCCCTCCCTGGGATTCCTCAAGGTAACTCACATCGGTCAGAGGTGTATTGTTCACAAAACCTGAGGAGCAAGCACACACATAGTCCTTCATAGGGATGCCTGCATTGATGATTGCTAGTGTAGCAGCATTGACACAGGCACAGTAATTTCCGCCATCTGCTTGCAGAATCTGACAATGGAAAAAAAATGATAAGGTCACACTTCCTGACAATACTCATCAAAAAGTTATTTTAAAAAGATCAATATCTCTGCCTGTCAAAATAAAAACCTTGTAAAAGTAACAGGGGCAGGTTCCCACTGTTGAAAATAATGGGGATGTACCACTTTAAATGGTATATTTTCTCAAACTAAATTATTAAAATATGGAATCTACCAAGCACCATGGTGAATGAAAACCCCTTCTCCCAACACTGGTACAACTACATAAAAATCATCAACAACAACAACCCCCCAAAAAGGGACTCAATTACACAAAGATCGATGGTGAACACTTTTTCAATTGTGAAAAATGCCTCTGTCTAAATTCAATGCTGCTAAGCTGATAAAAATCGTATCAAACACATCTACAAAGCTTGAAAGTTGTAAATGACTGACCTGTACAAAGATATCAATCTGAGATCTTGGATAGAGCTGTGTTTGTATGGTAGCTTCAAATGTCCGCTGAAGATGAAGTGACATTTCAGTTGATTTCCTGTCTCCCTGAGGGCGATTTTTCCTCTCATTCGTGCTGAAGGTTGCCATGCTGTATTGACAGTTGATGATCACTTTATCATGTTGAGGTTTACCTTTTCCTCCAAGGACCTTTTCAGAAATGAAATGAGTCCAAGAAAATAATTTGCATTTGTCTTGATAATGTCATGGCTCCCATGGATAAGGAAGAAAAGTTAGGCCTGTCGGCATCGGCATTATTTTTTATGGGATAGAGATAGGTCAATGTTTTTCTTCAATTCAATCATTTTTACTAAAATACATAGATCTAACTCTAAGTTCAAACATTAATACACAGCTTTATTCATTACCAGCAAATTATGAATGCTATTGTAAAGGAAGGTAATAGCCACAAATGTCATTATTTGTAACTGTAAAGTTTTCAGACATCTCTAGACATAATTCCATACTCATCATCAATACCATCTTACTTGCCGTATTAAATCTTTCAAAATGATTTTTAATGTGTTGTTCCGACTTCTGTGTTATCATTATCATCATTATCATCATGCTTTCTTAGCAGTCAGGTAAAACCAGGTAAAAAAAAAAAAAAAAAAAATCATCATCATCATCATCATCATCATCATCATCATCATCATCATCATCATCATCATCATCATCATCATCATCATCATCATCATTCACCATCTACCATCATCATAATCATCACCATCAATCATTTCTCCATTGAGTAGACTTCTAGGTCTATTTAACCGTCATACATGTACAAGGTTGTTTGAACTCATTCAGTGCAGTGCAGCTGCAGGCAGTGAACACACAATAACACATATATGAACAGACGGGACTGGAGTATAAACAATACCTCGTGAGGGCCGTATACGGTCGCCAATGCCTTTGTATTTCCTTGTTCAATGTATGCTGATCCATCTGCCTGGTCGAAAACTCCAAGACGACATCGAATCTTTCTCAGTTCAGACGGTCGTCGACCATCTAGTCTAAAGCCCTCATCAGAAAGAAGCTCCAGTCCTGCCATTTTGTCAGAAACTAACCTGCTATGGGTCTTGAACAAGACTATCACGCCCTTCGCATATTTTGTTGTCTTCCCTTTTTTGGGAGGGGGTACGTTCGGGCAGAGAACAATTTCCTAATAAATTTGGATATTAAACATCATCAAACAATTTGACAACAATTCATTAAACATTTACCGGTGTGTTAGTGTTGTATCATGTACTATAATAAGCCTACGTACTCAATTAATAAATTACGTCTTTAAATTTACAATGTTTATTTTACCAGGAACCTATATAATATACATGCACTGCTTTTCAATAGGTTCCTCACATTCTACTTATTAACCTATCATATGAATTGAGAATTACTTAGACGTTCTTATATATACTACATGTATTGTATATATATATATATATATATATATATATATATATATATAATTTCTATTTTATATGTATATCTATATTTTTGGTAAAATGTGGAACAAATATAACAACAATGAACAACTAGTTTGAATGGCCAACTATACAGAGGGTTCAGCCATGGACCTACTACAAATGGTTCAGCTAGCGCCCAATGGCAATCTGGTAGATGACACTTGTTGAATAAGACGTGAAAGTATTTTGCAAAATTTCTTCCATGAGATGTCTTCCGGCCAATCATAATATTAACTATTTATTTAGTATAATTAACTATCCATAGGCCTTTATTTATGCAGAGGAACAGAAAGGCTATAAAAACTGACACAGAGTATTTGATTGTTTTAGTAAGTATAACATTATCACCAGGACTTTCAAAATATCAAACTAAGGCAAATTCAATAGACCAGTGCATTTCATATACCCCTATAGAAGTGAGTGAATATTGGAATGATACATTACGTATACAACTGAATATTGAAATCATTGAGTTGATTTCTGGAAAGTATTTGCAGTTGTGTTGTACATCATGATTATTCATGGTTTGATTTTCTAACCTTTACGAATCCGGGCATTATTTTATAATTGAACTCAAACTAGACGGTGTTCATTCAAGTTGTTCAAGCAGCTCTTCATTCTCATCATACAAATGATGTATTTCTTTATAGAATACAATTTAGTTGAAGAATACAAATATACAGGGGCGGCGGAGCATCCTTAAAAGTGGGGGGGGCACCAACAAAAAAAGGGTACTTTCTGGAAAAAAAGGGGCAGTTACAAAGGGAAACCACAAAGAGCAAATACATTGATATTGTGATTACATTATCAGGGATGATTTCAATATTTGTTTCTCTCTTAATATGGTCAAAGCATCATACTTTGCAGTTAGGTGTGATGGCCTATATATCTATTTGCGAGCGAGCGAAGCGAGTGATCAAAATTGTTAAGATTTGAGAGATCGCAGTGTAAAAAATTACATCTCATAAAGAGGTTAAAAAAAAAAAAAAACAATCCTGATGGCACATTCTAATCATGAAAGAATGAAAAAACCTTTAATAAAAAACATTATAAAATCAACTGTAAATGTGAGCGAGAATAGCGAGAGAGCTTATTACAAAGGAAAAGGGGCACCTATCAGATAATAGGGGCATTGATTAAAGGCAAAAAGGGCATTCATGATAAGGGGAATGCGCTTTTTATTAAAATGGAAAAGGTGCAATTATCAGAAGGAAGAATGGCACTTATCAGAAAGGATAAGGGGGCAAGTGTAAAAAAGGGCACTTATCAGAGATGAAATGGGGCACTTATTACAAAGTTAAAAGGGTGCACTTATTAAAATGAAAAGGGGGCATACCAAGGAAAATAGGCACTTGTCAAAGTAAAAGGGGCAATTATAAGACAGTTATAATAAGAGGTGATTGGACACTTATCAGAGGTGATAAGGGGCACTCACCTGATATGAATACGGGCACGTATGAGAATGGAAAGGGGCACTTAATACAAAGGAAAGTGGGCACTTGTCGAAGGAAAAGGGGCACCTATCAGATTAAAATAGAGACTTTTATCAGAGGTGTGAGAAGGGGAAATTGCTCATTTAAAAAAAGAAAAGGGACATTTATCAGAAAGAAAAAAGAGCACTTATTAGAAAGAAAAAAGGGACACGTGTCAAGATAAAAGGGGGCACTTATTAGAATGGGAAGGGGCGCTTATTACAAAGGAAAAGGGGCACTCTTCCCGGGTCCGCCGCCTCTGCAAATATATCGATTACTCCTGTTTGTACACTGTATATGTAATATCATTTGTGATATTGCAAAAACACTTATCGAATGAATATTGAATAACGTGGGAAAAACCTGTTACGTGGTAGGAAAATCGTTACAAAAATCAGTCTCAGCTTATAAAAATGAAGCAAAAAAGTCATCATTTTTTTAATTGGGGCCTAAACTTGTATTTGTTGTCCATCGAATTGTTTTGAAAAGGCAATTCCACGGAGGAGGTAATGTTCCAAGTAATTAATGAAAATTGTAAATCCTGCCATGAGCGTATCAGCAAATTAAACATGATCAGCTTTATTTTGAGAGCGGCCGGGTGTGCTATAGGTGGAGGAATCTTTCCCTGTTAATGCCTCTCCCCCTTCGATCCGTTAGGCATTGTAGTGTATTTTTACAAAGGCTGTTTTAAAATAACCCTATTTTATTATTTTCTTTTAAATAAAAAGTTAAAGTTTAAAATAACCTTATTTTATTTTAAATAAAAAGTTAAAGTTAAAACCGTTTGCGAGTTTGCGCAACCCCACTATAAAGTCTGATCTGTTTTAAAGTGATCGTGAAATTACAGGATTTCTGGTTTTGGATGGGGGGGGGGGGGTAATTGTTGCTATCAGTCTTAGTCCTGGCTTCCTCCTCCATGCTGTCAGTACATTTTCAGGGCTGATGAAATGACTGCTGTAAAATTATCGATATTAATTGTTATCATTAAAATAATAAAAAAATTATGTCGGCACAATTTTGAATAAACTTTCATTTATTTTTTTTTAAAAGTTGTTCCGCAACAATAATTATTGACGAGTTTGTTGTTTCATGTGCTTTAGGGCATTTTAGGGTAGAGAGTATTCCTTGAACAGGGGCCCGACGGATCCAGAATCAGGGATGGGTCGTCGGATGCCGGGCATAATGCTAATGTCGGAGCTAGCCAGCTAGGACCATAAGCAGCTTTTAAAACACTATTTCTGACATAATTTGTTTTTCCATGGGTGTGTACTTTAAGTACAATAACAAATTGAAATAACCCCCTGCCATGTTTGGGGCCCGGGGGGTAGATTTTCTCAAAATAAGAGAAATATAAAGGTTCATTCTTTTTTTTTTCAAGGACTCGAGGGAGGTATTCGGCTATGGGATCCGCCTTGCTTTATAGAGGGGAAGGAGAGAGATAGAATAGTGAGCGTCGGCAGGCTCGTAGCCACGAGGAGGGGGCACGTGCCCCAAATTTCCAAGATCAGACACCCCTCCTCTTGGACCCCTCCCCATGACGTCGATCAATTACATGTATGTGCCCCCAACATCAAACTCTGGATACGGGCCTGAGCGTCGGAGACTATTAAGAAGGGGTGCTGTACGAATTTTCAGGCGACGGAGTGGGCACAAACATTGTCTATTTAATAGAGAAATAAAAATGACTTATAGAAATTTAGAAATCGCCATTTAGGCATAGGCCTAAAACCATACATTAGGAAAGTACATGATGTATATGTTGTATACTATGGCTTATGTCTTATGCAAATGCCTTTTATGTCAGTGCTATTGTTCTATAGGCCGCAGTGGCGTAAATCCGTTCCTCGGAGGGGAATCGGGAAGGCGCCGAGATTTCTCGAAGAAATAAAACAAAACACTGAAGCAACTGAACATATACATAAACAAATCTGGAATCATTTTAGGACTTCTTATATATCCTATTTGAGTATCTCAATAGTATTTTAAAGATTATTCTTAACTATCATGGTAGTCACTTTTGCCCTATAGTCACTTATATTATTTTTCCCCTCAAAACTTTGGAAACTGGTTGATTTCCAAATTAATTTTTCTTTGAAAACTATTTGTACAGTCCACCTCCCTTTAAAAGTGTGTGTGTATCAGTGGGGGCTTCTATCTATTACTTGTAGGCCTAATCTCTTTTTAATAGAACATTTATAGTAACTCACGATTAGTCCAACCCTCCGGGCTCCCTCCCGCCGCCAAGGCCTAAGATATTCTTCTTCAAATTCGAGGAATGCGTAACTTTCAAATTCATCAGTTTATTTAATTATTCCCTAATTATCAACTGTCCATCTTCTTTTCCCTCCTTGCCTGTTTCTTTGTTTTTTTCTTCTTCTCACTGTCATCTGTTTTCCTTCATTTCTCCTCTTCTTCACCTTCTTCCAACGACGAGATTGCAGTACTTGCAGACGCCTACATACCACTAATGTACCATTCAGCCGAGGACGCAGGTTCGAAGCTGAGTCACGTCTCTCGGATGGTGACGTTAATTAAAGGTCGGTCCCCAGACGTAAATAATCAAATCTGATTGATTACACGTCGGTAAAAACCCAATACATACACACACGCACACCATCGATGCTGTGTACTAAAACAAAAATGAAGACATGAAATGGAAACAATATTTTAACTTTGTCACTGAACACGTGGGTGGAGATTTGATATTTTCATGTGACTATATACCAAGTTTATTAAAAGTGACAGCTCCACAATTTTATATGGATTTATTAGAAGATTGGGTGAATACGAGACATATAAGGAGTATAGACATTGGTGATGTGGTAATTTTTAATAATAAACTTATTCGATATAAAGGAAGTTGTATATACGATAAGAGGTTGTATGACAAAGGAATTTACAAATTAAAACATATTTTGGAAAACGATGGTAAACTAAAATGTGACAGGCATTTTATCGATTTAGGTGTTGAAGTAAATGAAATTGAAAAGATCAAGCACTTTTATGCCTGTTTACCAGTTTGTTGGAAAAATAATTTTAGAAAGGGAGAAGAAAAAATAATTCTGGAACTGATTTCACTTTGGGGAAGAAAACAACTAATATAGCTGATCTAAAATCAAAACAAATTTATGTACAATTAATAAAGAAAGATGATTTTAAACCTTTGGTTTTTGAGAGAATTGGAAGGAACTATGGTTTTTCCTGTAAGGAAATAGAAAACATATTTTTAAGACTAAGACAGTGTACACTTAACAGTCGATTAAGAGAGTTTCAGTTCAAACTTATACATAATATATTATATACAAACCATCACCTCTTCCGTTTTGGTCTTGTCTCGACTAACTTATGCTCATTTTGCGAAAAAGATGAAGAAACATATAAACATTTATTCTATACTTGTGAATTTGCACAATCAGTGTGGGGAATGTGCACGAGATTTTTAGACTTTGAAATACTTAACTGTAGTTTGGAGGAAATTCTGTATGGGAAAGAGGAGAGAAATAAAGGAAAATATCAATTAATGAATCATGTTTTAATTCTTGTTAAATATCTGATTTATAGAAATAGAGAACTTAAAAACCACCCTCTTTTAATGAAATAAAGAATAGTATAATAGGGGATAAAGTAGAAGAAAGGAAATTGGCAGCAATGAGGGGAACTCTCACTATTCATTTTTCTAAATGGGAAAACCTGAGTATTAGACAAACAATTGGAACCCAGAGCCAGTCGTCCACCGGTTAAGAGGGGGAGGGAATAAGGATAAGGGAGAGGTCGGGTAGGGAGGGTTAACAAAAGAGAAACTTTTCTCTCAGGACAACAGTATAAAAGAAGTATAAGTTGCTACATGGTTAAAACAAAATTTTTGGATTATACAACTGCATATGTTTTCTTTGAAAATATGAATTTTGTTTCAAAAATGATGTATAGGAACTAACTATGTAAGTTTCTTTTGAAGCCGTTTGTAAGACAAAATTTATACTGATTTATAATGTCATCACATTTGCAGTGAGCGTTACATATGATGATTGTAATTTGTACTATGATTATAATTTGTTTCAAGAGAGAAAAGAATAAAAACTGACCATAAAAAAAAAAAAAGGGCTTCCAAGATTTGTTGCATTTTCTTTAGAGGGCGCGTAGCACATCCGGCTTGGCAGTTTCGTCTTGAAGGCGTCTCGTCTCCATAACTGCGATTGCTAGGAACGCCACCCGCACGGTTCACGGTTCACCAGCCGGAGACGTAGAATACATGTGAATGAGACCAATCTGGGAGCAGTGCCGAAGCCTTGCGGCCGTTTTCTAAATTTTGAAGGAAGGAGATATATATTTATTTGCGTGGTAAGTAGCTTTCGAACCTATTATAGATGAAATTTTAAGGAGTTTTAGATTACTATCATTGCAAATTTGACTACTAGAAAATCCATGAATGCTCAGATAAACAGTTTTTAATGTTATTCGTAATGTCTGAAAGGTGAAGTCGGTGCGCGATGTGGCTTGAACGGGGTGCAGGTGCATAGCGGTACCAGTTGCAAGGGGGTACCGTATTCGGCGCATGCACCCCAAATTCGATCACGACTTGACAGTTGACACAGTTGCATGTAGTTGAATCTCACATTACTGGCAGTTTTGACAGAACTAATATTGTAATAAGTCCCGTCTAACTTCAGTTTTTATTCTGTTGTCTCATGAAAGCAGACAATCTCCTCCCCCCACAAGTAGCAGTAATTACCATGGAAGAATCCTGGATCGATGAACAGGCTTAGACCTACAACATCGTGTATTAAAGTAAAGTAAAGTAAAAGGACAGGTAGAATTCTCAATGATTCTAGTGACTGTACTCACTGTAGGCTGCATGAATATCAATTATAAAATTCTAATTGTTTTTTTCTTACAAATAAAAAAGCAAACTACATGTATTTTAATTACAATATTCAATCTTCATCTGAACAACATGTGGAGTTTGAATTTGAGACCAAATGGCCTATGTACAAATCAACTATAGCCTAAAGTTGCGATATACATGTACATGTAAGTAGATATTAAATGCAATCGGATCAAACAAGATATACGTAGTAGACCTATCCAACAACAACAAAACTTTGGAGTAGGGACATCTTGCTGAGTTTGGATTGGGATTTTAGCATATAGATACTAATGTACATGTAGTTGAATTGTGTTTGATTTTTACCCTACTTTACCTTTTTAAAAGCACAGCTTGTTAAGTATATATCTTAATATATGAGTCGAGAAAAAATCAACATGAAATACTTTGATATCATAAGTCTCAAATTGAGAAAAAAAATGTACTCTGAAAAACTTAATCAGTCATTCTTATGAGAAAGAAAATGATGTATGAAAATACAGATAAGATCATCAGATCTGTTGTGACGACTATAAAATCTTATCCCAAGTACTACATGTAGTATTACTAGTAGTACCTTAATGGCCTATGTGAATGAGTAGATTTGAAGACAACTTGTTGGTGCACTCACACCTTTAGGGTGTAGGTAATCATCTTCATTGGCTTCATTTTGAAAAACTGCTGTACATTGTAGATGCAGGAATCTAAATGCTGTGAGTCCTTACTGATCTGAGTGAGTAGTAATAATATGTGTAGGACTGATCATGCATCCAGTTCGCACACTAAAATACTGTAGAACCCAAGAGGCCAAGACCTTCTTTGGCTTCTTATTCCAAGTCCAAGTGGACAACTCTATCCGTAGATTAAGCCTTACTGTCTACATACATAATTACATATAAATGTACATGTATATCTAGATTGTGCAGAGTTATATCTTTTTTTTTAAACAGCACTCTTTCTATGTCATTTCATTCTCTCTCTCTCTCTTCCTGTAGATGGAGTTGTGATGATCAGATTGGCAACAAACGTACCTAGTATGACTTGATTTCCTCAGAGTAGTCAGGCTTTTCATTTCTGTGTGGATTAACAACATCATCACATCATCATGTATCATACTAGTCCCAGAGTGAGTATCAGAAAATGAAATATTTAAGTATTAGTACATCTCCTGAAGTCAATTTTAACTTTCTTTTGTATGAAAATGAAAACTAGAAATTACTGGGTTACTGTAACACCAGAAACTTTTGAATGCATGAAATATTTATATAATATTGACTGGCCTTGAGGGAGATGCAACATATATTTCCCAAACTAGACTCATATTGCCCCGAGTCAAAGATGAGGGCAATATGAGTCTTGTGAGGGCAATATATGTGGTATCTCCCGAAAGTCGAGACAGTAAATATTGTTATTGTTATCCAAATCAGACATCTAGAGCAAATACACAAATCAACATGAAAATCTCAAAGAACTGAACAAATTTTGTCAAACCAGGGGGGTGTTTCACAAAGATCCTAAGTCGAACTTAACTCTAAGTTGGACTTAAAATGTATGGAGAGCCATTTGTAGCCTTAAAATAAAATATATTCAAAAGCAAAAATTCAAGTATTTTAGACTTTTCATACATTCCACATCAAGAACATGAAATCTCCTTGACAATAGAAAATATGAATGATTTGAATCAACATTTAATGCCTTTTAAAATAACTTTTACAAAATATTTTCAATGGCTTTCCATAATTGTTAAGTCCAATTTAGAGATAAGTTCAACTTAGGATCTTTGTGAAGCACCCCCCTGCACTGTGCATCCAGTGCTTGACGAAATTTTCGATACACTGCAAACAGTGTGCCTTTGGTGTGATTATTATTACGTCACAATAGAGTGCGCAGGTTCTCGTACGCGTAATAGATGCGCATTGAAAATGACAAAATACGGCGCGGTCAATATGGTCTTATATTTACTTTTTTTAAACACGTAAAGTCCATAGGCTTTTTCATGAGAGGGTAATATGGTTTTATATTTACTGATTAGCTCTTTTAGGATTACAACAAGTGTAATATGATTTTGTAAAACCACTGCTCAGATGTCTGATACGGTTAATAATATTATATATTATTGCTTTGCAATCGACACAACACCAAATTTTTGCAATTTGCAAAAGTTTCATGCTGTGAAAATTGCTGTCCGTAACAATTCACAATTAAAGTTTTATGTCGCACAAGTTTACAGTGTTTTACAATGTTTTTCATGAATTATGCATCATTTGAAGCATAGATCTACTAGCTGTAAAAAGTCCTACTGGTCAAGTACATGATACTTTATAGATACACCGTACTCGAATCTAGGTAATTTATACTGAAATATTATATACTTTGATAGCCTACAGTATTTTGATAATTCTTTTCTTAATGTATAATTGCTTCTATGATCTTGTAATGTTGATTAGTAAATACAGTGAACAAATAGACTATTCCAAGTCTTGTAATTTTTTAAGAATATGAAAATTGATTTGTCCTGATTTACGTTTATTGAGAATGTGATATATTAAAAGTATTCAACCAGTCCACCTTTCATTCTTGGGTTACAAAAAACACAAAAACGTCAAATTTACAAGAGGCATGAATCATTTTAATTGTTATCTGTATGTATATCAAATATAAGGATTAAGGAGGGGAGAAGTCGAAACTGAAAGTTAAAAGCATAACATGGTAAGTACATGTACAAGAACATGACCATGAATAAAGTTGTATAATCCTCACAAAATGCTAAAAGAAATCATAAATGTATTGTATCATTTGAAAAAATGAGCTTTATCTGGCGGATGACCATTTGAGTGATCATGAGATATTTCTCATCCTTTTCTGGTGCACCCCTCCCATACATCCAGAGATCGTACTGACAATCTTTATTCCTTGTGTTACCTTCAGGACAACTCTGCAGAAAACCTTTAATCAATATCTTTTCAAGGCCAATAAGTGGTGTTTGTGTGAGATAGATTAAAGATACAATGAAGAAACCACTGTACATTGAAAGTATTGATTTTGAATCTTGATCACTTAGGAGCAATGTACAGTAATACTTGTATTGCTTGTTTTGACAGATTGTGTCAATAGTAAATCACCTTACAGGTGGGTCAAAATCCTATTTTGATTAAATACATGGGTTTTTAAAAAAAAAGTATCAAAATTTGTTTTCTAAATTACATGGGCATGTGCTGTCCATAATGTTGTAGCTGGTGAAATACCTACCAGTAATCACTCTGAAATTTAAAGTAGAACACCTGGAAAAATATGCATTCCAACAAACATAATTTAGTGTTGTTTTTTTTTAGCCCAGAAATAGGGTACCACCCAGTCTGCTCTCATAGTCATATTGTAGATTACAAATATGTTTAATATATTTCTTCTTTGATCACAAGTAGCCCCATTAATTGTTAAAGTGAGCAATGCACTAGATATATATAGAAAGCAAGGTAGTAGACCATAGTCCATGTTTGTTTAAAGGTCGTTTCATCTCTTTAGGGATGGAATGGTTGCCTAGCAACTGCACAATCATGACATGGACATATGGTGTCTGTATTTAAACAGCTGATGCTTGCTTTGTTCTAGAGAATCAATCAGGATTTAATTTCACACTCCTATTGTTGTCATACATGTAGATTTGACTTGTGACTAAAGTACCAGACCTTAAATTTGATAACTAGGTAGGGATTATAAACATTACACCATTCCTTCAAAATGCCTCCACCCATCAAAGATGGTACCTGGTGTGTTGTTTTGTTTATGTTTTTACTCTCCAGTAAAAGCTTGATTTTCTCAAATTGGGCATTATATATATATATATGTAAGTTTCACCTGAAAGTTTTAATGAATTTTAAAAAGAAGCTTCACAGATTATGTTTCAGTTTACTATCTGATGATTGCAATGAGGAGAACCTTTTTTATGGGAGAGGGGGCTGTGGAATTGGGGCATTGGTGAGGGATCATGACTTATTCCAATGAAGGTCTTGTATTAGATAAGAGTCAATGAGTGGATAGTCATATATATACATAAATTATGTATGAACATAATTGCATTGCAGGTGCGAGTTGATTTATTGTCCTTGACTCCTCCGAGATCACTTGTGTCCAGTCTGAAGGCATCAGTTTCAGTCATCAAGACCCACTATAAACATAATCAGATTGTACAGAGGGTGCGTTCAAGCGATTTTTTTGAAGCTAAAATCACAAACATGAATCACAATTCAAAACACGTTACTGCGGGAGATCGTTCAAGCAATTTTCCATCAACGGTGATTCTCGCTCATTTCAAGCCCACCCGGGAAGAATAGAAATAGGTAGCGATAATATATATAATAGATAATGACGTCATAAAATCATGATTGAGATCTCCGTTCGTTCAAGCAAATTTTAGCGACCGTGATTCTGCAGAATCATGATACAAAACGCATCTTTTTCAGCGTTTCATGTTTGTGTTTTTAATTTAAACACGTTTATTTTTACGACCAACGAAAAATCGCTTGAACGCAACCGTGTTTTAAACTAAACGTCTTTGAAAACCGTGATTCTAGGGTGAAAAAGTGTCGCTTGAACGCACCCTTACATAATAACAACTAAATTATTCTTACCCCTTGTAAATTTTATGTTTTGGGTGTTTTTTTGTAACCTAAGAATGAAAGGTGGACTGGTCGAATTATTATTAGGGACTTTGTTGAATACTTTTAGATGAAAGCTTTAATGTGTCACATTCTCAAGAAACATAAATTGGGACAAATTGTGTTTTTCTCATACTTCAAAAAGTACAAAACCTGGGGTATGAATAATTTAGTTGTTAACTGTGTATATGCCAATGTCTCATTGCATCAAATTGTACCTAAAGTTATAGAAATCTTTCTATTCAATAATGCTGATGTATTGCTAAATTCGCTATCTTATTCCTATAGCAAAAGTATTTGTCTTTTAAACAATGTACCAGCAAGAGAGATCTTCACAAATATAAATAGAAACAACTGAACAACTTTAAAGGTTGCCCTTTATCCAAAAGATGAATATTCGTAACACCTACATTTGCTGTCTTTAAAGGGAAATCCAACCTTGATAGCAAACATGTCTGGAATAAAGCAGAAAAATCAAAGAAGCATACTGATGAAAGTTTGAATGAAATCCGATTTTTATTTTATTTATAGAAAGTCATGATTTTTTGAAAGTTGCAATCACTATAGGTATGGGCCCTTCAAATTGGCTGACTTGATTATGTATATATGTGATGTAGTGGCAGACAAATTTCCCATTTTCTCTAATACACAAAAGGACTAAAATTTCAACTTTTCATAAATGTATGACTCGAGATGGTCTTTTCTTTTTAGAGGACCTGTAATAATGTAATCTTCATGATATATTTTGAGTATAGTGCCCTGAGGGTGAAGGCACTTGGGAGAAAAACAGAAATAAGTGATATTTTTCTACACGACAAACGGGAGAGTAATCCGTCACTACGTCACAATCCACTGACAAAATTGCCGATTTGAGATTTGCATAGCTATAATGATCTCGAATTTCAAACACTCATAACTTTCTTAAAAAGTGGTTTCTCTGATTTTTCTGCTTTCATTCAAATGAACTTATTAGAAGGGTCGGATTGCCCTTTAAGGTCAATATCTTGATGTAAGTCAACCCAGCATTATGAAAACACTCCCTAGACAAGCAATGATAAAAGTCAGTTATATTTAATACTGGATACATAGATTTCTGAAGTTGCCCTTATCCAAAAGATGAATATTTGTGACACCTGCAATTGCTGTATTGAAGGTCAATATCTTGATGTAACCCAGCAATATGAAAATACGGCATACATTGTAGACGAGGAATTCAGACTGCTGAATCTATAAAATGTCAAAAGTCATTGTGAGAGTTGTTTACATTGAGAAGCTGCCAGCTGCATTTTTCCAAAATGAAAGGCCGAATTTTTAAAGGGAGCTGTCTGCTTTGTAATGTATACATGTAGTCAGGATTTTGATAGAAGCCATAAAACTTATGGATTAAAAACAAAAATGTGTTTACAGCAGACTGAAAGAATTTTGTGAAGTCACAGAATGATACTTACCTACTGGCTACTTGTTTGAGGTCATATAGAAACTTATGATTTGTTTGCAAATATTTGAAAATTTTAATTTTAAAATTAAGAGGAGGACAGCATTCAACTACCACTGAATAATGTATGCTTTCCTAAATCAGACAATTAAAGTACTACATACCTCATTTTTAATTATTAACACTTACATGTATATGTAGGCCTAACTATATGTCTAGTTTTAGTAGCTGGATATATATAGTAACACCATAAAATTTACACAGTGTAAAATATACTATGAGGTGTGAATATGCACACATTCTTCTGGAAGTTGATATTGACATGTCTCTTTACAACTTTGAAAATATCAACTCATTGTATGTTATTGCTGCAAATTTAGTTTTCAAGAGTACAAAGTATGCGTTGGGCTTTCATGACAATAAATGAAAAATGAGAGAGTATTCTTTTTAATGCCTTAATTAGCCTTACTTGTTGATTGTACTAAACTACTAGCATATTATATATGCAGAAAATGAAGGAAAATGTAGGCAAATATCAGAACCCTTTTTCATGTTACTTCTATTTTTCTCTTTGCCAGGGTAATGATAATAACAGCATGAGCTTCAAGACACCAAAGACATTCCACACAGGTGGGAGGGTAACAAGACCGTCCCCTACCCCATCTAGAGCAGAGTCATTGATGGAAGAACTGGGATTTGGTGATAGTAAGTATATAAAACAGAGAGAGAGAGAGAGAGAGAGAGAGAGAGAGAGACGGACAGAGAATGAGAAAGAGAGAGAGAGAGAGAGAGAGACGGACAGAGAATGAGAGAGAGAGAAGGAAAATGAATGAAAAAGGACATGATGAAGAAGAATAAGGAGAGTGTGGATTGGTCATCAATAGAAGAATAAGAGAGGGATGAGAGAGATAATTTCATGGATGGAAAAGGGGAAAGAGAGAATAAAATAAGTTGCAAGGAAAGTGGAATGATAAAGAGATTTTGGAATTGGAGAAAAAAAGTCAAAATGTATAACTTGTGATTATGGAGGAAGCTATGTTCAGGAATCTTCATTCAAAGTATTTTTTTTTTAAATTAAAAAATAATGAAGGAGAAAATAATCGCTATTTAGTGATATGATGCTTTAGTTTGTGTTATTTTTCCTACATTATGTCATTTTTTATGACTATCAATTTGAGAGTAAGAACTTTATTTATACAACTCGGTCACTTGTATCAGACTCATGTCATAGAAACAACAAACAAGATACAGAACAGCAAGAAAAAAAGGAAGAAAAACACCTTTCTGTCAATAAAAAGGAAAATATAAAGGGGTGCAATAACTTGAGCATGGTTACCCCATTGCTGTCTTGAATTTAACACCCTAAGGACTAAGTTTAGCAGACAAAAGACCGCTTTCTGCTACCACATAGAATCTATTATGTAGCTAGACAATGCCACTTTCATTGGATACAGCTTTAGATGCTTGACTGAGCATGTTACATTTAATATACATACGTGTGAACTGTGAGTACATGATCTACATATACAGTGTAGTAGTTTGTTTGGAAGGAATAATACATGGGTTAATGGAAGACTTGTGTAGCCTTGATCATTCACATGTTCCATTAGCGTAGAATTTAGTTTAAAATGAAAGTTCTTATAAATGATTAAATATATTGAAATTGAAGGAGACACTAATGAAAAGGCAGTACCGGTATACGGAAGAAGGAGGAAAAAAACACAAAAAACAAATTCAAAAGCAATCTGGAATGTCTACCTTTACAAATTTATAAATTTTTAAAATTAAATATAAGGTATAAGAAACTGTCATACTGCAGGGATGTTGTAATTAATATGATATCACTAAGGGTATTGATGAAGGAAAAATAATATAACAACTTGTTTGAGAGAGAGGGAGAGAGAGAGAGAGAGAGATACAGACAGAGAAAGAGAGAGAGAGAGAGGGAGAGAGAGAGAGGGGGAGGAGATGAGCTAGAGTAGAGAGACACAGAAATACAGAATCCAAGGAAGGGAGGGGGTGGGAGAGAATATGGTAGAGAGAGAGTTAATAGAGGATATTTGTGAAGGAGTGTTACTGTAAAGATGTACACCCACTGAGATGGGTGTATAGATCTATAAAAAAACATCAGTGAATTGAAAATGTTCTTATGTAATTATTTTTTAGTATTTTTAATCCAATTATAACAATTCCCCCTTACTGTCTCAATTTAACTATATATTGAAAAATCAATAATGAATACAACTGGCAATACTTCTCAAGGCCAACATCTGCTGTGCATAAAATTAATCAATAATTTCCTGTAAAAATATGAAGATCAGCCCTTATACAAATTACAAATATCAGTTCTATTTACCACTTTGGATAGAAATGTAGCTTATCAGTACATCAGCATTGATATGTAATCTACAATGCGGTTTAAAAATAGGGTGGAATTCCTTTGAATATATTGAGTATAAATCTCAATTATCTGTAGTTGCATCTCTTTCATTTTGTGTTATAAAAATGAGAATGTAAAAATGTGATCAGATACTGAGCAGAGAGTCAATACAAACTGGAACTGGGTTGATAACAACATCCTCATTAGCATAGATGAAATTCAAATGAGATGTTGAGTGCAATCTCTCGTCGTCTCTTTGCGTCAGGTGACCTCCTTAGTGACGGAGATGAAAATAGCAGCGATGGAAGCTATGACGAGGCAGACAGCGGTCTCGGCACAGGGAAAAAAGGTGAGCTTTTGTTCATTATTTTCTATCTGTTGGGAGTTATGTTAATGATGCTTGTTCATTATTGTCCTGCATGTTTGTGGGTGTTTCTTGCGTAATGATTTGAGGTTACAAGGTCTGTTATTTCAAGAGGCTTTGAGCCAGCTCATGTGTTTGTATAACATAAACATGTAGGATCATGGTCTTTTTTCTCTCACTTTAAAAAGGCATTTATTTTATACAGCTAGAATGCTAATTTAAGAATGTGCAAGAGCCATATTTAATAATGATAATACATGTAATTTAAAAAAAAATGATTTCTTCTCCTGAAGGTTACTGATTTTGCTAGAATATTTCTGAATAAATAGCATGAAAATGCTCTTACATGTTAGTATACTCATGTACACATACACAGTCAGTGTATTGGATAGCATTTGTGTGTGTCTGTGTGTTGTTATGGATGTAGTATGGATGTAGTATTGGTGAGCTGATGGAATCCCAATTATGTTGACAGTAGCAATATCAATGATGTTAACACATGATACATTCACATCAAGTAGAGATACCAATACATTTTAGGTCTATATAAGACAGAAAACAGATTTTTGTTTAGTTTGTACAGAATAGGTAATGTATTGCGAAGAGGAATATGCATGTTTCTTTTTCCATACCAAAATGATGTACATGTAGTCTCTTTTAAAGGGACATTATAATCTGCATTCCAATTAAGTGAACATTCGGTCAGTTAATTTGATGCTGATTGCATCTATACCTATTACATGTAGATCAATAAACTTTGTGATTTCATATTATGCAATACAAACATGCGTAGAAAATACTGTAATTTTATTATTGCACAGTAGTTATTTTGTTGATGAAGTGATTCTTATACATGTGAAGGATGTGTTATTGCTTTTGTAGAATATTTTAATCGACTTAGCACTGTACAAATATCTACAATGTATTCCCAACAAACATTTACATTGTATTTAACAGAACAGCTTGCAGGTTGTATTATGGGGAAATTACAAATCTTTCATATTGTATGCATGGAGGGTAGAAACTAGAAAGAGAGAGAGAGAGAGAGAGAGAGAGAGAAAGAGGGAGGGAGAGAGAGAGAGAGAGGGGGAGGAGAGACAGAGATATATATATATATATAGAGAGAGAGAGAGAGAGAGAGAGTAATATGTAACATCTGTTATTGGGATTATTCCAATGCATTCTTGCATGGATGATTTAAATACAATAGTTAGCCAGGGTTATCATGTATTGAAGGCGAGGTATACACTCGGATTATAATTGGTTATTGAATATGAGAGAAACTTCAGAAGCACCCAATTTTTTTAAATGATACATGTGGAAATAATTAATGTGTATTTGTATAATAAATAAGTATAAATTTATAAGAATAAGTGTATTTTCATAAATTTGCTGATGAAAAAGAGTATAATGTCTATAAGAAGGTAATCCCTTTGAAAAGGAATTACTTAAAACTTATACAATATCTTGAGCCCCAAGGATATTTAGTATTTGCTCTGAAAACTAATTATAGGAAAAGCATACACCCACATGGTAATGGGGCATGCAAGACTAACATCCTTGAACTCTTTGGTATGTGCCATGGTCTATTAGAAACCACTGAAGTGCAGCCACTCAAATTTCATTTTCATAGTTGTGTAGCATATTTTCATATTGTGATTGGCATTGTACAGTGTACAAACTATGCAGCAAATTGCAGTGTTTCTCTTAGTGTTGTTCACTTGTGTCTTTTTTATGAGCTTTTGGCAAGTTCAAGGTGCTTGATTTATAAGAAAATGTTGGGAGTTTAAGAGAACAAAATGTTACTTTAGGATTGTGCTACACTTGGACAATATGTCGTATCTGTACAACTTAATTTGTGAGTATTTACTATTTATTGTCATATTTAACTTAGTTGTTCATGATAATACTGGCATTTATTTCAGCCCTTGTTTAATCCGTTATTGTTGTTTACTGTTCTGCATTGTTTGTTCATGTTTTTCAAATAAAAATGGATTAGAAGAAAGTTATTTCCAATGAAAAAACCAGAATTACTGAAATTATTGGGTATAAGTTTTGTAATGAAACACATTATAAACATTATAAGCTTGAAATTTTAATAACACAAAGCGATTGGGCTTTCTTCCCTTCAAGTCTGTATTTATAATTTGATAGTTTTTAAATAATTAAGTTTACAACCCATAAATCAGGCATAAGAAAATTACACAATTCAGATATTCTACATGTAAATATGTAATTACAGAGTGATATACATGTATACTGATAGTTATCTGTTATTTTTTTCTGTAGCGATGGTGTCTAATGCGGATGTTCAAGCTCTGCGCAAGGAATTAAGACAAACTCATCAGCAGCGAGAGGAACTCCTACTGAAAGTCAAGGTATCTACTACTTAACAATACATGCTGCAAATTTATTCATTTTAAAAGTTAATTCAGTCCCTAGCATAGGAGCTACATGCATGTAGGCAATAACCAAACATAGAATCCCAATATTGAAAAACTGGCACTTATAAAACTTTTATGCAGTATTATGATAGTAATCAGTAGTGTTATAACATCACAGATATTTCCAATTCCGTTTAACCGCTAGTCAAAAGTGGTTTTCGGTTAAATGAAAATTGCTCACTTTTGCCAAGGTCGATCGCCGCCTATTGAAAGTAAGAGTAGTGGTCGGCACTGGGCGAGCGCGGGCCCGACCAGCACGGAGGATTTCCGCCCGCCACTCTGATGAAAAAGAAAAAGAAAAGCTTCCGACCGGCACTAATTTCACATAAAAAACTCTTTAAACGTAACTATTTGTGAAGAAAAGTAGTACTTACATTCATATTTCCGTCTTTAATCGCATTTTATTTGCAATTGTACAAGAATCATGATTTCAATTTGACAATAAATGATTCTTTTTAAAGATTTGCCGAGTGTTGTTGTCTAATGTTGCAATTCATGAAAGCTGCCATATTGAATTACCGATGTATACGTTTTGGTTATAATACACAGAGATAGCAGCAGCCCAGGCTCGTTCGATTACTGTTCTTATAAATGTTTATTTTTAATAGCGTAAATAATTTTTTTCGTAATTTTCCAGAATAAATAAATAAAAATACTATAATATATATTTATTTCATTATTTATATAGTAAAATTTGTCTGATATCCTTACACTTAAAAAAAAAAAAATCGGGTAAACGAAACCGTCAAATTGAAAATGGATAGTGCCATGGACGGTCGAATACCGGACGGTTAAACGTTTGATCACAGCACTAGTAATCAGTGCCTGTGATACTATGATTACTAGTTTATCTATGGTTAGGATAATAGTAATTATTTCAATATTATCATTATTATATAATCATAAGTGTAAACTTTCATCTTGAAATTTTAATAGAATTTCCGGGAGAGCTCCCAGCAATACCGAGCCAGCTATGAGAAGGAGAAGGCAAACAAGTGGCAACAAATCAAGATATTACGTAAGAGTCACGAAGCTCATATGCAAGAGAAACATCAACTCATAGATAGTCTTCAGGATATCATTAGGGACCAGGAAACAAGGGTTCTTGAACTTGAAGGAGGTGATACAGGTGAGCAACATAACTTTTTGTATCCTTTTTATTTTAGTACTTATGAATGGTTGAATATGTAAATATACAAACTGCCTAAATGATATGAAACAGAAAGACTTTATAAACATAGTGATAGACATGTAAACATAATATACGAAACATGCTGTATTAAAAAGTTTTATATAACACAAAAACATAAAAACATTCAAACCTGTGTATGAAACACATAAAACTTTCTCAATCTGCTTGAAAATCAGAAACAAGTTTCTAGCTACAGCAGCAGTATCACATTATCACATTGAATAAATTTTACCAGGTACATATTTACTCCACCCAAGTAGAGAGACCCTACTATAGATAAAATTCTTAATAAAGGGTATGGATGAATCTGTAGTTTAAATGATGTTAGTGTCCTTCCGTACACTTTTTGTAAAGGCAGGTTTGATTTTATGCCCTTATCTTGTGGTTGGTTCGCAGGAGCAACTTCAACTCACTCAAACAGCATCTCAAGTCGACTGGAGCAGCTCATTGATGCTATAGAAGAGCAACAGAACCAGGTGGCTGAAGCCAGGGAGAAACAGTACACGGCTGAGGAGGCATTGAGGCAGATGCAGCAGAATGGACATGGTGGGAGCGGGGACCAACATCACCCCAGCCCTAGGGAGGACGAGGATGATGATCATAAAGCAGGGAGGGGTAACCATGGTAACCAAGTGTTAGAGTCTGGGCTTCGACAGGAGCTGGAGGAAGCTAATAGTATGATCAAACAGATGCAGGAGGAACAGGTGAGAGTGATGATTGATGTTCTGATATTTTCTTATCATCTACTGACCATTTCTTTCAATATGGAATCATACTTTATATTCCATAAATAACTGCAAGAAAAGTCAATATAAAGTAAGTATTTAAATCTGATGATAATTTTTAAAATAACAACCTCTCTATAATTATATGCCTTAACTCTTATGAATATATGTGTTAGAATAGATGTAATGATACAGAATCACTGAAGACATGTATGAAGGTATTTAATACTGACGATCTTGATATTTAACAGGGAGAATTAAGTTTTAATGTAAAAGAAAAAAGAAAATATAAATGTTATAAAGGAATGGAAACAGTATGTAAGAAAAAGCCCAGGAAAAATCACAGGATGAGGAATAATATTAACAACAAAAAAAATTGTTGTATGAGTTTGTTTGATGTTTGATGATTATTTAACATGACTGCTAAGAAAGCGTGTATATGCTAGTAAGTAAGCAATCAGGCTCTAATCCTCTCTGAGGGACTTGGTAATGAGGATATAAGTGCCTTACCAAAGGGCAGAATTATGTTGTAGCAATTTAAGACAGATTTTCTACTCATAAAACACTGTATGTTAAAAAGAAGTCCACCCTTGCTGTCTGTGGAAGCAGCCTAGTGTATAATGTAGTGACAGAATATATATAAAAAGAAAATCATCTTGGTAAAGTTAATGATTTTATTATATATTTGGTGTATATTTTCTTCATGATAGAAGCAACTTGGTGGAGTGACAGACTATGAGAAGGAGGTGGAGCAATTACAGGAGGAGGTAGGGAAGCTGAAAGATGATTGCTCCAGGTATAAGAAAGAGGCACAGCACCAGGAGCAAGTCAGGAGGAGGGAGTCCAAATCACTCAAGGTTAGCAAATTACTCAAGTTTGAGATTGATGGTGGTTATGGACAAGATCTTGTTTGAAGTCAAGGGAGTTTTGTTTATTAGGCTGTTACCTCACCTACCTCATGGGTTATGTCATGCTCACCTTTTGAGAGCCAGAAGTGCATCAACTCTGAGTATAATAATATGAGTTAATGCCCTTCTTGCTCCTCTCAGCAAGTGATATATTTTCCTTAAAATAATTGTCTTTTTATGAACTCATAACTGTACATATGGAAAAGTATTGTCCCTTACATTCAAACCACCTCTGTAGATCATTGTGTGATTAGAAATTTTGTGAATTTCCTGTTTCTTTTACCCAATAACATTTCATTAAGTAGGGTTACATGTATTTAGTAATCTAGCACTTGAAAGTTGCAATGAAATTGATAAAATTTAAAAGCATACACTAGTCCTTGATATGTGTACTTGAAATAGAGATAAATAATTCTGGTGTGGCACATTGTTGCAGCTCATTTACTTCTTGTAAGAATGGCTTTTTCAATAAACTCCCTTCCATGTGATTTGAGATATACATTTGAATAGTAAGCTGCTTGTGCTGTTGTTGATGGACCCATATGGGACCTTTGCCCTCTCCTAATGTCCAGACTATGTCCTTCTGGTCCAGTGCTAAGAACCAAACATTTCCATGAGGATACACTTTCCCTAACCACACCCTTGAATGCATCTATTGTTTACTCTATTGATTCTTTCTCTGTCCTGTCTCTGAATACCCTTAAGCCATCTTTTGTGGGGATGACATCTCCACTATTGATTGGACTTGTGCCTTTGAGCTTCCTTTTATTTCATTATGTATTCTGTGAGAATCAGTATGTGTCCACGTGCAGTGATGGTGTAGATTTGTTTGAGTGCTCTTAGACCATTATGGTGTGCTATAAGGTACGTAAGAAGGGATTAGTCAGATTAGATTAAGAGGGAGAGGAGGAGAGAGTAGGGAGAAAGAGAAGGAGAAAGAGAGAGAGAGAGAGAGAGAGAGCAGGAGGAAAAGGGGAGGGGCGAGGAGGGGATGTGAAGAGAGAAAGAGATAGAGTGTATGTGGACATATGCATTGTGTGCATTTATGTGTGTGTTTGAGAGGTAGAGGAAGGTTGATGTATAATATAACAGATAATTGAAGGAGTAGAGAAAAAAATGAAAAAATATTAAAGGTGATTTCTTTCAATGGTGGAAACACAACAGGACAAAGTGTGAATACATCTGTGAACAAAGTTCAATTATAGATATGTTTTCAGAAAATCTATAATTGATTGTTAATGACATGAATTATAGAGACATGGATATCGTTAAAGCTCATTTTCATTTATTTATTTTTCAGCAATCAGAGATTGAGAAGCATCAACTTCAGAAACAGTTGACAAGGTTACAGACTGAGATGGCCAATAAGATGAGAGAATTAGATGAGTTAACAGCTAAACAATCAGAGGCTGTCAACCAATCATCGGGTATGTATCTTTTCCTTCATTATTTTATATGGCTTAATCTTTCTTACCTCCTTTTCCTTTTCTAAGTCTCTTTCCATAATAATGTTTAATTACAATGATTACCATTTTTTTTCTGGATTTATACAGTTCTAAATAAATCAACAGTGTTTCTAAGTGCTTTACAGATATATTATTATCCCGGTTATTGGGTACAAGCTCACCCGTACACAATATATGCTTATTCTCTACTCAACCGGAGCATTTCAGCCAGACTCCATTTTACAAATGTTCAAAATGTTGTTCAAACCACTATAAATGTACCCGCCTAACACAAGGGTCATGAGAAGCAGTAGATATAAAATGCCTACCATAAGGACGTAAGTGCTGTGCCAGGGTTCAGCCCTTTATCAACGATTAGATCTTTAATACATCAAGATGGAGTAGGATGATCAGAATGCTCCACTCCCCTCAAAAACTTGCTCTCAAGAATCCAGTGTGACTAGCCCAGTCTAGATCTATAGGGTAAATCTCAGGTATATTCATTAGTTGTCACATGATCTTGTTACATGACAGGTATGTCTGAAGACTTGGAGAGGATGAAGGAAGAGATGACAAAACAGATCCAGGAATTACAGACCCAACTCAACGAGAAAGAGAACCAGATTACTGAGTTGGAGGCTTACAGAGATAAGGCACAGGCACTGGAAGTAGAAGTCTCCAAGCTTAATAATGAGCTCTCTGACACCAAACAGTCTTCAGATACAGCCCTTTTGGCATCCAAGGGTGGGCATCTCAAAGAGATCAAGGTAAGTTTTACTCTTATTTGAATTATTTTGGAAGACTCATTGGTTTCCAGTTCCGTTGATGTCAACTATTTTGTTTACATTCCTTGTATGGATGCAATAGAATCAATTTATGTGTATTTATTTCTTTCTTTCTTTATTTATTTATGCATGTTCACAATTTCACAATTCATTGGAGTTAACATCACATGAAAAAGAATATAATATAACAAATCATTTTCAATTTTACAATCCATTTGAATTGACTTCATGTGAAAAAGAATATAACAATGTTTTATCAAAGACAAGTTGCAACTTTTATACAGTTAAAAGAATGAACACACAAAGGTGATGAATAAATGTAAGCTGTTGGTCCAAAACCACTTATTGAATTTATTTGTTGATTTACGTGTTACTATAACTGGTGATTCTAAGGTTTCAAATCATAATTGATGTTTCAAAAGAACATCTGTTTAGAAATACATTTTTTCCTTTGTTTTGTTTACATAATCTACAAATTCTTGATCTCCCAAGTCATTTGGGGTTAAAGCAGTCCAACACATACACTGCCTTCTAGATTGTGGAAAAAATAAAAGCCGTTGATCAACTTTTGGAAAGAGAATGATTGTCTGAGCCATTTAGCAACTAGGCATAAAATTATATTTGTATACTTTGACATTTCTTGCTGTCTCATAATTCCTACAGAAATTGCAAGCTGCTAACAAGTCGAGTGGAAAGCGTATCAAGGAGCTTGAAGAGAAACTTGCCAAGGAGTCTGAGAACCTCCTGGATTCTGCACAGAAACAGCTCCTGGCTCAGGAATCCTTTGAGAAAGAGCTGAATGAGAAGAGCACTGAGCTGGAGAGGGTCCAGGAGGAGTATGAAGAGTTGAAAGCTAATCCTAAGGTTTGTATTTAATAGGGTTAGATTGGATAGCATAGGGATGGGATAGCTAGGAGAGGATGGGGTGGACGGGAGAGATGGAAATAGACAACAATATGTGAATAATGAGCTGTATGAGAAGAATTGTGAGCTAGAAAGAGTCCAGGAGAAATATGAATTTGTTGTAACAAACTGAACCATATATTATGACCTCGAGGAGCAATGCATAAATGTGACATGTATATTTTATTGTGCTGTAAGAATTATTTTATGACTTGTCTAGAATGGGACCGTTGTCCTGTTAATAATATACAAGTAACAAGTTTTGAAACAAAGACTTGATAAAACAACTTGAATGTATTGAATGCTTGTGACAATTGACTTTTGAATTTGCTTTCTTCACATCAATGTTTTCACACATGTCACCACAAAACTGATTCTTTTTGTGTGATTTGTTTGTTAGATTGTTGAAGTTGAAAAGAAAGTGGAGGTAGAGTCTGAAGATGCGAAACGAGCCCTGTTACAATTCAAGCTACAGAACAACAAACTCAAGAAAGATCTAAGTTCACTCAAGGAGAGTCATGCAGACACTGAGAAACAGCTTGAAGACTCCAAGAATGAGGTCGACTCACTCATACAAAAAGTAGGCTTAATTTTATTTGGTATACTATATGTGGTCTTTTTTAATGTAATATACCCTACAATTTTCTATGCACTTTTTGCTAATTCTGCCATTTTTTATGTGCTTTAAATTGTTAAAATTTTACTTTGTCGTTTTTATTATTTACCATTGTTTACCATTACCTCAGAAGTTTGTCAATATACTATTAATGGCCTTTTTATTGGTGTTGCTTATTTGGATGTAATAATTAAAACAAGGCATATGTAAGACTTCATACATCAATTCTGTTTGCCATCTGATTAATGTTTCTGTAAACTGTAAACATCATGCAAACCTGCCATATGCCATAACTAACTCAGAAACAATTAAGCATTATAAACTTGATAATCATGTCAGGCAGCGTTGTGTGGTATTCTACTTTTACTGAAAGAATAAATAAACAATTATGTTTATCTCTTTCTTGTAGCTTGAGGAGAGAGAGCAAGAGATGGCTGAAGTCCAACATCAGATGGAGGAGGAAATGAAATGTCTGGAGGAGGCTAAAGATGAGGAGATCATACGCACCAAGGAGGCAGCAGAACAAGAGTCCAGTTTCATCTTCCAGAAGTACTCCTTGATGAGGACCAAGTTCAACCAACTTAGACCTGGGCTACTGATGATAGCCCAGGAATATCAGCAGCTCAGGTCCATGTGTAGTCAGTTCCCTGTCATGCTCAGTAAGGCCATTGAAGATACAAAGAATGAGGTATGTGAAACAATATATTAATTCCACAACTTACATAGTGATGGTGGCATCATTGGAAGCTTTTAAAGTTATATTGTATTCTTCCTTAACCCATATCATACGATTTACAATGTGTCTGTGTCCTTCCCAAGTGCTTAGTAAATGCTTGCCTTTGTTTTATTCCTACCTTATTAAAACATGTTACTTTCTGTCTATAGATCTATATATTAAACAGCAGCTAGCCATACCAGAGATACCGGTACCTACAAATAGTTTGAATCTTGTATTTGGTACATGCAGTTCTGTGCAGTATTTTTCAATAGCCATTGATGAGAAAACTCCTTGACTCTTCAATGAGAGATCTCTGTAAGAGCAAACTGGAAGAGGCCGAAATGGTACTAAATAAATTGTCTGATTGTAAAATATTAACATTCAGACACACCTTATTTAATTTTTACAGATTGGTGCAAAACTCTCTAAGGTTGCCAAGCACAACGAAGAGCTTCTCAAGAAATACCAGAAGGAGCTCCTCCTGCGCAAGAAGTACCACAACGAACTCATCGACCTAAAGGGAAACATCCGCGTCTTTGCTCGCGTTCGTCCACTCATCAAAGAAGATGGAGGAGGTGCAAATGCCAAGTCTGTGGTTACGTTTGACAAGGATGATGATGGACTTTTGAATATTGTTAACAAAGGAAGGATGTCAACGTTTGAGGTGGATAAAGTATTCAACATAGCATCTACTCAGGAGGAGGTAAGCACTAATATATTGTCTTGTAAACACTTTGGTTTGCTTGTTAAATACTTGTTTAATAGTTTAAGGATGATTCTGAGTTATTGTAGATAATTTTATTATTTAGAAAATCATCTAGAATTTGTTTCCTGTTCCTGTTCATGCAGTCAATGGAACATTCAAAATTGTTTACAAACAAAATACCAACATGGTAACATATGTTACAATGTTCTTATTTCTCTCTGACAAGTCTGTCTGGTCTTGATCTTCCTATTTTCTTGTTTCGTTTTGTTTCCTTTCATTGATTTATTGTTCCATTTCTTGAGGATATTTTTTTGCACCAAAACTTTTATCATCCTTTCAGGTGTTCAATGATGTTCGACCGTTGATCATCTCAAGTGTGGATGGTTACAATGTCTGTATCTTTGCTTATGGACAAACAGGGTCAGGAAAAACATTCACTATGCAGGTTAGTCATCATCAAGTCATTTGTAATTGGCCTAGTAATAATATACAAACAACATGAGATTACTGTCCTTTATTTGGTGTTACACTTTTAGCAAATTTCATGCCCTTTTGTTAAATTTAATTGTATTACTGAACTACCAGAAAATGATACTATATGTATTTTTTCTTTTATTAGAAATATCTACCTGGATATGTCACTTTCATTCAATATCAACTACAAATAACATAGATGTCAGTGTAACATGGTGGTGTCAGTTGTAAGTAATAATTACTGAGGGCATCGTAAAGACAAAAGAAGAAAAAAAAAGCTCACATGAATCATAAACTTATACTGCAAGTTCTGGGTACATAGCTGTTAGCAGTATCTTATGTAGCAATACAATTAAGGGTTATTTACATATTCAAATGACAAATATTCATTAAATAACATTTCCTATTTGGTATATTCCCAATGTCCTCAGGGTTCCGCAACGAATCCTGGAATCAACCAACGTGCTCTCAAGTTACTGTTTGAAGACACAACCGCACGCTCAGATTACTCTTTCACTATTACTGTGTCTGTTATGGAGATCTACAATGAAATGCTCAGGTAAACATGTCTGCCAACAAAATACATTCCAGACACTGTCTGATAGGGTTAATTTCAGTATACAATCAATATTTAAAAATATATACATGTATATATATGATAAGCAGGAGAGAAAAAAATGCTATATTTTAAGGCCTTGCATGAAACGAGTGTGCATGTTAACAAAATGCAAATGATAATTTCAGCTTTAGAAATACTTTAAACTACCTCATCAATCACTGTTCCAGAGATGTACAGAAAGAAAGTTTCCCATTACAAAGTGTTGCTAATTATAGCCCCTATCAAAAATGCAACATTGCTTTCTCTTGTAAGTATGCAATACCTGCTGAAGTTTACAAAGACAAGCCAGCACTATATAGTCTTACAATTCACCAGGAACACTAATAATTAAAAGAGTACTTTTGATGGTAAATTGTTAGACAAACAGTAGTAAATATTAAACATGTGTTAATATTAAACATCTTAAAATTTTAATAAAATATTAAACATCTCTTAATATTTAGCATCTTTTAATTTCAATAAAATGAACCTGTTATTTCACATATCAGGGCCTGTCTTATAAAGAGTTGTGATTGATTAATCAATCACAACTCTTTATAATACAGGTTCCAGATGAACATTCAAAACAATATTTAGATACTCAAATAGAAAAATAATTTTGCTTAGGTCTTAAAAATGTAACATATGTATTATCCAATAGTCTATACATCAACCATCAGATAAACAAACAACATGACACTTATCTTCTCTGTAGGGATCTACTGAGCGATGACCCCTCCAACAAGATGGATGTCAAAATGTCAACCGAGGGTGGACTTTATGTGCCTGGACTCACAGAAGTTGAAGTCAGCTCTGTTGGCGACATCAATAGGGTATGTTTTTTCCTTCATTTTCAGCTTGTTAATATATTCTTGTTCATTTCTGATATTTCTGATAATCTACTCTTCACAATAAAAGAGCCAGATTGATTTTAAACTCTACAACTTGCAAAAACTGCAAATAAACAGAGCTCGAAAATTTGTCATGTTGAGCTATATGCTAAAGGATTACAGTTTATTTTATGAAGACATGCAAGATATATGAGGCATTGAAATTTACATGCTGTTTATGAAAGTACATCCTATTTTTTATCAAAAATCACTGTAATCATTTTTTGTTTGTAACAGCAACAGTTTGGTTTCGAATTGCCTTTAGATACATCAGCATTTGACACTGCCCGTATTGTCTTCCTTTGCATCAAAGTTGAATGCCATCCTGTTATATTGATGTTAGTAACATCTACTAGCATGGAGTGCTAAAGTTTATAAATGCTTTAATAATAATAATGATAATAATATTAATAATAGTAATGATGATGATGATGATGATGATAATGATTATTTTAATTTATAATGATAATAATGATAATAATAATATACATGTATAAGATTTATAAGACACCAAATCCACTTGAAATCAAATGCTCAAGGCGCAATAGCCAAAATTTAAAAATTCACATAAAAGCATTATACACGAAAGAACAAGAGGAGTATGATAGAACACATAGCTATAATTACATCAGGATTTCCCTGTAATTGATTGAGCTTTGAATCATTTTCAGGTGTTTGCTACGGGTCACAAGAACCGTTCCACGTCATCTACAGATATGAACGAACACAGTTCAAGATCGCACGCCTTGCTTTGTGTTAACATCCTTGGAAAGAACAAAGCATCTGGGAAGCGAACAAAAGGTAAGTTGAACTCGTCTTTGGCAGGGTTTGATGATAACATCTTGGACGCCTACCTCCAGACAACTAGCCTCAGGACAATTAAGTATTTCAGAGTTCAGTGAACTATTCCTTGACCCAGACAACTACTCTGCAGTAGGGGTAATCACTTTGGGGATTGTTTTTCTAAGGGGTTAGTTGTTCAGAGTTAGGTGTTCTCTCTGTGTTAGTACACAGAGAGAGGGTAGTTGTTTGGATATGTTTGTTGGAATATGAGTTTTTAAACAAAAAAGGATAGATATGTTAACATGTATTTTAGGGGATGATTGCATAATTACACTTTCAGCATAGTGTGTAGACTTTTACTTCTCTCTCTCTCTCTCTCTCTCTCTGTGATATATTCAGTATATATTCTACAGAAACGATTGCAAACACACTGTAGATTAGATACACCCCATGTTGTTTGTGGTCCTTTGCTATAAACTAAATATGGTAGTGGATTCCCATACATATCAATATTCTGCAGTGTTAATATTGATTATGCAAATATCTTCAATTTTACCACCTCTGTTTCTTTCTTTCTTCTCAATCAATCCTCCAGGTAAACTGAACCTAGTAGATTTGGCTGGCTCAGAGCGAGTGAATAAATCAGGATCAAGTACAGACACCCAACGATTGAAGGAAGCTCAAAGTATCAACAAATCTCTCTCAGCTCTAGGCGATGTCATCCAGGCTTTGAGAGCTAAGCAAGGTCATATACCGTACAGGAACTCTAAACTTACGTATCTACTTCAAGAATCTTTAGGTGAGTTATCAAACATAAACATGTCTGTTTGACTTTAAAAAAAAAATTGATGGATAAATGTCATGAACATAAATTTCTTGCAAGACCTGCAATATGTCAAGTGTATATTCCTTCTCCAGTGATGATAGTTCTGCACTTAGTGGGTAAGTTCATATCTGGAGTTTTAAGGTGTTTGAATTACCACATTTTGATTCAACACGCATAAAAATATACATCTTTTGTAGCACATAGTATATTCATCTGGAGGAATAATGCAGGCTGATTTATGAAACACTAATACCATTTCTAATTTAACCCTTGACACGATGCTAAACCTTTCCCTAATTGTAATTAAAATTTGAAAATCACGCCTTAATTTCGCAACGACTCAGCCAGAAGAGCCATTTTTCTTTTTGGTCCCGGAAATTGGAAAATTATTATTATTATTTTTTTTTTTTCACTTGAAAAAAAACTGAGGGGGGTTTGCTCGAGACACACACATAAAAAAATTGAGGGGTTTAACCCCAAACCCCCCACGCTGCGCGCCTGCGTGTACATGTATCTTTGTCAAAATTAAGCCCAAAGCAAATGTTGCAAGAGCGAATGCTAGGTTTCCTTCTAAGCAGCTTGATTCTATTGAAATATTGTACATGAGACCATTTCATAATTTTATTGGTCCATTAGCAAGAAGATAGGTTGCAAGAGCAGAGTTTTATTGAATGAAATACTTGGCTGGGTGAGGCGCGATGGCTTAGTGGTAGAGCAGTGGTTTTGTATCTGGAAGGTCCCGGGTTTGAAACAGATTTAATGCGCTAGTGTCCTTTGGTAATTAGGCATTAATACTCATTATCAAGTCCCTTGGAGAGGACTTAGAGCCCCTGGTTTCTTTCTTAACCGCCAGGTAAAACAAACAACCAACCAACTAGTGTTTGTATTTGCCTCCTGATTTCAGGTGGAGACAGTAAGACTTTGATGGTAGTTCAGGTCTCACCAGTAGCTAAAAACTCTGGAGAGTCTCACTGCAGTCTTAGCTTTGCTCAGAGGGTACGTAGCGTGGAGCTGGGAGCGGCTAGTAAGAGAACAGACACGGCTGAAGTAGCTGCTCTCAAGGACAGACTTTCACAGTACGAGGTAAGGTTTCATTGATAGGTATTAGTGTACAGTCATATCTGTCTATAAATCCCACCCAAGGGATACAGAAAAGGTGGTCACTGTAGAAAGATGGCCTTTGTAGACAGGTTCTACAAGATATCTTAGAGGGAAGCATTAGAGAGGGTCACTATAGACAGGTGGTCTTTATAGAGAGATGGCCTCTGAGACTGGTTCAACTGTACAAAGAATTAAAAGTGATTTGAAATCTTTGTAATGTAGCTCTCACTGGCCCTTACAAAGTGAAAAGAAGAACAAGTGTGATAAAAGCTTGCCAGGAAGAGGTGTGAAAAGAGAAGGAAGTTAGAATAATTCACTTACAATTATCTCTATTATCTCCAGGAAAATTGAAAATGTATACACAACAGTTTCCAGTTAAATTTTATAATGATACAAAACAAAATTTCAGATGAATCTATACCCCTTCATGTCCTCTGAAACCCTCCAAAGATTTTGGTAGGAATTTCCCAGGTCTTTCAGAGGAATTATTTTAGCCCATTAGTGCTCTGAAGTCTGGGTCCCCCCAAAAAATCAAGTTGAGGAAGTGGGATACAAGCTAGAAAGGAGAAGATCAGAAAGAGGAGGAAAATAAGTAGTACCCATCACACAATCATTAGATTTGAATAATGTATTAGAATCAATAGCAATTTAATTCATTTTGAAAGGCATGACATAGATCATGTTCTGTAATAGAGCAAAGGAGAGGCAAATTATGAACATATAAAGAGAATCACAATATGATAGAGATCATGCAAGATATCATCATCAAACCCATTTTCTTTTGTGTTTTTTTCCTTCCAGGATGTTCCTACATCAGCATCTTACTCCACACCCGCAAGATCAAAGACTCCTACGTCCAAAACGCCAAGGGCGGCGACACCACGTCGATGATCAATTAAGTACTCCTCGTCATCAATGTCTGTATTATGGCTCTGTGCATTCTTGATACAATACACTCAACAACTCTTTCGAAAACTTCTTTTATTTCTGCTATAACTAAATGTATGAATCAACTATCGAATGAATATTAGTGAGCAGTGACATTATGACGATGATCAGCAATTCCTAGTCATAATCTGCAACTCTTCTGAAACTTCCCTTCATCTTAACTTAAATGGAAGAATGAAGCATTGCATGACGATCAATCAAGGGTAACGCTACCAAGATGATCATTATGATGGTTATTAAATGGTATAATCTTATTCTTCTTTTGTTTGTGTGATGAAACGGGGCATTCCCACTACAAAAGATTGTTGGAGTATTCTTGTAACAACTCTCCTTAATGTTGTTTTGTATTTATTACAACTGCAATGGATGAATGAACTGTAAAATGACACAACGAAATAGACTGCAACTCGACAATGATGATCAACCTCCTTCAAAATGATGTCATCATATTCATTTAGAGATCCATCTCCATGTAATGAAATAATGCTTCTTGCTACAATTCTACCAGCAACTCTTCTTTAATATCTTATACAACTTGAACTTAAATAATTCTACTGTTAGGCAGCAGACAGTTAGAAACTGTGAAGAATTACTTAGCGTGAAAAAGTCCACAGGAGTGGATGAAAGCTTGCCTATCACATTTGAAGGTTGGTAGAAGCCTAAATAACAGATTATATGGTCACCCCAATCAACAAAAGATTTCTGTATCAACTCTACTCATGGATGATCATTAAAATCAAGAACAACAATGGTCAAACTAATCACAGTCATCGAAAACGGGATGAATGCTGAATCATGAATGTTACTTTTTTCATGTAATAACTTCTACATTTTTGCGATTGCACTTTTTATAACAACTCTCCTATACTTTTGTTTCTCTGACAATGTAAATGTGCTAATCATATTGGATGATGATCAGAGTAACCGTAACTAGAGGTAGATTTATATCTGTATTGTAAAACTATATTCTTGAATGATAAGCATCTCATGTTAATTCGTTCCTTCTATTTATCCAGGACCACGTGCATCATTATCATAGGAATAAGATAATTTGTGATTCTCAAAAGGAATTGTTTAGAAAAAATCATTCTTTTTGTTTCATCGAACAAATGTTATTGCGTCAGTATATTGATAATGGTGTGCTAGTGATGAATTTGATTTTAACTTATTGAAAATGTGTGAATGTTTATGAACACCATTCACATATGCTATTGATATTATTTTCTGTCTTTTAAAACTTTGGCAAAATGAATGTATTAACAATAGCAAGGACAACTTTCTATTACTACTGTAAACCCTTATTACCTGTTTTTAACAGTTATTCACAAGCTTGCATTATTGATGTTGTCTATATCTGTATAAAAAAATCGTCCATTTCAGAATTTTTAGAGAACCATAATTGGGTAAATCATCATTGGCAATTTTCTATTTAATTGAAAGTGTGTGCTTTTAAATGTACAGTAGATATTATATGCTTCAAAACAGAGTTTATGTGATTAGTATTATGCTGATCGAGCCTATGTACTTCACTAATGCCTGTTTCAGGAATGATTGCACATCATGCCATTGAAATAAGATTGAGCATTATTTTCACAATTTTCACATTATTATATTGGCTGAATCAGAAGTATTTGCAAAGTTTGATTTATTCAGTTCATCAATGATGTATTCACCAATCTAGCAAATGGGCCTTTTACAATATTATCAGTCAATGCACAAAGAAGAGGAAAAGTTTGAGCATGAACTGTTCGTTCCTATTTCTTCAGACGTGGCATATTTTCTGAAACAGGCTGATGTATTCAGTGTGTGTATTCTTTGTTGATGTGTGCATGGACCTCATAGATTTAGCTATCAGTACTTACACTTTACACTATGCTAGTACTTCCAGACTGAATGAAATATATATGTAGCAAACATTGTGCCAATCGATTATGTGTGTAAAATACCAAAGAAATGATCTGAGAGTGATGAAACAAATAACAAAACAAAAATGAAGATGGGATAGATACAAGATACATGTATTTGTTTTATGTGTAGGGGGAGATAACATGCATGTTTATTTATATTTTAACAGAGATCGGATTGCATTTTAAATATGATTATGTAGTATGATCAAGACATTTTTTACTTAGTTGGAATGATTGAATGAATATTAATCATTACATAATATAATTCTAAAAGGAGTCTGAGTTTGAATTTTCTAATCAGTTTCAATTTTGATTCATTATAGTTTGATCTTTGAGTTTGTTTGAGTAATACGAATGTACTGGTAATTATTTCTATTGCTATATAACACAGACCTTGTGTGTGTAATACAAACAAATCAGTAAGTCTCAGTTTAGATGATGTACGTTACTTAACATATGTTTTTTCTGACTTCAAGTAATAAAATTAGTCATTTTCTGCTGTTTCAATGTCACAATATCAAAAATATTTATATGAAGTTGGCGATATGCTTGAGTTTGATATATTGAAATATGTTTTCAGGGAGAGAGATACAGATTTGAAAAAGTCCTATCATGACTTACATATGTGTGCTACACTGACTGAGTGTTGTCTGTAAAAGCATTAGAAACTGCCATCCTTTCACAATGTCATCAAATTTTATTTATTTGCACAACTTTGAATAATGTCAACCAAATTGTGCTGCTTGTGCCGGGGATATCCCAGTTAACCAGAGGCCCCCCCCAAAAAAAAAAGCAAGGTTCACAAGAGCCAAATTCACTGTTGTTTTTAACTACCATATGTTTCGGTCTCAAGATTCTTTGATCTCATAAAATTCATGAGAGAGAGTAGAAGGTGATCAGATGTGATCACATTTTTTTGGTTTGGTCTCATTGACTTTTATGCCTCCGCCACCGAAGATGTGGTCCCGGAGGCATTATTGGTCACATGACCTTTGGTTAACGAGGCTCTCGCCGCTTGTGCATATCACTGTCTTACCAGTAAATTTGTAGCAGTAGTGCCTTGTAAGTTTTGTATGACTGCAACGCTGTTTTTTATTGTCAAATGCTATTTTATGTGATGTAAGTAGTAAAAGCAAATGTAGACACAATTTGTGATGATCTATATCTTAATTGAATAATTGATCCTCAAGTTATTTGGAGTCAAATTTAAAGGCTTCAAAATATCTTCGAAAATCTTTCAGAGTTTCAGTTTCAAGAGGTTTAGGTAGTAGTGGCCATTTAGCAAATGTTTTAATCACTTGTTTTTATAACTAATCTACTTTATTACATTTTGGTAAAATAGCATATGAATTTAGAATCATCAGTGGAATATTTTCCAGGGTAAATATAATATATTCAATTGTTATGTGAATATTTCAAGCTATTTTCAGAGTGATACTTTCTCAGTTTTGATGCAGATGATGTTAACATTTGGGAGTAAGGTCAAGAAAAAGGGCACTGACTGTTCACCTTTAGTTTACAAACAATTCATAGTTAATTGTCATATGTCTGGGGAAATAAAATATTCACGATGGATGGATTAAAACAATAATAATGTAATACAGATGTCACAAAATTGTTTGATATGGTAGAAGAAGTAATTTCTGTTTTATGTTTTGTAGGCTTTGATATGACTAGTCAGTGTGTAATTTATTTACTTGTATGGCTTTAGATGGTTGTCATGCTTGGTATTGTTTTCATCACAATGTCATTTCAGATTTTCAGTAATCATGCATGTATATTGAAAGTAAGGAAAATGGGAGTATGTTATATTTTTTGACCAATGCTCTTATTTATTCAGAATATTTATAATATGCATATAGTTGTTGGAAGAAATCTTATCTTGTAAATAGAAACTAATATATTCAGATTTCTTAGAAGGAAGGAAAAGTTGAGTTATTTTACTTATTTTATATAAAATGTGTTTTTAGTCATTTTACGACACTAAGTTGCCTGAAACGGAAACTACTCTTAGGTTTTAAAAAGTATTACATATTGAATTATGGATACACGTATGACCTGATTAATTCTCTTTAAAGATATAAGACCAATTATTTTGAATGCAGTTGAATGCAGAATGCAAATAGTATACATAATATTTTCAAGATATGAAATAAGTCTGCCTTTATGTTTTTATTTTAGCACACATATTCCTTGTTCAGTAACTTTTAATTTTGCTAGAGGAGTTTTGTGTTAAATTATGTAAGCCTTTGATTTGTAATTTGGCTGCGTTCCTTTTCTGACAAAATTTTTAATTAGACTAATGAACTCTTCTATTTGTGAAAGAAAATATTATTTTAATGGTTTAAGTTGGTTTTTATCAATGTAAACGTTTATAATGAAATGCAAATATTTAAGTTGAGGATAACCATGCTAGTCATTGAGGAAGGTAAATTATGCCTCTTCATGAATTGTTTCATTAAAAAAAATCAATATGCAAATTGAGTGGGGGAAAAAAAACAGTAGCCTACAATACACAATCTACTATAAGTCTATTATTTGAAAAGTTATTTCATCATATTCTTAGAAGATAAATAAATCTAACATGAATTGACTACCATGAAACATTGCTCTTGTTTGTATCATTTTCTTGTTTTATTAGTATTATGGCCAGGAGAAATTCTAGAAGAACGTTTTTTTTTTTTGGGGGATTGGGGTTCTTGAACCCACTTTCGACATGTGCCTCATACAATTTTTTTTTTTTTACGTGGAGGGGGCACTTGAAGAATATTTTTGGGAGATTGAGGCTCCCTCAAAAAAAAATCCCACTATACTAGTGCATGCATGGTAAAAGTACTGTTCATGCACAAACTGATCGATATGATATTATATCATTGTTATATATATGATGAATGAATAAACAAAGTTCAAAAGTATATAACAGCAAAATTGAAAAAAGAAAGGTGGCCATGACCCTATAAGCATAAGGATGAGCATTGATGAAATGACACCTTTTTAAAATTAAAGAACAGGTTTGGCTGTCCCCGAGGCTTACGAATCGATCCACACAATATTTTGTATCTCTCCCCTAATTAATATATATAAGTTGCAGCAAATGACCATATGGGGCCAGAGAGCTACAGGCCTGGCATGCAAATTATTGATACCACTACCATTGTCTGATGCTTGTGTTTCGTTTGTGTTTTAAATATGTATTTGATACATTAATTAATTGCAATTAGCTTAATTCGTTAATTGTTGCATGCAATATAAATAAATAAATAAATAATATGTCACAATTCCTTTGATCCCTGCATGCACCAATTGCCACCGTATATCCTTGCCTATCAATAATTTGACAGCCAACCTCCTAATTAGTAATTACAATAACATTTTTTGTTTTTGTTTTGTTTTGCCTGCATTAACACGAGGCACAGAGCTGCTCCCAACCCCCCGGCCCCCAATGCAAAGGTTGACTGGTGTTACATAACTCCAAACACACAGCAACTAGTATACTGCACGTGTATGCGCCCAGCGCCAGCTCAGGTCAGTCTGACTTTACCTCGTAAGATATTGGCCTAAAATGGCTTCGGTTCAACTAGGTGAAGGTGAAAAAACATTTATAATACATGGAATCTGCAAGGTGAGTGATACTATTTCACTGTAATTTCTTTGTTCTCGTAGGGTCTTTGATCTCTGGCAACAGGCAATATTGTAAATTGTATGGAGAAAACTGTGTTAAGCCCCACACGCTTATTTTCTTGTTTGTAATTTTGGTTGGTTACATATTCGATAGATCTACATATTTACATAACATAGATCTAGACAAAGTGTATGTCCAAATGTTCACCTCGTTTTTCTGTTAATAATTCGGAAGAAAGGAAGTTTTCTTGATTTTAAAATTACATTCTTGTGAAAAGAAGTCACCATGCAGACACCACTTGTGAGTCGTTCACTGCACATGGGAGCAGTTGTGTCTTGTGACTTGACTTGCATGTAGAACTATTCGTATTCCGCGCTGTACAATAAGTTTACGCGCTCTGATTGGCCGATATGCTCCAGCTGGTTCGAATTAAAGTGAAAGAGGGCCTCCACTTATGTAAGCTTAAGTAATTAGCGCGCAAGGCCAAGTGCAATGTCAATACGAATTTTTACGTAACATTACATAACGAATTGACATGTCGTGCTTTAAACAGGTGACGCATTTCACACATAGGTGACGCACACTCAGCATAGGTACAAACATAAAATAGAAAAATCAACGAACATTTCAGTACAACTTGCAAGTTTGTACCTTAAATATGACGAAAATGAGAATTTTTCAAACTTGAGACTTATTTACGTAAGTCTTATGTAAGTCTTAAACTTAAGTGAAATACTTAACTTTTCAAGGATGCTGAAAAAAATCGTAACAAATAGAAGATTTGACTGGAATATCATGATTTTGATATCGGTAAAAACGGAAAATCACAAGCTAGCTCCTCGCACTAATGTCTTATAACATAGAGCCTATGGGAGCCAGCGATAGCCAATCTAAAGGGCCCATGTCGGCTCGGCTAGGCGCCAAATTACGAAAATGAGCTGAGACGGGAGGAACGTAATGCACATGCGCTGGCTGTATTGCCGATGTAAGCTAAAGTTCTACATGCGCAAGCCGCAAGCCCAAGGCAAGGGCAAGGGTCATTTGATGCAGGTCACACTGCTTGCCAATTAATAATGGAAGGTTTGAAAGTAATCCAGAAGAGAGTAAAATTGAATGTCCTTGTTGTAATTTAAAGGTTTTTGGAGATGAGTTTCACTATATTTTTGTCTGCCCTTTTTTCAGGAAAGAAAGGCAGTTATACTTAGATCGACAGTTTGTTGTGAGTAACCCTAGCACATTTCACATGGAAAAATTGTTTAATAGATCTAGTGTTAAACAATTAAGAAAACTCGTAAGATTCATAACAGTAATAACACAATTCTTTTCATTGGATCCTAAGGCTGAAAGGCATAGTCTTATTTTTGTTAATAGAAGTGTAGTTACTCGTAGTGGTAGACAAACCAAACCACGTGATATTTTAGACTTATAACTTAAAACTGTATAGTGTATGCTTAGTCTTTAGTTCATGTTTATTGTGTTTTAGAAATATCCAAATGTATATATCATGTCTATGTTTTTTATTATCATATCTTACTTTGTTTTTATATATCTTTCTGTATTGTATTGTAAATATGTTGTGCTCTCATACCCTTGAAGGGGGTCGATAGAGTCAAATAAAATCTTATCTTATCTTATCTTTGATTTTGCCTTTTCTTAACAAATAATTTTCGGTGCTAATTAGACAGATGCACTTAATTCACACCAAACAATCACACACATAGCATTACTATCCTGGCTGTGTAAAAAGCTGGGGGACACTCTACTGCAGTAAATTCATGCAACATTTTGTAAAACCTGCTGTATGACACACATAGACATAGCTGCATTACTATACTGGCTGTGTATTAAAAGCTGTGCTATTGATTCTCAACATTTCAAACACAACTGTACAAAACTCAACTGATTTCACTAAAAATCAGTACTTTAGTGGCAATTGATGACACCTAAATAGCAGTAAAATACAATTTTTTCAACTTACCGATGTTAGAAAGAATAATTTAAAAATTCAAATTGTAAGTCTACTGTCAAACTTGCCGATCAGCCACATCGGCATGATTGTGTGCATTTGTGTATTATAAGTGTATTGACTATTCATGTGTGCAAATGCTGCCTATTAACACATAGTGCAGCACTAGAGGTCAATACGCATTAGCATCGACTCTCTATGCTTTGCTGGAGTGCTGTATGATACTTTCCAACGGTTTGACAAACAATTTGAATTTTAATGAATCAATGTTGCTGACAAATAACAAACGAATGGAATTAACATGTTTCGTTGATGAAAATTTCCTTCGTTTTGCAGATATTTTAGCATACTTTTGGTGATTGGGCCATCCGTACAGCTATGTTCCACAATTTTCTAATTTTATGACGTTTTTTCAAAATGAAGGGAGACCTCAACGCCTGATTACATCGCTTGTTGTTTATCGTTGCTGTAGAACGCGATCGGTTGTTAACACAGGTCAGCGGCAGGCTATCTGCCCATGTGAGATAGGACAGCCAGTCAGCCACCTGTCAGATATTGCGAAACTGCTTTAGATGACGTCACTGGTAGGGTGTCGGTAACGCGCACAGTTTGACGTTATTGATTTCAGAAGGAGGGAACCAAGCAGTCGTCTCTGGAAAAGGAGGGGAAAAAAGGGAATTAAAGGGCTATTATTGAAATTTCACAGTTTTGTTTTGTCACTTTTCATTTAGGATGACTTGCGCTCGGATGGGAGAACATGTCTGTCATATCGAAACTTTGAATTGGAATGTGGAGTAGTGTCCAACACAAGTGGCTCTGCAAGATTGAAGCTATCCAACACACAGGTATTTTGAATCATATTTCTTTGAAAATTGACTGTCAGAACATTGTGAAGTGATTAAACGTAATAAATGACTGCTAATGATATCATTTATAAAATGTTTGAGTTTGAAGACATTTCTATTCTGAAACCATATGCACTCATTGAACTCACTCTGTCACTGCTTGGTAACTTGTATTTTAACACAGTTTTGACTCTGATGGCATCTGAAAGCACTTTGTATCCAGCGGAAAAAGCGCTATATAAATTGCAACTAGATCTATTATTATTATTATTATTATTTGGAATTGACATAATGTACCTGGAACGATTAAACTTAATCATGAGGGTCAATGGAGATACGTTAGGCAGATACTTGACAACATAGCATGGTAAGAGCTCTGAAAATTAAATCTTCAGTTGTTCAGGTGCATACCGGTATTCAAGACAGCTGCAATGCAAATGTGCTTTAAATTATACGGGCAGAGTACAACTCTGCATCTGGTGCAAGTTGCACATTACACACCATAGAAATAATCAGAATCAAACCCTTTCCATCCCTATCTCTCTTTCTATATCTCTGCTAATATATTCCCTTACCGGTATATTTCTCTGTTTCCTCATCCTCCTCTTCATAATTATATAATCTTGTCTTAAATTCATGACTTGTTTTACCCTCCTGTTTCATTGTAAAGGTCTTAGTTGGAGTGAAAGCTGAAATGGGACCGCCTAATCAATTGAATCCATCCCGAGGTACAATAGAATTCTTTGTAGACTTCTCAGCTAATGCATCTCCGAAGTTTGCAGGGCGGGGTGGAGATGAGCTGGCAGCCGAGATATCCAACATGCTTGGGCTTGTCTACAAAAATGAAAAGGTAAGACAACAGTTTCTATTGAAGGTTGCAGATAAATTGTGAATAGAAGTCTCAGGGGAAATGATTTGCTTGCTTGTTGGTACTAAGGGTAAACTTATTACTATTATAGTTATTACAAATATTTGTGTAATTGAATGTCAGTTTATGTGAAATCTCTATGCTGAAATTACATACCGTTACCCGTTGAACTACCATGCTCCCTTTTCTTGTTATCGTTTCTCTGCTCAGAGAGGCAGCACATGTGCACAGTACAAGTCTAAACAATTCTGATAAATTCATCATTTTATCTTTCACAGATGCTGGACTACAAATCCTTGTGTGTAATAGCAGGTCAGTGTGTATGGACCCTCTATGCTGACATTGTTGTGCTGGAATGTGGAGGAAACCTCTTTGATGCTATTGCTCTGGCAGTCAAAGCAGCCCTCTATAATACAAGGTATTTGCTCTCTAAAATCAATTCAGTTACAGGGGCAGGCCACTTTTGCCCACCAAAAGGGCATAGAGGTCATTATATGACATTTGAAATAGGGTATGGATAGAGTGGGCTTGAGAAGGGTATTCGGATCAGTAAGAAGGGTTTTACCAGAAATTGCCCTGTGGCCTTTTGCTATTTAAAGTTGTGAAGTTGTTTGAAAATGTGACAGAATAAATTTGTGGTCATCATTAAGGGTCAAATATTGTTTCCTTTTCATCCGTCTAAAACTACAATACTATAGTTATTAATTTTCTTAAAACCAGTAAGTACATTGGTTTCCTTAAAACTAAGACTTTAACCTCATTTTGAGTAAAAAATTGGGACAATGCTGCTGAAAAAATATCTCAGTTGATGAAATTTTAATAATTGGCCAGCCATGATATATTATGTCCTGCTCTTGTTATTATTATCTGCTTTGAATTTATATTCTTCTTTTTTCTTCCCAATGAATAGTTTCCATGCCATGCGATTTTAAGCTACATGTAAATTAAAGAATAATTTACACTATTTTCAATATGAAGCCTTTTTTATGCCTCTACCAAATTATTTTAATCTTCAAAACATTCAGTTATTTTTAACTTCTCTCCTCTGAATGTTAGGATACCTTTGGTGACAGTACAGAAAGACATGGATGGTACGGAAGACATTGAGGTATCCAGTAACCCACACGACTTTGTCACTTTGGATACCAAGAATCTACCTGTACTTGTTACAGTCACTATGGTAAGTAGGCCAGAATAGACAGCTGAGAGTGTATACGCACCTTCTATTTTAAAGGTCGGGTGACATCCAAATATAAGTTGATTCCTGTTGAATGTGCAGGGCTGCATTCAACTCATATTTTGTTATTCAAACATCTAAATATATTTCATACATTTTTAAATATTAAAAATATATTTTCCTCAGACCTGCTAAGCTCCACCCTAAAAAAATGCTCCAGATCTCATTCATCTTGTGACATTATCTGTTAATCATTAGCGACCTTTAAGCCTTTCAAAGTTAATTTTAAAAGGTAGTATTTGAAAAATGATGGACAAAATACATGACTCAGTTAGCAAATAATCCCTTCCAAGAACAAGCAAGAAACAGTATAAGAGATTTTTTTCATTTGATGTCATGGAGATCAATCAACTAGATGATGCCTATTTATAGAAATGATTTCATATTTTAATTTCACATTCTCTGTCGCCAATTTCTCGGCAGTCAATCTTATATAGAATTTGGATGTTATGCTAGGGCTCACAAGTGCTTGTCATTATATCAGTCTTTTGAGTCCACTAAGTCCTTCTTCAGAACTAATTCATTAGAATTGTAATTTGATAATAGTCGAGAATGAAGACAATTTAAATATTGTTGTTGTTGAATCCGCAGGTTGGCTCGGTCACATCGTGGATGCGACGCTGGAAGAAGAAGCATGCAGCATGGCTTGCATAGTTGCAGCTGTCAACAAAGAGGGCGCTATTGATGGCATGATGAAGAAAGGTTCTGGAAGTCTGACAGTAGACAGTATCTATAAGATGCTCACTGTAAGTTTTCATTTTCATTTGATTATTATCAAGGCTTTTTAACCTGTCAAATATAATTTGATTTCGGTACAACACACACTTTTTTATTTTGGGCTTAGTATTTTACAGGTTAAAGGACTACTGATATTAGTCATTGCAGCGATTTGAAAAGAAAAATGTATATATAATTTGTCATGTGTACAGAAGCCTTGACAATCTTCCCATTCTCTTGTCTGAACTTTACGAAAAACAGTATACCCTCATTTACATTGTGCCACTAATTGTACAGTACATGATTGTAAGTATTTCTTTCTATTTGCTATGGAATATGATTGGCAAGACAGTAAATCATCGTTCCGCAAAAGAGCAAATACTATGTTTATCGACACCTCGTTGTGTATTTATTTATATATCAAACTAGAAGTGAATATATATGTACTTACAATATTTCCTTTCATACTCTGACCATGTTCTGCAATGTGTAAGATTCCCTTATCATGTCTTTAACCATGTACCTACAATGTCTTCCATGTCTCCTTGACAGTCAGCCAAGCAGATAGGGAAGGACCTGAACAAAAGCCTGGATGATTTCCTCTCAAAGAAAGGAAGGGAGATGTCTAGCAAGGGATTCCTCACATGATGAATGCTCAATATTTGACCTTTGAACTTTGAACTCTTGTGTCAAGAGCAAATGTATACAGTACTGATCCACTGCTGCCTGAAGCCCCAAGGGTCATGAAAGACTCTGAAATTTAGAACCTGTATGACAGTTGGTGGGCAGGTTCTCCAGGCCTTGGCAGCAATGTATTCTCGTAATGCATCCACATCACTTCCAAGACACGAGATGATGTACTATGAAGATTTTATCTTTTTCTCACAAGGACACGTTATGTTTCCAGGCCTGTTGAGTCCTGTAGTCGTTAGGAGTGGACCATGTCCATTCCTGGACATCACACTGGCTTTCTCTTGAGGGGATGTGCAACAAGATCATGAACTTCCAAGTTGACATCATAGACTGTGAGAGAGCACTTCCCCTCTCCCTCTCCATTTTATATATTTCATTTTGACAGTTAAAAAATCAAATGCAATACAATGTGTTCTATATCAGAAGATTGTGATGAAGATGTTCATGACTGTTAAAATATGACCTAATAAGAATGGAATTTTCATCATCTCAGTTTAAATTCCAGGTTTCTTGTAGTCTATTATTAGTAAATGTGCCTTCATCACCCTGAACATGGTTCTAAGGGGAAAACGTTTTAGACGACTACAAGTATAAGAATAGATGTTCAAATTGGTCATAAAAGGTTATAATTTTCAACTACTACCCTTGAGGGCCGCGGTAGAACATCCCAGTCCCAATTCCCCCTAATTAGCCTGATAAAGAAAATTCTGACTCGATCACATACATGTTCATAAGTTCATAACATTAAGGTTTGAATGTTACAGTTACATTCAAACAAGGTGTCTGAGTCTGATGTGTAATGAGATTCTGTATTGCTTCTCCTCCTCTAAGTGAAATAAAATCATGTCAAAGGTAGTTAAAAATCACATAATGCATTGAAAATATTAAATTACTGTATGTAATGTAAATGGCCACATGATTTGTAGATCAAAGTACAGGGTATATGTGATTTTGAAGAGAATCAAAGGGCATATTCAACTATGAGTCTTCACTGGAAGGTCCCCTTTATTCATTTAGTACATGCAATTATTTTTCATGACTTGTCATTTTAAAAAATATTTCAAAACTGACCATGCTCAACGAAACCTAGTCGAATGCACCTACATGTAGTGGCATGGTCCAAATGCTCTCCCATGGCATGCCTTACAAAATTAATGCAGATAATCAAATAAATGTACACAGATAAACAAACCAGTTTTGCTTTTACAGCAAACAATTTTATTATCTTTATAAATATACAAGCGTATTAAACATCAGTGATTTTCATGCAAGCTTTGCTTTTATGTCATTGTCTACAATACCCTTCACATACCTGAGAAGATTAATCTGGTTATGATGGGTCTAATCCCCACCCCAAAAAAAAAAAATGAACCTATCCACTTGAGACAGATCTCTTGTTGTTTTGTCTGTACTTTCAGACAATTCCCCTCCTTCCACTACATCTAAAATGTTATTAAATTTGATGATTTTAAATCTAAGTTTGGACCCCCAAATCAATTTTTTTTTAAATAGAGCTCATGCATGTAGACACTAGAATGTTAAATCCGGACCCCTTTACTTATACTTGGTAATGTACACATATAGGACACCAAATGATCAAATAGTTTGGACTTGTACATGCAAATTACAGTTTATGAATGTATTAATTTAAATATGGTCAATTTGGGGGTCACATGATCACAGTTTATGTACTGTAGTCTGCGTATCAAATTAAGCTAATTATGGCTTAGCCTCTGAAATGTACTACAGGGCCCCTGTATTTTCATTCTTTGGGACATATTTTATTGAAAATTTTTGGGGAAAAGGCCCCAGCTAGGAAGAGAGACAGAGACATGGAGAGAAAGAGAGATAGTGAAAGAGGAGCGAGAGATAGTGAAAGAGAGAGATAGTGAAAGAAGAGAGAGAGAGGAGAAAAGAGGTCCGGACTAAAGCCAATATGGCCAAGAAATGATACAAAATTGTTTTGTTGATTTAAAGTCGATTCTACATTGTAATTGGTCCAAGAAAATGAAATGAAATTGACTAAGTATATCTCATTATGAGTTCACTTCTGTTGGTGAATACTGGCGACACCTTCATCTTTATGTGATTTGGGCATACGGTCGCAGGAATTCTTCAATGAAGGACACGCACAGATCCAATATATCATACTCTCGGCAACAAATCATTTCTAGTCCAATTTCAAACCCTAGTATGAAGATGACAACTCTTCAAGTACACATGCCATCCCACACATCGTTAATGGCATCCATCTGAAGACAAGTTCCATCAGCAATTCCATCGTGTGTACAACACATCATTTCTCTCTCTCAGTATCCCATCCTGTTCTCCATTGTATCTATACATTTCCTCAATTCATGTATTCATCATGGGAAACAGTTCTCATCTTCTCCTTCAGTAATCCTGAACGGATACTGGATAAATCACTGTTCTTTTAATAACAAGGCATGGTTCACTGTCCTTTCACAAGTCAATAGGATTCTTGATGAACTGCTCTGTTCATGTGTCACTACCTCTGACAGTCTTGTAACGGTCAATCTCTTCTGGAAACATTTTACCCAGCTCTGTGACAAGAGCCTTCTTGAATCTCTGCAGAAATAAAATAAAACATTGCAAATGTTGTTTTAAAAATACTTAAGAAAAGCTTGCTTTCACCACTAGCTCTAGTATGTATCCATCCTTGGGAAGGTTGGGATCTTGGATTGATGATAAAACATGAAAAAATTTCGGCCCAAAATGATGAGCTAACGCCTTTTATACAACTCACTCCTAGATCCTAATCAAATGATTGGTCATGCGCGGTTACGTGTGATTCATTTACCAAGACTATACCACGTTTTTCATGAAAAAACGTGCAATAGTTTCCAGTACTATCCAACGTTTTTTTAGTGCATGTACATGATGCGTAGTAGTGCGCGTAAAGGTTAAGAGCGCTTATAATGTCTTGCCAGCTTCCGAAATGTTTGCTTCACAGGTCTGAAAACCTAGGTGGAGATAAGAACACTAGCTACTTAGACCTGTTTTGGGCAGAGTGTACACTACAAAGGTACCCTCTACTCTCTGGTAGATTCGTCTGTACTCACCCTGAATGTTTCTATCTTTCCTTTAACCAGCTCATTCTTCGCTACAGCTCTCTCCATGCAGTCCTTTGTGTATAGCTGAGGATTCTTGCCTTGGTCAACATATCTATGAATAAAACAAGCCCTTTTTAATGAAAAATCCACAGCTGCTTTACTTTCTCAATGTTTGAAAATGTAAAAAAAAAAAATAAATACAGACAGAAGTGTTTAAATAGAAAAGAAATGGCCAATGGGCTTAAAATGATGTATAATAAAGATAATATTTAAATGTCCATCATGTGAGACATATCGAGTGTGAACTCTGAGTAAATGTTATAAGATAACGCCATTCTGGCTCAAAACAGACAATATAATATTCTGCATAAGTACATTACTGGACTGACACAAATTTATAGTTTGTTTATTATTCTTCTTCTTTTTGAATGGAAAACATTTTTAAAACCATGGAAATGATAATTATAACCTTGATAAAATATATAAATAATTTTAATCAAAAGATTTCATAAAAATGGTGACGATACATAACATTTATTTTGACAACAATTTTAACAACATTGCTTTTAAAAACATTTTAAAAGTAATTTGGAGGTTATTAAATGAAATAGTTAACTAAATTCTCTCTTATTAATGGATGTAAGACATGTAAAGCTACATATATATCCTTACACTATTCTAACAGAAACAGTTCATTCTAAACCACAGAAAGTCTGTCAAACCTTGAATAGTAGGAGGTATCATGCCGTACTCCTTGGCCACAGTTCCCCTCTCAAACTAACCAAGGTTGAGGCCATTTTACTTAAGCCATGCACGTTTGCAATCAATCTTGGCCCTTGTGCCCGTCTAAAAGAACAAAATGGCATGCCCCTCAAAAACAGATGATATTTGAAGCCAGGTACTTACTCATAGATGAGCTCTAATGGAACCTGTACATCTTGGACTTGCTCCTTGTTTTTATCTAGTTCTTGAAGACTGCTCACCAGCATGTGTCTAAACGACAAAGGGATACAAGAGAAATATTGAAGAAGTAGAAGCAGGCTTTTATATTGAAAAGTTTCACCACATTAATAATAGCTGAATGACTAATAGCTCCACACTGACAATATGCTCTCTACAGCACCTCAAAACACTCTTTTTCCGTTAGGCCATTAAAAAAAAATATATATGTTTAGCGTCCTGCCTTTTTGAAAAATAGGAAGGAGGAGGCCCTTTTTTTTCTTCTTCAAAATGGCCACTCAGTACATTTCCCCTGACGTCCAAGCCAGTCGGGCTATTTTTCAAGATGGCTGCCAGCACTTATGTTTTTTTTTTTTGTTAATTCAGAAAAAGATCGTTTTAGCTGTATGTTTTTCATGTTTTTTCATTAAAAAAAAAAAAAAAAACGGCTCCCAAAAGGAAGTGGGCAGGGACGCTAAGCATGAATAAGATTCAGATTAATTGATATAATTTCTTACCATTCCTAGTACATACATATGTTTTCAACTGTTTACTTAGTTCACTTAAAGAAATTTTACTCCCACACCCTTCTTTTTTGGGGGTGAATTATTGAAAGGTTTCTTTTTAGCAATAAAAAAAAAATCTGGTAAGAAATTAAATTCCATTACAAATTTACAATGCAAGGAAACATGTAGGTTTAATCGGCAAGAACATAAGCCTTTGATATTTTTTCCTGAAAACTCAAGAACTAGAACTTACAGCTTTTGGTTTAGAGGTGCTTGTCCTTGTGGCTGAAAATCACTGACGACTAGTCCCAGCTGCCTGGTGATTTCAATAAACCTCTCTAGATTCTCAACCAATGGTTCAAACTTGTCTGGCTGAGATGACGACATGGTAGTTGATAGATGGCGACCACAGTTTAACTGTCTTTTGAAGAAATCTCTCCTTCACTGAAATTACATGTAGTCCAGCTTGATATCCAAGATATGTTCTAATAGTAATATGGTTAAAAGATGAGCAAAAAGCATGAAAAGGACAAATGATATTTACACAAAAAGAGACAGATTTTTGAAACATTGTCACATGGATCATATGACTGTAATCACTGACATCTGTTTGTAAATGGCTAAGTCCAAGTCAAAGCTGTCATTTCTCCCTTATATGTTACTGAACACATCTAAGATTTTCTTATCAATATCAATGTAAAAAGCTGACAGCCCAACTGCAGATTAGATGTCTAGATGAGGCCAAATATGAAAAAAATGGCACATTTGTTATCAATTTATGTTTGGAACTCCACAGTACTAATGAAACAACCAAGTATCTTTGGCTTGCCCGTGTACTATTGTGACTGTGAGGAGTTTCAAAGTTCAAACTTATGAAGTTCTGATGAAGTAGATATTCTCTGAGTCTGATCCTTACCTTCTCTCATATCTTAATTACCACCCAACATGGGCATGATGGGAAAATTTAATCACAATCAATCATACTATGGGATACGAGCTTCACTTTCGTGTGAATCGTGTCTTGACTTGAGTGATGAAAATGATGAGTTTCGTATGATCTTATTCAGTTATTGAATTAAACTACCTTAAACTAAGTTAAAGCTTAATCATTAATTCTTAATCAAGATTAAGATTAAGATTAAGATTAAGAAACAACCCTGACAGGCCTGAGTCAGTCTAGAAATTAGAATTCTATACCAAAAATAGCAAGTGCCCATACTTAGGCCATGCCATATTGATTAGATCACAGACGTCAACACGTCATGAAAAAAAGAATCAAGTCTAAATTATCACAATATTCAAATTAAAACACAATCATTCAAGGGCAATTCACTTGAATAAAAAATGTGCATGTATTCAATGGAGACAGGCAGCCCCACTCGGTTAAGGTTTCAGACTCCGCGTCAGTTTCATAAAAACAGTCACACACAGCTCAGCTCAGCTCAGTGAGTCAGGCCACTCAGCTCAGCTCAGCTCAGGGCATGGGCATGGGCATGGCACACACACATTGCACATCAAATGCAAATATTGCAATGTTCAATCATATTCATCTCCTGGTTATCTCGAATTTACGAATCACATTCCCTATTTTATCCCATAAAAGAGCAAATATCATATACTTACTGATCATATCAAGCCAGCCAGCTATTCACTTCCTACATATCACTCCAACAATACAGATAATTCAGCCTCTTTCGCCAATATTAACATGAGAGAACTACACTGTAGCTACGCTGAGAGCAAAATTAAAATGAATGCACTACTGGTAGTACTAGTCTATATCCGAGACCTTTTTTGTTCATACAGAAAATACAAAGTATAAGTTGTATTTTCCTACAAATTAAAGTTTAAACACGTTATATGGTAAGGGATTAACAGTTTTAAGACTAATTTTGTATGACATTTGAAACATGAGGGGCTTATTGAAACACAAATTAAAGCTTGGATGGGTAAATCCCTCTTTAATTTACATTCAGGGGAGAGGTGGGGGCGGGGTCGGCCGGGCGAATAATTTAATAAATTAATTGTAAAATGAAGTTATAGTCATACAACCAGAAATAACCACGTTCAGCTTTAAAAAAGAAGAAGATGGAACAGCCAACACAACTGGTAGAAGATAGAAACAGAGCAGAACAATGGGAGGGGCTGCATATGGTTTTCTCATATTTCACCAAGGCGGAATAAGTGGGGGTTTGCAACTTTGCATGCCCATATTAATTCCCCCAAGATTCTACCATAATCTGTTATTTTACAATAATTGGGCCCTGTTCCAATTTAATGCCCAAACAAAAATTGAAAGGAAATTAGAAAAAGGACATAAAAAGGAGAGATATATTTAATTATGGAAAGGGAGATTTAAAAAAATATGGGGACATGGGAAAGAAAACTTGAAAAGAAGATGATAGGACCCACACCCTCCCTGATGCCCCTCGCATTAAATCCACCTAGTAAGATTCTACGCCACTTATTGACCAATGTGTCTCAGTGAGAGGAAGATTTAAAAAAGCTGGAGCATTGCACGAGCACTGAGCTTTTGACTAAAAGTCTGAATTTGCAGACTAATCATGTCTATCAACAACATACAGGCTTTACACTTACAGCGTCGACGTCGTATTGAAAAAACAGCTTGATTTGGGGGTATGTATTTACTTTTTACTTCACAATTAAAGTTATGTTCAAGGTATTGGAATTGTAGTTGTTGTAAAACTAAATGGAAAGTTATTTCTAAGAGAAACTGAATCAATTTTACTTTAGTTTTGTAATTGTTGTTGTGGCGAGTACGTGAAAGTTAGTAGGTGGGACAATACAAATATGTTCGATGAAGCCACACTGAGCTTAGACAGAAATAACCGTCTGGTATGGGTCATTCTTTAATAAAACTGACATTTGTTGACATTCCCCATACACAGACGGTACCCCGTACGCCTCGCACCACGGGGAGAGATTGAGCCGATTGTGGCCCGCTTTGGTCCCAAAAACTTTCTCCCACGATTTTCTTTATTTAGATCTAGATCTAATTTTCTGATTTATAAATCAGATACAAAAATACTATGTCTATTTTTCTCCTATGCATGTACAGTTATCAATTTTTTTATGACTTATTTCTAAATGCGAAATTTACAGACTTACGTATATGAGTTATCCAATATTTATCTCAGAACCAAGGAAACGGTACGTTCATGCATTCGAACTGGTAATCTATGACATGACCCGCCCGATATATTTCTGGGTCAACCGACCAAAACAAGCCCAATGGCCAATCAGAGCACGTGTTTGATATTGGGCTTATGAATATTCAAACATCACCGGCTCAAGCCGGGCTGACTCATACATAGCTATTGGACGTTCGAAAAGAAAAAATGAATATTCATCAACTTAAACCAAGATGGCTGACAACAAATCTTGTTGACTACAAGACTTTCTCGGATTAATCATTAATATAGGATCTAAATGAGCAAGCTATCGTATGTCAAAGTAGATATTTCTGTGTTATTTTTAATTTTTAATAAAATTTAGTGTAAAATTGCAGCCAAAGTGGATATATGAAGACGTAAAGAGTGAAAAACTCGTTGCATATCTCATTCATCGCGGTCCGGCCGAACTGAACCATTCGTTCCCAACACTACCCCATTGACGTACTTCAGTCTATGTATAGAGGCGGTCAGAGGAGCCAGATGCAATCTCAGCGGAACAACCGTCGATATCAGAGACTGAAGCTTTCGGTCTACACTGAGCTGTGCGCTGAGAGCTGAGCTGAGCTGACTCGATCTCAACGATCCACGCCTCCGGCCTCCTCGATCCTCCAACTTCCAAGTCAAACTCCTTGGATCGGACATCCCGTTGAAGCGTGTGTTATAGAATTAATATGCATCTCTACAAGATGTCTGCGAACTAAGACTTATGTTATGACGGTTTCTAGAAACTGGCCGGTGCAGTGACCCGTCTCTCCGGCTCTGCAATCTGGCCGTGCCACCTACCGATCCCGGAAAGATTTCCTTTTGCGACAGCCACCCAAATTGAAAAAAACAAAATTGTTCATTATTATTTATTATAACCCTATCACTAACCCTAACGGTTACCATGTGCGTGCATGGTAACTGCAAGGGTTATAATGTATAATAATGAAGTAGCTAGAGTAAAGGAGGGAGTTTTCGGCCGGTCCGTTGGATGCATGGTAAAATCCTTTAAAATATATTGCATAATAGCATATCACATATCACACACATACAATAACATGCCAGAGTCACCGGAGAACCACATTTGCAAAGGAAAATGTATCCTTATATATCACATTTTAGCGATGTAATCGGCGGTCTCGCTACCCGAATCTGAAAAATTGAATATCTTACGCGTGTCTGTAAGGAATATGGGTACCATAAAATGAGCTGTATTTCAAGTATTTTTCCGATTTAGAGCCAGATTTTTTGAGTACCGCAAGCTTTAAAGTATCTCACCGCACGTATCCTATCACTGCAGTCGGATACTATAGCGCTGTATCTCTGTTTAGTTCAGATTTCAATTTCTGATCACCGCACCCGCAGGTGTAGTTTTCGGCTGTACGGGGATTACGTGCTCTGGCCGCACGTGCTATAAATCAGCGGGCAAACTCATGGCGCGCTCCTATTGACTTTGTACATGCGGCTGAAAACTGCCTCGGAAAAAGTGAACAAGGAAATGAATATTGCCATGGCAATTCATGATTTTTTTTCTGGGATTCTTTTTTTGTTTAAATAATAATAGTATTGGCTTCATGATTTGAACAAAAAAAAAATAGGAAGTAAAGAGTCCAAAAATAGGATTTTGCCTTAAGTGGCCGAAAACTCCCTCCTCTACTCTATTCCTAATGCTGTAGGCCTAATAATTTTATCTTTAGGTAGCTGTCGCAAAAAGAAATCTTTCCCTGATCCCTGATGGATTTTACACCCCCCCCCCTCCCTTTTCAGTTTTACTATAGATCTCTAAGTATAATTTTAGGTGTCATGACAATGGAATGCGGATTGAATGATTTGAGTTTTGAGCTGTAATATCCTTCATTTTAGTAAGGCATTTCCACTTGCATTTGCCATTCTTAATCCAGGACCAGGAGAGGTAGATTCTAATTGGTTTGCTGAAAAAATTATTTGGATGCTGCCAGCACCTCAACCTCAGGACAGCATAGTAATTATGAAGGGGTGTCCAAACATTAACCAAAAATTAAAAGCTTTCTCTGTTGCCTTCGGATTTAACAAAAAATATTCATCAAATAGCACTAATCATCATTAACATTTATAATATTGTTCAACATATGTCTAAGACTCTACGTCTTAAAACATTTATGAAATATTGCTTGTAAACTTCTTCAAATTACTGTTTGAGATTGCCTATCTGGATAACCACCCTGTCTGGCCGGATTCACCTGTCCGGATGTGTGGGTATACTTTGTTGGCTCCTTGAGCACCACTTCACTTCAGATGGATATGTATGCATTATAGATAAAATGTAACTATTATATATTTATATTAATCAATAATTATTATTGTTCATGTTCTTTTACATAACATTTCTTTATCCCATTGCCTGATCTTCACAGAATGCATTCATGTGATGATGATGATGACGCTGAGTTGAACATGGATGCAGCTGAAGTGTAACCATGGAGATGATGGAAGATAGTGGGAGGATTGATCCTCTGATTATTTGTCCCACGGAGGCTGAGCTACAAGCTGAGCCTACAATCAATGTCCCCTGTACAGTGGATGGATGTAGCAAGATCTTCAACACCTCAGCAGCCCGCAGCATACACATCATACAAACACATAAGATTTATAAGGTATGAGATACTGTAATATTAGAAGATTCTTTGAATTGAAATGGTTCAATTTTTTCAAGGCAATAAATCTCACTGTAAAACAAAACGATTGCAACAAAACTTTTAACTGATATGAAATGAGATCCTTTTGCAGTATGAAACTTACATGAAACTTGAACACTCGCCAATTTCTGTAAAGTTTCATCACCATGCTCACAAATTTTTGTGGTTTTACAGTTTCTTATTTATGTGAAATTTATATGAGTAAAAGAAATTTCTAATACAAAGTTATTGAAAAAAAAAATCAGAATTCTACATCAAGTGTCTCTCCAAGTACCTCAGTCTTTAGCCATCTGTTTCAGCATTTCATATCCTGTTGCTCCACATTCTATTAAATCATCTAGAAAGCCTTTACGAGGTCTTCCCCTCATCTTCTTTCCATGTAGACGACCTTTTATGACTCTGATCATCAAGCCGTCATAAAATACTACATGACTTAAAACAATACCAGATGTCATTTCTCAATTCATTCCTCTTCTATTCTAGAATGATGATGAGAGGAAAAGGTTCACGCGGTCTCAACAGAAGAATGTGACAAAGGTTGTCAAGCACTTCTACTGCCCTGTCAATATGTGTAACAGAAGCAAAGAGTGGAAGAAGCCCTTCTCTAGGCTTAGTCTTCTTAAACAGGTACTGATCAACCTTAATATATAGTCTTTGTAAATTTAGTATCAAAGAAAATTCACATATTCATCAGAAGACACCCATTTAAAACTTCCAGAGGACATTTGAAATACTTATACATGGGTAAATCTTTTGATAACAGGGTAACTTCTTGTTGATATGAACTCCCTTTTGAGGAGGTGGGGGAGCGGGAGAGGGAGGTGGGGGTCATGAGGGACAAAGTATCTTAAGATTTAACAAGTTTTTATTGATGATGAGTTAATTTTAATTTTGTCTTGATTTATGCCCATGCCGTATATGGTTGGAGCCATTGTATTTGATGGTAGCGAGATCCTTTTTCTAAGAACGCTTGAGGAAAATAACCTTTGCAGAAGTTTGTGTAAATGTCAAACACCTTTTTTTTGTATCATTGTCAGTGTCATTCAATTCATAAAGGTTTGAAAAATTTGGTATACACTCATGTGACAAAATTTGTTATTGATATGATGAATATTATAAAGATTTGATTAAAACTTGGTACAGGAGTGGATGATCTTATGCAAATTTTGAAATATTATGATCAAGGGGCATCTATTAGCTTTTTAATTTTATTAACGTCTTGCTGAAAAATCTCAAAATGAGACAGCTTCAGAAGTACTTACAAATTCAGTGATGTGTTTATTTATACAGCACTACTATATAGTGCATGCTGAGAAGAAGTATCCTTGCCAGAAGTGTGATAAACGATTCAGTACACAGAGTCAACATGCTAGCCATCAGAGAGACTGTGGCAAGGAATTCTTCTGTACGTGTGGAGAGAAACACAAGTCGGTCACATCACTCTACATGCATGCCAAGAGAAAACAACATGACCTTCCTGAAGAGTATAATAAAAGGTATGACATATTTGTATACCTATATTTATGTAGGATGCCAAGGAAGTGTTATTCGTAGGCAAGTATTGTGAAAAGAAAAGAAAAAAAGAAAAGAAAAGAAAAAAAAGAAAAAAAAAGAAAAACATAATCTTCCAGATCTTTACAATGGAAGGTTTGATGTATTTATATTTCATGTTACATAAACAGATTTTTATTTTGAGGAAATGGAATAGTGTTAATAAGCAGGTATTGCCAATAATATATGCACCATCTTTACTACAAAAGAAAGATGCCATTCAAGAATCACAAATTATTCACTCATCTGTTAGGTGTGCTGTGTGGGGCAGGATTCATGGCAGATATTTGTTAAAAATCTTAATTGGGTGAACTTGCCGTGCAAGAGGGAAGGGAATAGCGTGGGAGGACCGATGCATTTTGGCAGATTGAAAATATGCATTGACATCTCACTAGTAACCATGTCTATGGTGACTGACGTCTCTAGGTAACCAGCTGTAGATAGTGTAGTGACAGTCTGCTATTATGGTTTTAGGCATGGGCAAATGTGTGATTTCTCCCACATACACTCCCATTTTCACAGATTGTCTGACTACTAATACCCTGTCTATGGGGAGTGAAGTCGGTTAACATTGTCATTTGAAGGAGCCTAACAATATAGTATTTAAAAGTTTTTTAAGGTGAATAATATATTGTGCAATCAGAATTGTCTTTCCCAAGGTTTTAAGAGTCATTGATTTTATATGGAAGTGCTGAGTGATAATTATAATTTTTTTATTTTATTATTGCTATTATTTTTCTTTTCTTTTTGTTTTTTTGCAGGAAGAAGCCTGAGGAACCAGTGAAGGAGACGTATATCTTGGTTGTTCCAGTCCCATGTGGAAATCCTAGCGATATCCATAAGACCATCTGTGAACCTGTGCCCCTTCTCCCACATCCATCTCCATGTAATTTTCTACCACTGTCTGGGACTACACAACTGATCAGCAACATCACTCCAACCAGCACAGCTATACCTGCAACAGTCACTACACCGGGTCAGGTTGGAACCGCAACTGTTGGTGTAGGTAAAATGGTCAAGACAGAATCCTGTACGTCAGCAACTACATCTACTCAGACGGATGAGTCTGGGGTCAATCCATTGCCACCTAAGCTGGCCACGAGTAGTTCCTATGCTCAAACTGCCCATAGTTGCTTTCCAAGTTTCATACCTATGATGAACGGACCAAGGAGACACAAGAAGACCTTGGCTATTCAGACACATGCTAATTGGACACACGGTCAGGTATCTGGCAAAATGGCCTCTACTGAAACACAAACATTAGATGGACAGGGTGTAGCAGCACAGGGTCAATCATCGCTTGGTACACCGTTGGCCATTCTTTCTCGTTTGCCACCACTGGAGCAAGCTATTCCTGGTCCCTTCTTTTCTCAGTTTCCAACTCCTGTTTCACCGAGTGTACCACAAGATGCATCTTCTCATGCACCGATAACACCAAGACCAAGGTCCACTGGGTACAACTATGGGGTGAATACTTCTCAAAGATCTGTCCCCCAAAACTCTCAGCTTGACACTAACAGTACTCAGACCCCTTGGAATGTTGTGGCAGTTGGCAACAATCCATCAGCTGATGCAGAAACACCTTCAATAGATCCAAGAAATAACATTTTAACTCCCATTGAAGTACTTACTCAAACAGACCTTACTTTCCAGAATTTCTTGGAGTACAACACGTCAGAAACGCAAACTCTCTCCAGTGTGAATGATGCCATGACCAACACAAATGAAGCCTCAGCTACTCAAACAGCAGAAGCAAGTATGGGATGTCCTGCCTTGGGTCCAAATGTTTCAACCAGTGCTACTAGTATGTCTCCTGCACCCTTAGGTCTTGATGTTCAAAGCAGTTCTACTAGTGTGTCTCCTGCATGCTTGAGTCTAGGCATGCAGACCAATACAACTAGCATGAGTCCTGCAACTTTGGGTCTTGGTGTGCAGACCAGTTCTACTAGCATATCTCCTGAACCAATGGGCATTGGAGTTCAGACAAGTGCTAGTAGCATGACTCCTGCACCTGTGGGTCTTGGTGTTCAAAGCAGTTCTACTAGTGTGTCTCCTGCACACTTTAGTCTAGGCATGCAGACCAATGCAACTAGCATGAGTACTGCAACTTTGGGTCTTGGTGTGCAGACCAGTTCTACTAGCATATCTCCTGAACCAATGGGCATTGGAGTTCAGACAAGTGCTAGTAGCATGACTCCTGCACCTGTGGGTCTTGGTGTTCAGATCAGTGCTACTGGTTTGTCTCAGGCATCCTTGGATATAGGTAGTCAGAACAGAGGCATGTGCGCACCCCCTTCTCCCCAGGGTCTTGGAGACCAGACCAGTGCTACTAGTATGTCCTCTGCACCTGATATAGTGATGTCTGGTTTGGATCTTCTGTTCCTGGCTAGCACAGAGCACAGATCTACCTCTTCACTTGAGATGCCGAGAATGGATGAATCACTGTGCTGCCAGCAGACTCAAACTGTCTTTGATACTGACACTGGCCACCAGGAAACACAGACTGCTTGGGACTGGAGCCTTGATGAATTCTCCTTCCTTGACCAGTATACCCAGACAGCCTTGAGTTCTAGTAGTTGCACCAGCAGTACTACCACCATGCCTGAGACAGATCAGTTCTGCCAAACAGGAATGGACCTTTACTCACAGTTTGCCTTCTCCAACAATGAGACACAAACAGTATCTGTGTTTGACCTGGAGATGTTTGGCAACTCCATCTCTGTCCAGACAGATGCAGGATCTGGGTCCAAGCTCCTTGAAGGAGATGGTCTGAGTGAGATCAGTAAGCAGGTCCAGGTCTCCCCCATGGGATCCCAACAAGAGAGGGTCAGTGCAGATGTCCAAACTGAAGACATGGACTTCAATAGGCTTCGGAGCAGACAGATGGGCAGTGGTCAGCTGGCAAGCAGTCACACACAGACATCCTTATGGGAGGATATTGAATCGATTATCAGGTCGGATAGCTTTACACAGACACAGTTCCCTTAGAAAAACCAAAGAATTACTGTTTTTCTTCTGACCCCTTGACCCCCTTTCCAGGTAATCTGGAGTTCTGGTTAATTGAATTGCATTTGCCCAAGAAACTAAGCAAACTAGAAAAAACTAAGTAAGGGTGGGCTAGTAAGTTTGTTACCCTCGTTGCTAATCATGAAGCTATCATGTACTTTCTACTAAAATTGTTTGTCAGTAATCATTTAATTTACATTCAGTCAAAGTCTTGTTTGATTCTGTGCAAATTTTGTTCCCGTGTTTACCAGAACACAAAAGTAATCTCCACAATGTTCCCGTCCTCTGCTATGCAATGTGCTTTGGTGCCATTTACATCAACAAGTATAACTTCAAGAATTTCTGAACTAATATAAGTATGACATTTTGGTCACAAGGAAAGTGCATCATTTGGCATAGTCTTTTCCTTATTCTTACAGAATAGAATGGATTAAATGGATTGTTGTAGTGCTATTGGTTAGCAGATCTATGTTTGTATTTAACATTAGCTTTGGCTTTAGACTATGACATTGAAATAAACTATAATACTATAAAAGAATGTGAAATCTGCTAATAGACAGTACTATGTAAGGTTATCTTTTATTCCAATGAAATTATGAATATCGCTGCAAATTGTGTTCTACGTTCTATGAATGGCATATTCCTGATCATTGACTTACGGTATATCATATTTGTAAAAAAATTGGAAAAATATGTGTTTGAGAAATCATAATTATCCCCAGTATGATTACCTAGACGGTAGGCCTGTCATAAAGAAAATTATTTTCTTTCAGAAAGTAATACATACTCAATTGTATTTATATTCAGTGGTCTCAACTCTTTTTAGCTATTTACAGCATATTGTATCCTCGCCTTCCTCAGGGGGGAAAAGCACTTTGCAAAACCAGTTATTACAGTTATTTATTTACCCATTAATTACTTGCTTTTTATTTAAAATTTACATTATAAAATTTATAGCTGTATCAGTAATTCAGTATGTGACTATGATAAAATTTATAGTGCTTCTCATTTTATGTTTCCCACTTTATCAGAAATAAGATGATGTTCTAGGAATTTATTAATATGCAATTTAGGTCTTATGATTACATAGTTTAGCCTTATCAATTTATTATTATATTTATCTCATTCGAAAGTACACAACTTCTTTAACAATAATCTGATTTGTGCAAACTTTTCTCTGTTTGCTGATAATACGTGTACATGTATTGTATATGTAGGGTAAATATACCTCAATAAAACATTTTAAAAAAGTACAAGAGCACATACAAAATTTAAAGATTTGGAGAGAAACAAATTACAAAAAATTAATTTAAACAAATTATTAGATCAAATTCTATTCTAGAAGGAAGTATTTTATTCTTATTTAAGTCATTTAGCAATTTATTTTAGTGCCAGACTTGTGCTTGTATTATTTATTTGTATTCTTTTTCAATTTATGATACATCAGGTCATGTATAAGACCTTTTATTTAGATTTATTTCAAAGAGACAATCTTGTCAAAAGTTTATTTATATATTTGGAGCAACTTATATTTGTTTCCCAAGAGTGATAGCTTATTTGATTTAAATAGATTTTAATATTGTTTATGAATATTCATACTGTTATGTTTGAGAGTTTTCTCTCATAAAGAAAGAATTAGCTTATTTAATGAAGGTTTTGTGTTTTGAGAAATGTTCCTTTTCCTTTTCTCTGAAGTTTGATTCATTAAATAATATGCTAGGCTGTCAAAATTGAAAGGAAAAAAAAATACATAGTAACAAAATCAGATGTAGAAATTCAAATCTAGGGCGAATTTATAGAAATTTTGTCAAGCCTGAAGAAAGCTAATGAAAGTATAGTAATTTTGTTATGTACTTATATTGAGAGCGCTTAAGAAAATTAAAACAAAATTGATAAAGAGATTTTCCAGTACATGGATAGATTTCCAATGGTCCTCCCTAGAACACGAACTGAGTTGGATATTTCACTTATTCATGCTAATATATTACATTGTAGGTCAAATAAAGCAGTTCATAACGGCTGAATTTCTCAGCTTGCCAGCCCATGTCCAGTAAATTGAAATGTTAATTTCAATGCATATATTTTATAGCTTAATTTGTTTGGATTGTTGAGGAAGTTTTTACTTATATTCATTTCTTTTGATTTGATATTTTCGGGTAGCGCTAAAGGAACAACGGGGTGAAGAAATATATCTCCTGTAGAACCAACACATTTTATTTTAACTAAGCTTATCAATACATGGTGTAATGAATATTGATAAAGACTTTTTAATCTGTAGAGAAGATGGAAAAGCAGAAACTGTAAATGTTGATTTACATATATTTTAGTAGACTTCATCTTGCTTATTTTATGGTTTACTAGCCCATCATAATTATGTTGTTTTCTTAGCCGTGCACATTTCAACTCAAGTATGCAAAAGTATTGAATCATTTTGTGAATGCAATAGGTGGAGCTATTTGGCTGTATGCGTAGGTATATGCCTCTTTTGTAGGGGATGGATATATTTGGGTTCAGTCAAGCATGGAAAAGTAATATTTGTAATAAGTTGTTGAAATTTAAGGGGCAGTCTCTCTTGGGGGGGGGGGGGGTTACGAACACGAGTTTACTTTTCTTGAAAAATATGTTCTATTTGCTTCTTGTTGCTTATATTAATAACATATATGCTTTAGTAAAAGTATATATTAGCATATGGCTGAACAGAGTATGAAATATATTTGTATAAAATAATACAGTGGTATAGTGTGGGTCCAGATATTAAAGGTGCACCAACATCATTTAGGAGGGGCACGGGTCTTACTTTCTGAACGAAATGTGAATTAAAAGGCTATTGATTAGGGGTCGGGTGTGGAAAGGAGTTCTATCATCTTCCTTTCATACTTTCCAAAACTTTCCTTTTCCCTCTTCCTTTTTACTTTTTCTTCTTTCTTTTTTTCACCATTCACCCCCTGTAGCTTTGCCACTGTATGTTATGTATGATATTTTTTTGCATATTCACTTTTGTATGAAAATGTATTTTTACAGTTCACTTGATAAGATTTTTGCTGAATCTATTTGTATAGTATTAGTAAACGTATTCAATGCTATTTATTTTCACAGAGTTGCATAAATGCATAGTGTTTATAGAAAAAGATTTCAAGTTGTTGTTCCTGTCTCAAATTTGTTCATACCCTCTTGCGTATCAAGCATTTTTTGTTATTGACATGTTGAACATTATTTTGTGGTACAATTTTCGGATAATCTAGCTTGCTTCCTGATTTTTGTTCTACCTTTGTTTATCTCTGCTTCTCTCTTTCTAATCCAAGCTTTTTATATCTCTCTTGCTTTCTCTCCCGTATCTCTACCTCAATATCTTGTCTCTCTTCTTTTATGGATTCTTTGTATCCTGTCTCGTACTTAATTATGCTCCTTGTGAAGTCTTTCAGGAATCTGTACATAACGTTTATTTACAAAGTCACAGAACGTACCATTATCATCCTTCAAACACATGCAAATTCTAATTCAACCATGGATCGATAGAACCAGTCAATTAAACAATCCACTGCCACACCACAACTGTGTTTTATTTCTTCAGAATACCATCAACCTGTCCATGACACACCCCAGTAATTCCTTTCAACCATGTGATCTCTACCTCCGCGACTCTATTGTCACGCTCCCTATGGAAACAGTAGACCAAAGAAGGTCTACCTTTTCTTTATCAAGGTTCAAAGCACACACTAGAAGCAGGATTTTCTCTCTCCTATGTTCCACTGTCTAATGGGGATAAACCCTTACAGAACTTAGAAGCAGAACAAGCAATCGGATTAGACGAAAAAGCTTTCAACGAATCCTTACCATCACTCGGCTACGGAGATGCAATGTTTGTCGATCTGTAGACTCTTATATTCAGCAGAACAGGCCGCACAGGGCCTAATGCATTCACACATATATTTAAATGAATAATACATATACGTGTCTTCTTAATCCTATGAATTTAAAACGTTGCATAGAATAAACAACATGTCTAGGCCCTAATAATAGTTGCAGAGAGAGAAAGGGGAGTTTCAGATCATGATGTACACTCTAACAACAATCTCCTGTATCTTCCTTGTTACCCTTTTATCTTGACTTATAAAAAGAAATCCTACATCCTAAATCCCAGTCAATGACATACATCATTATCTTCCACCACTGGTTACTAAAAATACAATAAAATACAAAACTACAAACACACAGCTTCTTAAGCTAATACGAACATCCATACTCCAAGTAGCACTTGATCGCAACAAAACCGAATGAAAATACAATAACAAATATAAAGACTAAATTTTCCTTGAATTTATTAGAATCTTACATAAATTAAACACAAATTTAGATTTATAACAATTAACCTCCAAAAGGCTGCTCTGTGTACAAATATATATAGGTGGTATTAAACAAATTAGACACTTGTTTGTTGGAATGAATAAAAACGTGTTTCATCTGTTATAAAATAGGAATGAAATCTGCATAATGAATCAATGTGGACGGATAGAGAAAGACCAATCAAAATTGGAAAGACATTTGTGAGCACATGTGATAAAGAACCAATATATCATCAGATATTACACCTGTATGATTATAACAAATCATATATTTTCAACATTCAAATAACATTTGAGAAACTAAATGCAAATTCAAAGCTTAGCAGCTGCAGCTACAACATGTATTTATAACTAATCAATCAAGGTCTGCATAATTCAAGTTAATATCAAATGCAAGATGATGCTGAATGACCTTAAACAAACTAACACAACTTCACCTTATGTTTTTAATACAAGTTCTATTAATTATATTCAATATTTTACTTGACACTGTACAGAAAATACTTGAAAACATGATGAGGATATTGTAACAGTACCATAACTATACAAGACAATATCTTTGTACTGCATATTTTATGACAAAATACAAATGTATGTACACAACTACAATAGAAAGTCATTGAAATGATCGAAAGACAGGAAGGGATAACATGTAATGTACATAAGCTGTTATCTGTATACATATATCTTTCTAATTTTTCTAGTAGAACTTCTTCTAGAAATATTATAATGTGGCAGTGATAATACAATGGAAGAAATATTGTGGGTGGCAAAGACACTAAGTGGAAATGAAACAAGGTACCAATACCATACCATCAATAACTTTTCCAGTCTGTTCACTATTTAAATAATCACAAGTCCACCTTGTTCTATTTTGTTATAAATAGGCAGGGCTTGACAATAACAGGTGCCCAGGATACATGGGCATCCAAAATCTAGGTCCAGACCCCAAAAATTTCAGAATTTCTACACAGGGCTCAATGGGCCAAAATAATTTAGTCCGGACCCCCAACAATTTTGTTTTCATTGTGGAGCCCTGAAATAGGCCTACAGTATGTATTAAACATCCCGATTACATGTGGATACTGTAAATACACAAGATGTCAAGCTCATAAAAATCCTCTACCAACTTATACATTTTCCTAAAAATTGAAAACTGCATAAGAAGTTACAAATCATGATCCATTCACTGTCTAGTGCAATGAAAAGTAACTATCATAGATAGAAATCAGTAGTATTCCTATTGCTAATTATAGGCCTACATTTATGTAACTATAAGTTTCGTAGAAAATTGATTAATACATTGTAAATGCATGTTGCATGAAATTATGAGCTACACATAGCCTGTACTCGTCAGACCCTTTTTTTTGCCAACAAGTTACCCATGAATGTTCATAAAAGCAAAAGAGCAAAGGCCATCTATAAATCTGAATGACAAAGACTTCAAAGAGTGAGATATTCAGATGAAAGTAACCATTTGGATATTTTTTAGTGAAAGAAAATGAATTTGTTTCATCTAATGTACAGATGTGCACAAAAAGCAATAAAAAGTGCATTCACTCTCCTATTTTGTTTTATACACATGTCAATTGGAACTTCCAAAGTGCTCTGAACTGGGCAACCATCAACACATCACTTCATTTGATGCAATTAGTTCCAATGAACACATGTTATATATCATTACCTGCTAACTCTTTCAAGTCAATTAATTTGTGCACCTACATGTAGAAGTACAGATGAAGTCACTAATTAGCAAAGCTTGAAGCCGTATTTGTTGATTCTTTGCTGCAGAACAAGCTGCACTAGGTTTATTACCGACGCTCGATTAGATTTGTCTTTAGAGGCCTAATGAGCAGGGTGGATGTCATGGTAATACAGGGCGTAATGGGTAATGCATGGATACGAGCAGGTGGAAGGTCATTTAGTTTGTTTAATGTAGCAAGAGAATTTATGCCCATCCAGATGATAATTTTTTTTAAACAAGGCAATGGTAAAGGGTGTACTCCCTTTAGTACCCAATAATATAACCTGAATTATCTGAATATATATTCCAAATCTCATTTCTGACAAATAAAAGCAATGAATTACAAGTAATAAACCAGGGAATAATATTACTTCTCAAATTTGATTAGCTGTTTTGGTCGATGGGAAAAATACTTTAAACAAAGTTCTGTACAGTCCTATGTAAAAAACCTGCTACACAAAAGAAATTTTGTGTAGCAGTCATATAAAAAATGCATAGCAAATTGCTATGCGATACCAGGAAAATTATTCCCTGTAAACAATGTTTAAAAAAATCATAGCTAGGGCAAAACATGGATTTCCTACTTTTCTTATCATTTGGAAAGCACCAAAAACTGTAGACAACAATCATGAAAAAGTTAACTCTGGTCTGGAAAAAATGCTAATGTAGGTCTGGGAGAATTATTCGTCCATGAAAGATATATATTGCATACATGTACATTGTACTATCCAAAATTCCAAACAGAACATTATACCAAAGCTTATAATTTAGAGATAAGAACTTTTGACATACTGATAAATCTTAAAATGGTAAAGAAATATTTAGAAACTCCTACTGGAGAACTGTACATTCAAAGGGAATTAAACCAGATAACTTTGAATTATGATGTTCTCTTGATACCTTCAAAATTCAAAGCTATATTTAAGAGAATTGTATAATATTGAATAAACTTAAACCTAATTTCACGAACATCCATGACTCTGACTCGTACTATCTCTGACCAACAGCACCATCACATTTAAGTCCACTGCATGACAGGGTATTAAACATTTTGAAATTAGTATTATAAAAGCAAAAAAAATTATGCAGCAAAGTGAGGAAACACATAGTACAATGCCGGGTTATTCTCTTTGGGTTAATAGTTGAGTTTGAAGGTTGATTCAATCCAAATTGATTCATGACTATTGTCATGTTTTTAATTATCAACAGGTCACTAGCTGGAGAATAGCAGTGACAATGAAGCATTAGTAATGAATATTGATTATTCATGCCAGGCTCATGAGTCCTCACACTTGCTATCTAAGTCATTGTACCAAACAGGTCATGATATTGATTAGAACATTTGCTTTTAACCGTATCTCACATTCTCACAATGTACTATACTGCATACATACATACAATGTACATGGCATTACAAATTATGAAGTCCTACAGCAAGGTAAGGGCTCTTAATGATGCATACAAAGTACAATATCATTGTGACTGCCAAATTACAGGTAATTCATGAAAAGACAAGGTTGAAACTCCACAAGTCAAATAATTGCCATTGCCACTCGAGGATCAAATTCCACTAATAATAATTGCACTAATTTGAGAATGTCACGAAAGTACAGACACATACATGGATAACATGCAATTAACTTGCATCCAGGGTCAATAGTTACATTTCTGTTTGAAGAGAACCTGGTAACAGTCTTCTCTCCAGTACTCCAATCACTTTTTATACAAACATGAAAGACTGAAATTTGTTTTATAGTAGCCCATAGTTGTAGAACAAAGTCAAATATTAATTTTCTGACTTTTCTTATTACAAAAATGTGATTATAAATGATTATTAAGTCGACAATAAATATCGACAATGATTTCAAATTTTCTTCTTGAAATGGTGGATGGAACCTTAGTACCAGTATGTCCATGGCTGTGGTATAAAATATTGTCTGTTCAGAGCCAGAAGAGCTTTAACTCTGTGTTAAAGTATATGAGTTGATTTCCTTCTGGCTGAAGCTAGATACCAAATGAGAGTACCGTTACTACCGTAGTGAAATATGTGCAAATATTTCCAATCAACTTTAAAACAATGATATGTATGTATACAGATGAAAATTATTTGTTGACAATTAAACACAACATGATGGGCATATCCAGGAGATATATTGTACAATATATTGTCTACTGATATCAACAGGAGTCGCTCAGCATAACTGAAAAGTTGGAAACATCATTTTCTTCTTGACTTCTTGTGAATAACATTTCATTATATTCCCAAGTAGCCTAATTTGTACTCAAAGAAAACAAAGTACTTGGTAAAATCTGTTCATAAAATTCACAACTACAAATTCTTTGTATGATTGGAATATCTAATGACTATCAAATTGCAGCACCTGGCCCAGTTCATGAGCTTCCTAAATGTCAGTATTTTTTTGTTATAATTTAGATTGGTGAGAGGTGGAGAGAGATTGGGGAGGAGAGATAGTGAGAGCCTGAGAGTGGGCAGAAGAAAAGGTACAGTGTACATAAATTCAATGGCTACAGCCTACATGAATATGCATTATATAGCACTACATTAGTAAACTAGATGGAACTTCGACTGCGCACAGTCAAAATGATGCCTCCGCCATAGAGCAATTTTAGAAACCAAAACAGAAGCAATTTTTATAATTCGAGTTTGATTATAATCCATTAACAGGTTCTCAGAATATCGGGATTACAAGCTATTTTTCATGACATGTATGACCCTTTGAGCTTTGACCTCATGACCCTAAAATCTAATCAGTTCATTGGCTCTGCAAGATACATACATGTCCAGAGTTTGATAGTAATCAATCCGTCGGTTCTATTGATAATGTTCTTAAGATATTTTTGCATACATAATGAGCCCCATGACCTTTGACCTCATGACCCCCAAATCTAATCAGTTCATTGGCTCTGCAAGATACATACATGTCCTGAGTTTGATGGTAATCCGTCCATCGGTTCTAATGATAATGTGATCACAAGCTATTTTTGCATACATAATGAGCCCTGTGACCTCATGACCCCCAAATCTAATCAGTTCATTGGCTCTGCAAGATACATACATGACCCAAGTTTGGCCAGAATCCATCAATCGGTTCTTGAGATAACGCGATCACAAGCTATTTTTGCATACATAATGAGCCCTGTGACCTTTGACCTCGTGACCCCAAAATCTAATTAGTTCATTAGCTCTGCAAGATACATACATGACCCAAGTTTGGCGGGAATCCATCAATCGGTTCTTGAGATAACGCGATCACGAGAACGGGATGTACAGACGTACGGATGGACAACCCGAAAACATAATGGCATAAAAAGAATACCTGGTATATCAGTTAATGAAATAACAAGGAAAGCTCATGATTACTTGAAATTAAAGAATTCTTTGGGAATATGCTGGAAGATTGAGTTTATGTCCACTGACTCCGGGTAGCAGTTCTGCAGCCATGGCCCCTGCTGTCTCTCTGTCCATCACACCACGATGCAATGGATCCCCTAGCTTAGGTCCCGTTTCACCTACACTATTCACATACCCTGCTCCAAGCTTGAATTGTTTAGGCTTTCCTTGTTTCCCTTTGTTTTTGTTCTTCTGGTCTTGATCTCTGAGCAGTTTGCTAACAACAGCAAGCTCTTGTGCGAGGGGGAATTCTTTGACGGATGGTGGCATGGGCATGGCTTTACCATTCACTTCTGCAAGCATTGATCTATCTCCCCTGCTTCCCATGTGTGGTGCAGAAGAGCGTTCTAGGAGGACTTTATAGGATGGAGAGTGATCTGGCTCGGATTTTGCACTGGATGGTTTGCTTGGTACCTTCTCTATGCGATCATGGAAAAGAACTTCATTGTCATCATGTATCTGTCTCTGATAAGGTGTCACTTTCTTGAGAGGATTGAGAGTCAGGTCAAGAATGTTATGGGGAGTTACATGAACAGAATGTATTGGGAATTTCTCATAGCTGTTGGTTGGCCCACTACCCAGATTCAAACCATGAGAGAGTTTCAGCCGCGGGCTTTCTCTCTGGTTTGTGATATGATCGATTTGCCCATTGTTGACCTTTTCCACTTTCCTGATAGGCAAGATGGGAGTTGGTTGACGCTCAATCGTTGCTCGAATACTATCATCTAAGCCCTTGCCTTCTACACCTTTCAGTGTAACCCTAGCATCCTCCTCATCCTCTGGTGATGATTCATCTGTCATAAAATACAAACCATCTCCAAGCCCACGTAGCTTCCCACCAACTTTCTTTTCTGATGAACGCTTCTCCTTCCTATCTCTTCCAATGGATGTCTTTTTAGCAACATACTGTCCAAGCTTGGCATGTTCCTTGATTCCTTTAGATGTCTCCTTCTTGGCATGATTTAATGTTTTCTCTAAATACTCCCGTAATTTCATGATATGATTAGAGAAACCATCCTCCTCTACTGCTCTCTCAAGGGTCGCTCCGCCGTAATACTTAAGTGTTGTGTGATGCAATCCTTTCGGGTCATACACATACCTGTATGTCCTTGGTTCCACACAGCGCTTCCAGGAGTCATCCACAACTGGCTGCTGGTGACGTCTCCCTCTATTCCTTTTCCCTGCACCATGATCGTCTACTTCCCGCTTCTTAGAAGCTACAGGAGCATCTCCCCATGCGTACTTCACAAAAGGGCGTGTGTCATCCCATCCATGCACTGCTAGGTTCCAATCATTACATATTATCCTGTCAATATAATCCCATCCTTCGTCAGGCTCCTCGCTAACAGCCAGAAGGTTGTCCATCCATATTCTCTCATCATCCTGAGTAACGACATCCTTTACACTGACTGTATCCGTGTTCTTGGTGTACCTTAGATGGGTAGCATTAATCCCTCCCTGTTCCATTGCAGCACTTGTGATGACAGGGGCTCCGTCTTACATTGGCTGGTCCCATATCTCTTACAATCGTTCACCTGAAAATAAATAGATAAACATATATTAAGATATCTGTACAAACAAAGCATCTAGTATCTACATTCTACAGTGTACACCTGAAGGTGTATATGTGTAAGCATCCACTAAACCAAATAACTGCACTTAAATTGTTGTACTGTATATACAGCCAGAATTCTGGGTTAGTTGATTATTTTTGTTTCAGGTGAAATTAAAATTTGAATTAAACATAATAGCTTAATCATTTTAAAAAGTTATTAAAATCATTCAAAAAATAGCTTCCCTTAATTTCTTTTAAAGTGACCATTTGGCGTTTGTACAGTATGTGCTCATCCATCTGTGAAAAAATATTTAAAAAACAACAGTGACTTGTAAATCCTAAATTACAAGTCACTAGTTTATCAATAGTACTATTAGTAGATCTAATTATGTTGTTTTATCCCTTCTTTTTACCAGTTTCTCTTTGAGTATTCCCTGTAACAGTTATTGTCCTCCAACTTTCTTAAAAAATGAAATAAGAAAAAAATTAACAAGTTTAGAAATTAGAGAATTTAAAAAAAGTTTATGCTCTAAAAAAAAATTAATAATGTAGAATTTCTTCTAGGCCTAGGGCCTATCTATACTCTAGTCTACACATAACTAATGCCATGGAAAGGCTGATTTAGAGATGTGCTCAAAGTCAAACTGGTCAAAGTGACTCATATGACAAATCAACATCACAAACATCAGGAAGAAAAAAAGGAGCAAAATGTATTGTAGGGTCTAGATACAATTAATACAACTACAATACAAGTACTACGTACTGTTACAACCCGTTAGGCGTTACAACTCAATACAACACAAATTCATATTCAACAATTACCACCAACATAACATGGCAACAGACTCCTTCTTCGCTAAGTGAAATGACGCACGTAAGTCCTAACATTAAGCACGACAAAAGGAAAGTTGATAATTGCTATAGCACTGGTCAAATCTAGAGGAAATCATCACTGCTTTCTCTAACGTGCAACACTTCAAAAGTTAAAGACCTAACGCTAAACACATTGCAAGTTTTGCTAGCACAAATTCGGCCCGGTCACGCCAAACGGGCCACCGACACACCGTGCACCGCTGCCGAAGCATAAGGCGGGAGAGCGGTTTCCGTAGGCGTCACTGGTCGCCAAGCTACGGACTAGGCCTATAGGCACACATTCGATTCGTTAATTTTATTCAATAAATCTCTTACCCCACTCCGTCGAAACTTGCTTCCTAGTTGATTGCACCCAAAATAAGATTAAGTCCACATAGAAATCTATATAAATCAATTAATGATTCCAATTGGCGCTGTAATCACATGGCTAACGTGTCAACTCTTACTTAATTTTCTTGCAAATATTGATGCATATGCATCATCATACGATGATGGAAATAACGGCATTTTCTTTTGTATCTGTGTCGCCCTCACACGAGTTTCGCATGCCAATGAGCTTTGTATGTGTTGCATTTCCAGTTAATTGCGCCTAGCTAGTGCAGCTGCAGTATCATGGAGAAAGACGGCTAACTTTTAATTTAAAAGAAAAAGAAAAAATTTAGGGAAGTTCTAAATTAGTATTGTCTTTCAAATGCCGTTGGAATTTAACCTTTTCATTTTTTTGGCCAGCAAATGGGACATAGTACCTTTAACATGAGATGTTGATGGGAAATAATTTATAGATACTTATGATCTCCATTAAAAAGTAAGATATAGGGCACTGGATCTAGGTGTTCTTGTATAAGCCTATATTTTATATGTTTTGTTCAAATATTAAATAAACTCAATGTTGGTCACTATTACCAGTGTTTTATGAATTGTTATAAGCTTCTGTTATTTTTATTCTGTATTTCTTTATTTTATCTATTCTTATTTGTTAAATCAAAATTGCACAAGATTGTACCTCATGACAAATTGACAAGATTGCTATTAGATTTCTCTCTCTCTCTCTCTCTCTCTCTTTTTTTGTTTTTTCATGTTTGGTAAACTTTCAAAACTCTATTTGCAAACACCTCTTATAATTACTAAAAAAAAAAAAAAAAAAAATTAAACAGAAATTACACTTACATTAAATACTCAATTATCATTATTTATTCAACAGATTTTAATTACTTATATATATATATATATATATATAAAGAAAAATCAATATTTTTTCAGATTTATAAGCTTCATTTCCATATTAATTGAAACAAAACAGAGTTACAGTTATTGATTTTGTAACAGAATATTTTCTTTTGATTTGTTTGTTTACATGTTACTTAATTTATCTTATATTCAAGAGGCCCTGTTAAACTTCAAAACAAAAAAACAACAAAAAGTTTTAGTTTCAAAACTATGGCACATACATACATTACATACAGTTGACCCCAACATAAACTTTCTTGTGGGTATTTCCATTGCTGCACAGGCCTTAAATTTCAATATTTTTAGGGCAAGGCCACTTTTCTGCAGGGCACATTCTTATATTACAGCACAAATAGGAAAAATTGGAAAGGGCACAAAAAATCTCCAAGGCCAATGAGAGGGCATTGAGGCCAATCAAAAGGGCATCCAAGGCCATGGCCTTGGTGGCCTTGGAACACATGAAACACATCTTCATTAGGAATGCATTAGAGTTAAATTGTATGTACTCTAGTTTTTAAACTAAAACTTAGACTGATTTTTATTTTTGCATGAATTTCTTAAGGGGTTAAAGCAAACTTCTTTTAACATAATTTTATACATCAATAAAATAAGATGGTCAGATTGAAACGATTGATTTTGAGCATACAGGAGCAGGAATAAAGCTTCCTTTATGCTATGTTCGGTGTAAACTCTAAAGCTGATTAAAATCATAATCTCATGGGAAACCAAAATTAGATAGTAAACTGTCTTCAGGACATGAAAAGATCACACAATGCATTTTGAAGATGTAGGGATCATATTTCATATCCATTTTAGATTTTCAAAAAATGCATACTAGTTTTTTCTTAAACCATATATTTTCCACTTAAATTACTAAATTAGATAATTAACTCATGAGCGCTTGCATTTTGGACATAATATTGAGGAGTTACATGAGTTTTCCCTTCAATAACTTCTCATAATTTCTATAGTGTTATTTTTTCAACATATTGAACAAGGCAAGGACTATATGTTACAACAATAAGCATAATAAAAGACAGATTTAAACCATTGAATATTGAAATACCTTCACCGGTATGTAGATGATACCCTGTGTGTTTGTGGCTTGATTCATGTAGGTCATGTTTGATTGCTGTCAATTATGACATAAATTTCAATCGTTCATTGGCTCTAAAGAAAATTATTAAAAAAGTATGATGAAAAATTTGCAGTACCGGGTATCCATAGACATAATATAAAATATTAAAACATCAAACATCAAATAATGAAAAAAGATATTACTGTTACAGTCACATACATCATACATGTAGCAGGAGAAAACAAAATTCAAATATCATTACTTCAAGTTACCAACAGCCATCTTTTTTCTATCGCAACACCTGACCCATGATTGTGTTTTCCCTGGAGATGATGGTGCACAAGAATACATATATGTGCCTGAAATATGGAATTGCACTTAGTATAAAACCATTTGGTCAAATAATTCATAAATGTCATCTTTAATATGTTTTAATAGTACCCTGGTCAAGGTAAACAGATTTTATTATTTATTTGAAGTACTGTTCAAAATGAAAGTAATGACCTTGTGTTTTCTTTAAGATAAATAATCACAAGGTTTGTTACATGAGTACTATTACTACTAAATGTACAATACAAGTTGATCAATTTTACAACTTAATCACAACCTTGTATAACGACCATAAATATTTGATCAACTGACTCTTACCTTGACAATTTTCAATACCATCCCTCAATACATCTGTAAATATGTAGATAAAGGGTGTTTAAGAGAAATACCAAGATATATTTTGTAAAAAATCTTGGGTATAGATGCATGAGACTAATACTTTGCTACTATTTAAGTGTAGGCATTTCATGTAACTAATGGTTTTGGTTACTAATCTTTGTTAGTAAATAAAAGACATGTGCTTAATCATAAGCAACTGTGGTGAACTGCCAGTGTTTCAGCTACAGGTCATGGATTTGAGGTGCAGCTTAAATATAGTTTGTTTTAATTAAATGCAACAACCAAAGGGTAGTCAAACAGATTTTGGAGAAAAAAACTGGGGCAAATCAAACATTTATAGAAATAAGTAAATTTATGAACGTTTTAATAGCAACAAAAATTATTTTTAATCAATACAAATTGACAACTAAGCATTCCATTTTTCCATGAAAACGTTTTCTCCTTATTCCTTTGCCTAGGGCAAAAGCATAATGAAGATAGCATGTTATTGCAATTATACACCTGTTTCTCTCTCTCTCTCTCTCTCTCTTTGTTCAATTGTTTCTTTCAAAATCTCCAAACCTACTTTAAAGTTTCATGGTATTTGCATGTCTCATCACATTAACGTAGAAGAGAGAGAAATTGTAATGGTATCGAATAGTTGTTCCAGCTTCGAAGAAGAAACTTGAAAGTCAGTTCTTTCTTCACAATAGGTGTCCTGCATCAGCAACAGCGCCAGCTACGACATAGGTCTGAAGAAGCTGCAGCAGGGCAAGTGAAAGCTTATCAAAACAGGTAAATTTTCTACCGATTGTGAAGAAAGAACTAATTTTTAAGTTACATCACCAATCAGATAAACCTCTTAAGTGATTGAAGAATAAACATAAATTCTTCCAGCAGCTTACAAGTCTTCTTCCGTAATAGTAAAAGATTCAAATGAAATCCTTTTGTCACCTGTCTCCCACCATTCCTTGTCTGTTTCGTATTGACTGCCCTTGATTGGTTGGATAACTGACATAGCGACGGCTGTCTGGAAGTTTCCTTTCTCTTACAAAACCATCACTATCTCCTAAGAACTTCTCCTCATCAGAGCTGCAGTTTAACGAAAAGATATTAGTCTAATTAATTTTCCGCAAATTAAATATGAAGAATTTTCTTTACATTCCAGAGGAAAAATATACAAATTGTACTATTAATACTTGAAATGATTGAGACAACATCAACAGTTTTCTGTAAAATAAAATATTGATAATACTTGGCACTGACTTTGTTTCTTCATGCTGCTGTCTTTGGTTGTGACAGAGCAAAAAAGAAACTTTGTATACACTAAAATCGTAAAGATAAGCTTAAAAGGTATGAGCGTTTAGCAAGTCTCATTTAATTATAGCTGATATCACAAGACTACACCTCAATCAAATATACTCAGTCTGATCTTCAACTTCAAAAAAAATTCTAGTATGTTTACAGTTACAAGATAATACATGGTGACTTTAATAGAGTGTTGAGCACAGGTATTTTATAAGCAATCATTTATAATCTGTTGTATTTGAAACTTAATCTGGCATTGTAATTGAAGCATTTGATATGCTGTACAATATCCAGTGATACTATTGTATCTTCAACAAATTAAAGAAAAAAAATCTGGACTTTCAAGTTTCAACTTACTAGAGATGGGAACAAGCCATAACATAGTACATGATGAAACCAAACACAGTGAAGATGCCTGCAATGAAATAGGCAGCAGTTCTTGAGGGCGGCACCTATACAGATTCATAATATAGGAACGTATTTCATTGTTGTTGAAGAAGAAAATAATAATGAATAATGCTTAAACAGAGATTTAAAAAAAAAGGAATGAAACTTGAATCATTGACTGTGATTTGAGATTTATGCAAAAAGGTTGATACTTTGAGCAATATTGCAAATTGATACGGTTTGTGGTGCATTCTGCGTCATTAATTTGTGGAATTGTGGTAATGTAAAACTTCCAAAAAGGAACATATAAGCAATGTTTGTATGAATACTGGTAGTGCCTTAATTTGCTTTTTAGACAAAATAAATTGAATTTGAAAACATTAGATTTCTATTTTCTGTTGTTTTCACTATTTATCATTCTCACACTATTAGCTTCGTATGCTGGTATTGTATATGAAAATACCCTTGTAAAGCAGGATGGGATTTACATTTCTTACAAACTGAATATTCAGCAAAATTCAGCACAAAATTCAGTTATCAATTAGAATGTAGTTTACAAACTGTACCAATCTCTTTGTTGAGAAAACCATTTATAAGAAAATCTAACCACATTATTTGGTTGTCAAGTGGTCTTTAAAATAGTTCTCGCATGTGAAAAAATGTCAAACTGATTGAAGGGCCACACAAGCTATGGTTAATCTCACTGCCAAATTGTCACAGCAAATATGCAAAATTGTAAACTACCCTGACTCTCATTTGAGGCGACTCAACAAATTGCTTTCCTTTTCAAAATGTGACCAGACAGCAGACTTTAAGTTATCTATTGCAATGAGAGTTCTTTCAGGATAATTTTGCATTTCCACCCCCTGGGTAATTAAAGTAATCTTCTTTTATATATCTTACCTCTTTGTAAGGGTTCTCCCAGTATTTTTCACAAGTCAGAAATGAACACACGGTATCATCCAGCTTATCTGTGATCAATAAACCATGGTAACAAGTCACGAAAAGCATCTTAGATTACATGAATATACATAAACATAAAATACATAAATATGAAAATATTTCAAGGAGCTATGTGATGACAGATTCAAAATAAGGCTTAATTTCTGTTAAACTCCCAAGATCCGTATTACACTAATTCAGTTGAACACATCCCAAAGTCTAAGATCATGTTTAACAAAGGAAAAATTAGACCTAACAATTATTTTTTTTCTTAAATCCGATTCTGAACAAAAGCACAAGCCCAGCATCCAGTTTAAATTTTAGAATAACAAGGGCTCAAGTGTTTACTAAGAATTACAGTTTCAAATGCTTAATACATGTGTGCATTTTCAATCTAATATTTACTGATTAATATAACATTTTATCATTCTTTTACAAATCACCAGGTATGAATATTTGTGGGAATTCTAGATGATTATTAATAAAATAAGGATAACAAACTCAATGATTAAAAATGCATAGTAGTGGGCTCTCATAGGGAATTCAGGTGTTTACCCAATCATTAGGAAGGATTCGCGTTCAGTTTTATGACCAACAGGTCTTATGTAATGCTTTCCAATTTCCACCCATTCCCCCATATGATAAAGTCATTATCTTACATTTCCCTCAACCGAGGACTCTCCGAGAGACTAGGGGGTATTTATTAATAGGACTACGGGTTCGCTGTGTGCTGACTTGTACACCCATTAATGGGATTTCCACCAAGTCTGGTGTCAGCGAATTATGGCCTTCAGCACATGGAAACTGACGACCCTCTCCCTTTAAAATAGGATTTCTTGAAATTGGTTCATTTTTACAGAACTAGTGTTTTCATACAAGATATCATAATTAAATGTACATGTAGTTGTAACTGACTGGATATGATCAAGTGTTTGTCATACAAGAAATTTCAAATAAAATAATGAAAGACAAACCTAGTAGGCTGTTTTTCTCTGCATCTGTTATGTGGGAAGGAACACATGTCTTCATGATATTCTGTGTTGAGAAAAAAAAATAGAAACCTGCATTAATGATGGATTTGATTGAACTTGTAGAATCATCTTCAACTCACTGATACATGTATATATATATTGCACATAAGATAGCAAGCATAAAGTTAAAAACCAAACCATCATTCCACCCAATTCTTTTAAAGTATCAGCTCCAAGCTTTGATTTTAATTTCTATTTCATTTGCCCTGTACAAAAAAAAATATGAAAGTTATATTTTCCCTATAGAAATTTTCAGTCATATATGCACCTGAAGTATTATTATTGCAAATATGTTTCTATACAACCCCTGTATGAAACAAATCTATTCTGTCATCAATAACTAAGAAAATGAAACTTAATGAAATTTCTTTACAGAGCAAATTGGAGAGGACCTCGGAAGATAAGTCAGTGTTGCCAATTTGTGTTTCACTGATGACAACTTTAAAATTTCATACCGGGTAACTTTCTTATTTTTAATTGGAATTTGCTCAAACTTTGACCGACCTGTTCCTGTTTTTTTTTCTACTTCTGTTTAAACCAACTTAATATCAGGGTGGACTTCCACAGGTGTAGCTGAGCCACTATAATAAGGCGCTACAGCATTCAAGGAATTTCTTCCTACCGGGTATCCATTCACTTCACCTGGGTGGATAGTGGCAAATGTACATTAATGTCTTGCCAAAGGACAGTAGTGCCACGGTGGAACTCGAAACGCGAGCCATGTGATCCATGGTCCGGTGACGTATCCACTAGACCATGACACCTCTATAATACATAGATATACTACACTACATGATAAAGATGCTTTCATTTGATGTGCAAACATACTGGACCTAATTCAGCAACGCAAGGTCTCAGTCGTGTTGAATGAAGGGTAAACCTAGACCTTATCCTAACTTTTTTCAGTGTCAAGCTTGATTAGACTGAACATAAACCATGTGGCTGGTTTAAAATATAAAGTATCTAGACCATCAGGTTTAACTACATTTTGTGTATTTTGACCTACTCCCCTCATGAACTATGTGAATCAATTAAGGCTGTGCAAAGCGTGTAATGAGGTACTCGAGTACACTCCAAGCCTTACCCGCAAATACTCAAATACTCGGACGCCATGTTGCAGTTGAAGGCGCCGATTTGTGCTTTTGAATTTTTCACAAAAAATAGTAACAATGATATTTTTAAAACTAAAGATGACAGACAAACAGAAATCCGGAGATTTGGTCCCAGTTTCTGAGTGGTTAGTTGACAGTGACACCCTGTGTATGATTGAGCTAGGAAAATTTTTTACCGACGGTACCATGCCGGTGCTCTTCGGGCACGGGTGACCATCGGCCTGGACGGGGGAAAAAAAAAAAAGCGGCCGAGTATTCGAGTACTTGTCGCAGCCTTAGAATCAATCAATATCACAATATCACTTCTTTGTCTTTATGTAACAGGAAAGGATTTGTGTTCTTACGTAAACATGAAACAAAAATATAAGAAGTCAATCGAAAGGACTCACCTGACATTTCTTTCTGAGCACAAGGAGATCTTTTTGTTTGCAGAGTGCCTCTTCCCAGAAAGAAGTCTTTTTTGTGCTGGCTATAATGTCACAGCGCAGGTAATCACAATGATCGGCTAGGCACACTGCTTCAGGTCCCTATAGAAAATAAATTGTAGGTCTTCTTTCTCAAAACTATAGCCATATCCTATTTTTGTACACAGTTGTCACACAGAATTTCTAAAAGAATACCTTGGTTTTTTTAAATAGTAATTTGACCTAGTTAACTGAACTCATGTGATCTGGCTACCCCAAAAATAATCATAATCACAATCCGTATAAAAACTATAATCACAATGAATTTGGTCTCATTTACCTACATCAGTTCCTGTAGCAATGTAGTTATAATACCCCAGCATTGCAAGGCACCCAATCAATACAACTTGGTCGAGAGGGATAAAGATGGTCAAAACACCTTCTCCAGGAATGTTAGCACCAAGCAAGGAGCGAACCCTGGACCTTTTATTAGAGTGTGAAGAGCCTTCATCAATATACCACAGAACTCCTACAAATAACTTAATCCAACATTGTTTTCCTTCACAGACTTGGAAGAAATGAAAATATATATTTTACCAGACCTAAATCCATGAGGTTACATATTCATCAACAACAGCTTCAGATTGATTGAAAATTCTTTAACCATCTGAAAGTATGTGCAGTAATAATTCCTTCCACCCATACTACTCCCCTACTAGTGTTTTTTCCTCAGGCTTTTACTCACCCTCACTACTGTACTCCCATGTCTATTATCGTAATGTTTGTCCAAGAATTGCTCGTTGTAGAAGGATTTGCCGCAGTAGAGACAATTCCAATTGTTTGTTATCTCTGACCACTTGTGTCTTTCATCATCCCAGTACATGTTCCTCTCTGGCCTTAGCAGACACTCTGTTCCAGGGCTTAGTCCTTCTTTCTGCATGATGGCTAGGAAAGACTTAAAAGACCAGAAAGCAAATCAAAAATAGCAACCGACCACTCATAATAATAAGAACAATAACAACAAGTAAAAACGATCATTTCCAAGGCAAATATTATACTACATTTAGCTGACCTTTTACACTGGTTCATTTATTTCTGAAACAATTTTAGAATGAAAATTAACTACGGTACTTCAAAAATATGTGATTTAACTTTTGTAAAAACATGAAAAATCAATAAATGATGTTATGGAAATGAAGACTGCAAGAAGAAATTACAATAATGGATACAAACATGTGATTAAATCCACATGCCAAGTCAGAAATCTGAAGAAATATTTACCTTATCAAGAATTGACTGTGCCACCCTTGACCGGCTTCTAGAGCATCTGTTCTCTTGACATCTCACAAGCTGACCAAGTATAATCTATAATGAAGCAAACATATTTCCATCAGGCAAAACACGTGGAACAGAAAATTAGGGTACACTCTTGTATATTTGTTTCACTCCCACATAACAGATTATGCCCAAAATATAATTTTCACCTATCCCTGTATTAAGTATGTACATGTCACTATGTCAGTAAAGTGAGTAAACACAACAAAACTATAAATATATCAAATATTGGCTATTTAAATTAGATACATACGAGAAACTAAAGCTAATAATTAAGGAAACAAAAAGTTTTAAAAACCAGACTTTTTGATAGTAGCAGTACTTCTGTTGAAAACTTAAACCTTTTTAATCCCATATTACATTTCTGATGACATAAAATTAATAAAGGTTTTCACTTTTTAACACACATAATGAGGCTTTGAACATTTTGTGTACTGTCATTGGTAATTGTCATTAATTCACATTAAAACAACACAATTAAGCAGGTATCGGTATGAAATCTGAAATTCTAAATATCTTTTGATTCCCAGAGTCAACTACTGGTCATGGTCATGAAATTTAATGCAAATATGATTAGTGAAATAAGCTAAGCCAGGAGTGCTGCAAAATGCAAAATGCATCGTTTATCATCTTCATCATGTCACCATCCTCAATCCTCCTTCTCCTCATCATCAATGTCTGTCTCATCATCTGATCATCAATTTCATAATTTCACAATTGAATCAGGATTTTTTTTTTTCCAGTGATGACTGATGAAACTAAAGTTTTTGCACAAATTTCAGCGAAAATAATACACTTTCTTTTTCTAAATTCTAATCTCTACTTAGACTAGTCTCAGAAAATACATAAATGTATCCATTAAATAAAATGATTCAGCAGTAACTAATATCATGACGCAGCACACATAAAAAAATCCATAACTGGCATAACTTTAATTTATTTTAAGTAACATATCCACATCATCACTTAAATTTACACAAGCCTATCCATAGCCATAGGCATATAGGCCATTATAGCCATAGCCCATAGCATAGAGTAGATAGACATAGGCATAGCTAGCCACTCCAGCAAAGCATAGAAGTCAATGGTAATGCGTATTATCAGCATTGACTCTATGCTTTGCTGGAGTGGGGCATAGCTAGCTACGCAAAAAAAGTTATCCACATCATTTGGAAAATACAAATTTGAACACATCGATTCTAATGAGTGGGACCGGAGAAAAAAACATGGCTAACGACCAAAGCTGCAAAGCTAGAGAGTTGGGGCTTGGGCATTTCAGATGAAAGACTTGAAGTCTTGATCATGAGGATCTATAAAAAGAGATAAACTTACCACTGTGAGCAGTGACAGGGACCATTCCATCTTGCTTTCTACAGTTAAAGTAGTGGTAGTCTACTACGAGTAGGGTCTACTACTACTACTAGTTCAGTTCGGCACAACTTGCAAGCAACGACGCTAAATAACTTAGAGTTAGACTAGATGTAAGTTCTAACGAACATTGCGCAATTTTATGTTTTAAAGCCTATCTGCACTAGTTGGCCAGGAGGGATTAGACCTCCCTGCAAGGTCACTGACAGGTGGTTATCTCATCAAATCAACTCTCAATTAACATAAGAAAAAGGGGACCATGGGGGACCAACGGTCACCGCTTAGGCATTGTTTGCTATATAGAGGGCGCAAATAGCTGTAGTGCAGTGGGGCTTTAAGCGGAGGGCCAACTAAGTCAAAGTTCATGCTTATAGTTTTTGAGTTGGTAATTGCCACTACCACACAAACTTAGCACACCTTGTTTAATTCTTCGAAAAATTGTATCATAATACACAATATTTCAGAGGTATTTTCTTTTTTAAATTTGTGGCGATCACCCCGAAATCGGAGGGGGCGTCCAACAAAGCGGCCCTTTTAATTATGAAGAAAAAAATAGTATTTTGTAATTAATATTTTACGAGAACCTTGAACCACCATGAGTTTAGTGACATAATTATGAAAGAAAATTAAATTATCTATGTATTTGTTTATCAATTTCAATAGCATTGGGATTAACTAACATCGCAATTTCAAGTTAAAAACATGACTTTTCGGTTTAAAAAATTCTTCAAAAAATTGAATTTGATCAAAAAACGTTATTTTCCATATCGGAGAGATATATTTTTTTCTTCTGATTTACACCGAAAATATCTTGTGCGAAGGAAAGGCTTATATCTCTTTTCAGTAAAAAGTTATAACAATATGACCGTTGACTTTTCCACAAAAACGACATTTTTCCATAAAATTTGCCAGAATGAACTGTATGCATCAGGGGCGGCGATCCCGGGGGGAGGGGGACACGTCCCCCTCGATTTTTGTAGGGGGGATCGTCCCCCCCTGAAATTTGAAAAAGTGCAAAATAAAATGTATAGCAAATACTGGCTGCAACACACTTTTAGGCTCTGGAGGGCCCAAGAGTGCAGCGTTTAGACAAATAAAAATGCAAAAATCTTCTCACTCGGAAGATACGCTCCCTCGCATAATATCCTTCAAAATGTACATGTAGATATTGTATAAAACTGAAGTGTGCAAAAAGTATATTGCTTGTTCTTATACTATAGTTTTTATAATACAAAAAATTAAAAAACTGTGAGGGGTAGTCACTTCTGTCACCTTCACCCTTCTCGTTCACTATGCTCCCTCGTACTGGCATACTGATGGGGGCTTAGGGCAGTTGCCCCCAATAAAATTCAAGAAGGGGTTTATTTCTAATTCGAATCCAGTGATTTATGAATGTTGCTGAAATGGCATGATTTTTCCCTGAGCTTCCGGGGGCTCTGCCCCCTGGACCCCACCAAGGGCCTTTAAGCGTGCCCCTGGTTGCTCATCTGACGGTAATTAAATGACTAAAACCCATTAGCTTCCGGGGGCTCCGCCCCCTGGACGCCACATGGCCCTAAAGCGGGTCCCTGGATGCTCATATGACCTTTATTAAATGCCTAAAACCCCTGAGCTTCTGGGGGCTCTGCCCCCTGGGGCCAGGACCCCACCAAGGGCCCTAAGGTAGCCCCTGGTTGCTCATCTGATCGTAATTTAATGCTTAAAACCCCGAGCTTCTAGGGGCTCCGCCCCAGACCCCACTCCAATTAGTGACCTGCATGCCAGTGACACAAATAATGTATCAAAATACGCTCATCTGAACGTAATTAAATGCCTAAAACCCCTGAGCTTCGGGGGGCTTTGTCCCTTGACCCCCGCCGGGGCTTTGCCCCTGGACCCCACGCCAATTTACGCTCCACTTGCTTTGCTCTACCTGATCGTTAATACCTTAGCCCCCCCTTCCACTTTGAAAAAACGTTCCGCGGGGCCTTCATTTAACATGTAAGAATGGTGGTGATGCGGATTTTTTTTTCCTGCCCCCCAAACGTTTTTGGTTATTACGACAATGCTCCTCGCATTTCGTCCCCCAGTCATGAAAAGAAATCGCCGCCCCTGGTATGCATATACGTGTATTAGTGTATTGAGGACGTTTTGGTGTGTTTAAATCGAGTGTTATAAAATACTTTTAAGTAAAACCTCAAATCGCCATGGGTTTGGTGTTATGGGCTAATTATGATAGATAATTAAAATACCTTCAAGTTGATATCAATTTCAATGAGTAATGTAGTGTGTAATATATACATTTTGAGACGATAATATTTTTTTTGTGTGTGGATATTTTTCCCCCTTACTTGCAATGGGCCAGTATTTTGGTATATTGAGAGGACGATAGTTATTGGAACTTTAGTAAAACCGACAGTTCAAATGATTAAGAGTGCTGAGTTGCAATTGATAAGTATACTCTGAGTATGTGATGTTTCAGAAACTTGTGGCACAAGTTCAGTTGCCCCCACACACACACACACACTATCAACTATACTCGACACCTCCCTCCATCTGACTGCTTGGTAAAATCTTGCCATGATAAAGATATATGTTTCAACATAATAAAAGAAAGATAACTACAAAAATACTGTTTCTGGTCTAGCTGGGGTTATATAGCCAGCCCACGAGACCGCAACAATGTATAGGTCTCTTGAACCCTCAGAAAAATTATCAGAATGCCCACAACACTGACACGCCGGTCTTGTGGATATCAAATCTGAGACAATTTCTTTTCTCCATTATTGAAGAAAAATCATGATATAGAAACAAATAGCCTTTTACATATCAGAATTGCTCTTGAACGTTGATCTCTATGGCCGTTTCCCACCTTTAAAATATGTTTTGTTTTTTTTAAGTTGCGCTAATATAGCTAATACATTATTTTCTTCTTTCAAATTAAAATAACTTATTTGCTAAGTTGGTAGAAAACATTTCTTATCTTACAACCATCAGAATAGAGTTTATTGCATTGATATTTATTTGTTTTATAAATATACATGAATATACAAAATGCAATGCGGAGAGATGTTTATAATTATAATTTAATTATAATTTAAATGGTGAATAGGGTCTTACTATCAAATGTGAAAAGGACTTATCTGTGATAACTCTCATATGAGTCGTGAATCTGACTGGTTGCAAGGGACATTGATCCATCAAGGGGCACAACATGCAACAGGGGTGCCAATATTGCCAAAATTAATGTTCCAAACCAAATCCCATTACTTCTATATTGCCCTTGTATATGGTTCAAATAACAATTAGTTTGCACCCACGATGGTTGGATTTGCATGTTGTCTTGCAAACTCAGCATGTCACCTCAAAGACAACAAATAATGTCAACCCAGTTGGGGGGTTGGGGCGTGGCCTAAAGCACTCGTATCTAAAAGGTTCATTTTTTTCTGAGGGAAAATAATTATGTACACCAAAATTCTTATAACCATTACTCTGAAATTGAAAGAAGATTCATAACTCCAAAAGTTTAGTGTATTGCTCCGAAGGGGTGGGCATGGGGAATGAATTTCCCATTTTCATTTCTGAATTTTTTTCCGCACGGGTATCACTCTGGCCCTCTTGTGGTTCTGAAAAGGAGGGATTCGCAGACCAATGTTTTACACGATTTTAAAAATAATAAAATAAAAAAAATCATTATGTTCTTATTTCATTTTCTTTCTCTCAGGGGGCGTAGCTGTTTTTTTCAACTTGGATTCGCCTATGCAGAAAGTGGTGACATTATGAAAATACCTTAAATCGCCTTTCTTTCTAAATGTGGACGACTTCCGATCACACTAGCGAAAGTTTGCTATCAAAATTAATCTATTATGTCTTTGGATGCCATTTCAATGAGGTAAAATCAAAAAGAAAAAAAAATGATGGCTATCCACTAGGTCCTACAGCAACTAAAGCTATGTTGAAAGATCAAATAACCAGATAATAACAGGATCACAGCATATAGAAAGGCCTCTGTATTTTTTTTTACATCATGTCTCTTTGACACAAAAACCCATTTGATGTTTTTAGGGGCGGACTGGGACTGAAAAATTGATTTTGAAAGTTTGATGCGACCAGCTCACTCAATATAATACACTGTTCTGTTGCCCATAAAGTTGGAATGATTTGTATTTACCTCTTTTCATGAAATGACTTTGATTTTCCGTAAGACGATATGATTTACTCTTGATAGATAACGTTTGTGATCTTCTCAGAACTTTATTAATCAAACTCTATATGACTCTTTAGATTGATCAGTAAAGTTCTGAGAAAGTATAAACTGTATCTATGAAGATAAAACAAAATTGTCTCAATAATTTGATGAAAAAGAGGTAAAGAAAAATTGTTCCAAATTTATGGGCAACAGTGTAAGATATATACATATACATGGTCTGAGGGCCACTTGATACATTGTATCGAGTGGCCCTCAGACCACAAATCGACTAGACCTTGATCCAAAAATAAAAAGCGGGTCGTAGGGAAAATTCCCCAAACTCTCCACGGCCAATCTGCCCCTGGATGTTTCCTTATACATAGGATACGTGTATCATTTTTTTTCTACCAAAAATGACAGGTGTTGTCAGTGGAAGCTGTCACAACAAGATGACATTATTTAAAAAAAATCATATCATCATAACCACACAACAGCAACGACAGTGTGAATTCAAAACGAATATAATAAGATACCTGTGCTGACAGCCTTAGGTTTATTAATTAAAAAATCAGATCTTTTCCAGCGAGTATTCTGCTCATGCGCAATTAACAACATGAATAATATTATTATGTATATGAGTTCGTAACAAAGCCCCTTGTAAAAAGTAACTGCACATGCGTCGATTGATAAAGGGAGATAGAGAGAGAGAGAGAGAGAGAGAGAGAAGAGAGTGGGGGTGGTGTGAGTGGTTGACACCACGTCAACTCAAAAGTTTGATAAACATTTTATCCTAGCATTAATTTTGACGATTAATTTTACATAAATGCAGTCTTTATATTTTGTTTAAAACAACACAATTTTGTGCATCATAATTATCACGCCCCTGGTGACTCAGATCTCAAACATTCAGCCCGAACCCATCTCCATAATAATATGCAGTGTCTTAAATGTCTTCATGTCTTATATGCCTTAATTTATATCAAAATTCAGATCTAGTTTGCATTCTAAACACATCTTGGGAGTTTTTAATCTCAGTTTTTTCTTTCAGATTGGAGTGGTGGGGGTAGGGGATTCTTTATTAAACTCATCCAGGATGTGCTCTTTTTGTTTCTTGCAAAAACTTATGACATTCGCGCAATATACACTTTAGCAATTCTGGAAACTTAATAACTCCAATATTACTTCCACACTTACCTCCAAATGTATACATGCTTATGCTGCATTTACCCATCATTTTCTTCAAAATTAAGAACTTCTTTGCATTTAAGTAATCACGTTTCGGTGGTTAAAATCTCAGACTATATTTATGATGTGGGAAAGGACTCTTTCCCAACCTATACATGTAGTTCTGATAATATATCCAACAATTTTTTTTTTCAAAAGGGAAAATATTGTGCATCGTAACTCGTCTGGAAAAAATTATTGTAACTCAACATTTTGTTTGGATCATTGTCTGATTGTAAATGCGCGATTGGATTATCTGAATAAAAAACAATGTTCTCAGCATCCCAAGCTATATCCTTCAAATTGCTCTTAAAGTTATAACATGGTGTGCATCATAGCAGGTCTAGATAAGGTAGTTATTCAGCATAATCCATGTAAGTGCCTCATCCCTTTTTTGCTGGCGTTCTGGACAGCCAGGATAATGCCAATTGATATCCTGTCAGCAAACTATGTTCGCATCAGCCCCCATCCAAAATGTCATAGTGATGCTATAAAACATAGGATCAAAATTTAAGCCAGGAGGTTTGTTTACTTCTTAGTGAGGAGGCGACACCAAGTGGATTCACCAGTGCCCTTTGGCAAGGCATTAATCCTAAATTCCTCGGAGAGGACGTACAACCGTCGGAACCCTGGTTGCTTACTATACATGCAAGCATACACATGTTTTCTTAGCAGTCAGGCAACATAAACCATCAACCAAACCAAACCATTTACTGTCTTTTATTCATGTTGATGCACTAACTTGTCTTGGTCATTGGAAAGATTATGACAAGCGGCTGGAGGGGCGGGAGTGGGGGGTCAACTGCCCATGCCCACAAAAACCACGGAGTATAAACGAAGTATACTTATCAGCTCAGTTGCACTCAGCACTCCTAATACTTTGAACTTTCTGCACTACTAAACGTCCAATCACTATCGTCCAATTAATATACCTAAATACTGGCCAAATTAAATTAGGGAAATAAATCATCCACGGCAAAAAAAAAAAAAAATTCCGGCTCAAAATTAATATTTTACACTTTACCTACCACAATGAAATCGATATCAACTTGAAGGTATTTTGATTATCCACCATTTGACACCGAACCCATGGTGATAAGAGGTTTTACTCGATTTAACCACATCAAACACGTCCTTATGGTATAATACAGTTCATACACATATGGGGAAAATGTCATTTATGTGGAAATCAAGTCAATAACTTTGGGTTCTTATAACTTTCACTGAGAAGAGATATAAGTCTCTCCTTCGCACAGGATATTGTCCTTGTATATGGGCAAATTCCTGGAAAGTTATGAAAAAGATATCTCTTCAATTTTGATATATGGAAAATAAAGTCTTTTGATATAATTCAAATTTTTCGAAAAAAATCACAATAATCATGTTTTTAACTTAAAATTGCGATGTTAATTAATCCCAATCCTACTGAAATTGGTAAAAATATAGATAATTTAATTTCTTTCATATGTCACCAAACTCATGGTGATTCAAGGTTCTCGTAAAATATTATTTACAAAATAACTTTTTCTTCTTCATAATTAAAAGGGCCGCTTTTTTGGATGCCCCCTCCGACTTCGGGGTGATCGCTACAAATTAAAACAAAGAAGCACCTCTGAAATATTGCGTATTATGATACAATTTTTCGAAGAAACAATGTGTGCTTAGTTTGTGTGGTAGTGGCAACCAACTCAAAAACTAGGCATGATATATATATATATATATATATATATATATTTGACTTTGGCCCTCCGCTTTATTATTTATTAATTTGTATGGGCGTGACGTCTGGGTCATCATGGCTGCTGCTGCTGCACTCCGGGTTGTGAGGTTGGATGGTGTTAAAGATGGTATTGCCCTCATCAAGATGATTAAAGGAGACAATAGAATGAATATGCCGTTTTTGAATAGTATGGGGAAAGCGCTCGACGAAGTAGAAAGGTAAACAAGACAATTCTAGTGATCTAGATCTGGATCAAAAGAGCACGAAGAGGGGGCAGGGGGAGGCCGGGGAGCGAAAATAATTTCGCGGCCGTGGAGACACTTGATGTATTATGGATCTATACAAATCTTTCGTGCAGTAGTGTATTCAGTTCGCGGGGATTGGTCCAAGGTAGGTCATGCATATTTATGTATATATGCAATTATTATAATATATGTTAAACTACTTTCAAGGGAAAACATACAACAGCCTTGCAATATGGCATGTTTTTAAAAATGAAATGTGTTTGGATAATATTTCAGATGTTATATCAAATGCCCTTCAACATTATAGTCCTTGATTTTATCTGATTGTAAAGATTTCAAGATTTGAGGTGTAAAGTGAATGTATATTTCTGTTTGAATTAGTTGTATTTTATAACCGAATTAATACCTCTGAAGAGGAAATTATTAAAACAAACAATATTTTAGAGAGGAAATTAAATATTTGAAATTTGATTTTTCGAATTGGAAAAGCTCTACATTGAGACTTGATATGAATTATGAATCAATCAATCTTATTACATTATCGATAGTTATACAATTTTGTCTCATTTGGATGATTTTATCCTAGAAATGATGACATAAGATGTGTGATCTTCACTGGTCAAGGAAAGTTCTTTAGCTATGGAGTGGACTTACCATGGGTAGCTCAACAAACTAAGGACATGACTGACAAGTTTATCTGTGAAAGTGATGCCATCACAGAGAGAGTTGCATCATTTCCCATGCCAACCATTGCAGCTATGAATGGTAAAATGTTCTTGATTATATTGACTAAGCAAAACAAACCCTAATGAATTGAAAGAATCACATACACGTAGTCATATTTGAATTGGCCACATTTTTAACTTAAAAAATTAAATGAAATATTCCTGAATTAGTTAATATTCTATTAACATTATATATTTCATTATTACATCCTTCTGATCAAATTATTTATTTATCACAAACAGGGGTTGTCCAAAGGGCAGAATTAATCTGTTGTTCTCATCAAATTGGTAACATTTTGTTATCCATTGATACATTCTTCCAATAAGCCAGTAGCATGATTATCATTACTGTTTTGTTTAACCAGTCAAAAAAGTACTTTTGATATGATAGATATTGCGAGATATTATAAGATATGGTGAGATATAATAAGATATTGTGTCAAGAGATAAATTATAAGACTATGATTATGATTGAGAGCAGTAAGTCAGTTAGTCAGCACAAGCCACAAGAGTGATGCGTTCATGGCATTGTACATGGCATTGTACAATGAATTAATTGTATGTTTTTAATTGGTGACCCGACATTTGCTCCTTTGATGATTACTCTGGGCTTTATTTCATCAAAGATAATTATATAGTGTTAGGTTTAGGACTGCAATTGGATTATATGATAGGTTTTAGGGTTAGGGTTATGTATAGACTAGTGTTGGGTCCGGAGTTGAAGTAAAGAATTAGATTAGTGTACCGAGGATTAAAACGCAGACCGTCATGTCCACAAGTGTCGTACAACCATTAGTTTGTATCACATTAAATTTCTCAGCTCATTATGAAGTGTGGATTTGCTTATTGTCTATTGAGTATGATTAACATGAAAACAGTTTCCTGAGAAATGAGAATAATATCCTTGCTATGTGTTTCTGCAGGTCATGCCTTTGGAATGGGTGCTATCCTGGCCTTGGCTTGTGATTATAGGGTGATGAGGAAAGGGCATGGCTGGTTCTGTTTTCCAGAGATTAAAGTTAATATCAATTTTTCTCCTACCACCCTGGAATTGATCAGGTTAGCATCCATCTTCTATATAATCATGTTCACTGAGATGAAGTGAGACATTCAGATATACTTTTAATTGAATCATTGAATGTATCAACCTCATATTCATAACCTTTGGACCTATTAATAAATGTCATTGTCATGAGAACATGAAAATATATATATTTCTGTGGAGGATTATATCATTGATGATATTATGTAAGGAAAGGAGAGAGACTTGTGCAGTTTAGAAATAAATTGAATTAATCTTTTCGCATTTGACATTCTTTATGAACTTTATGAACTTATGAAGTGTATTAGTGTTTTTATGATTTACCTGTAAGAAACTTTCATTTACGTAGTGTTCAGGTTCTCTATTCTCTCTCTCTCTCTCTCTCTCTCCTATCTCTACTCATCTCTCTCACTGCTTCTTCATTTATCTATGTTTCTTGATGTACTTCCTTGTTTGCAGAAAGTGAGTAATTTAAGCTATGCTTATTTATTTTGTAATTTTTGTTATCAGACTAAAGTTACACAGAGTACAAACTGTGCGGGATGCAGCTATATTCAGCAAACGCTACACAGCAGAAGAAGCTTTGAGAGCAGATATAGTAGATGAGGCAGTGGATGAGAGTCAGGTCATGACGGCAGCTATTCGCTATGGTAACGAGACAGCAGGTAAGAAAAGATATGGATGATAACAACAACAACTGTTTTGTATATAGTGCCTTATCATGCAGTTATATTAAACATTAAACAACCAGACTGCCCACAGTATTATTTATTATTACCCAGGTCACTGTCTTCTATTACCGTTGTGCAAGTCATTGTCTACATTCTCCACTCCTAAGGGGAGTATTCTAGCCAGTTGCCTAATAACACTTGCCTAAAAACCACAATGATATCTGCATCCTATCGGATACATATTTACCTTCTGGGTGGAGAGGAGCAATGTAGCTAGAATGTCTTGCCCAAAGGCATATATATAAGTGCAGTGTCATGGCTTGTACCCACAACCTTTGCATTCCAAGTCAAGTGATATTAAGTGATCACACTCGACTATGACACCTATTAATCTAATAATTCATTCGATTTATGTACAATGTTTTGAATGGTGGATAAACGTTACAAAGTTGAGCACCATTTCATGAAACTTGTTATCAATATAGACACACAATTCTGTAACAAATCTGCTCATGCACAGCAAATCAGCAGCTACAATTTCAGAAGCTTAATAAATCAATTATTGTAAAATGTTGTTGATAACAAGTTTTGTGAAACCTATGATTGTGTTTAGTGGTAGCTCTAGTTAGATTTTTGTGTGTATCTTTGAGAAATTAACACTAACAGTATATTATTTTATTTCAGATCATGCATGCATCAATGTTTTATGGTCAGTAGTCTGTCTATATCCACATTTCCCACTGTTTTCTTGCAAAAATTGAAGAAAAGCTACCATTACCAAATCTTTTCAGTAATCTATGCTAACTGTAACAATTATTTTCTTGAAGTTTGGATGAACCATAACAAATTTAAAAAAAACCCACAAACAGTAGATTACCTTTTCCCTAATTGAAGTAGCATGTTATTTGTAATGTAAATTAGAATATAGAAGTTAATAAAAGTGACAAGATTGCATATGTTCTCTATAACATGTTGTTGTCTCATGTAATCTGTAGGTGAGAAGATAGACAGACATTGTGTGTATACCACAAAGGACCAGCTTTATGGTGCCCCATTAGGACGACAAGAGCTGCACATCTTCAGAGAGAGACGGAGAAAGACAAGAATGATAGGCTCGAAGATTTCATACGAGGGGCTCAACTCCACGCATCCAACATGTAAAATCATTCAAAACAGCTGCCAAATCATGTCAAATTGACTTGTATCTTTTAAAATAATTATGTGACTTTATTTTGAAGAAGTGACCAAGAATGACATGCCAATACCTTCATCCTGCACTGATCTGATGATTATGAAGATAAAGCATGAACTAAATGTGCTCTTGAATGAGAGATTCAAGGAGCACTCGAGTTTCTCGTTATGTAGAATAATGGGTATGGGAGTGGAATGGGCAATTTTTTTAATGCACTCTATCAGAGTGCTCATTGTATAGGAAGAACAAATGTCGACCATATAACATTATTTTGGACAAAATGCATCCCCCCCTCCCCAAAAAGGGGTTCTTCATGAAATATTGCCTTTGACAATGTTGGTCTTTAATATTTTTAAGGAGAGATTCTTTGATTCAACATGCTATTTCTCAAAAATACCGGCATTTCCACCTTACCAAGACAGTTAAACTGTAATTTCCACCTTTGCAAATTGTACTTAAAAAAGGGAAATGAAGGGAACTCATTTTGCCCTTTTGACTTTTTATCAACTGTACGCATAACCTGAGTGTTTACTTTGTCTGTACTTTTATAACCCTTGAGGGAGAGAGCTTATCCTAGTCTTGTTTGCTACATTTTGTTGACAAAGGATACAAAACATTAAAATGGAAGTGATATTGTCAATGTGTCAAAAGATAAAAATGCAATAAAGTGCATTGTGGTGCTGCAAACTCGCATATATTTTATACATGTAATTCAGATGATATAGTGCCACATGTACAGAATGAACTTTGAACTGTACATAATGTAAAAAAAAGAAAGAATGATTTCAATAATCAACATGTTCAAATTGCACAACTTTGTAAATTCTTTAAAAATCTGACTTGTAAATATGTTGATCATGATTCTGTAAAACTTCTACAATAATAATATCATGTACTTACTTTGTGACTAAAATTTAAAATACATAAAGTAATAAAGCAGAAATGAAAGATACTCATGGAGCTTGAATTGCCTCTTTTATTTACAGTTTCCACATTCATGGTTTTTAAGATTCCATGATTCTATATCATTCACCACTATGATTCATGTTTAGAGGATTTGAGTGAGCTCAACAACTTCAGTTTAGTTGTGCTAAATTATATCAATAATGAAGAAAAATAATATTCCAGGTGATTTAATGTAGAAATTATATCATTTCAATCTTTACTCCTTATGCAGTGTCAAAACCGGGAGTGACTCGTTCTCTTAGAATTTTTGAGTGGATTTGAGTGAATGAAAGTGCATTACATTTGGAACAAAAACTCTGTTGAAATGAAAGGTTCAATATGCATTTGGTTTTAGGAAGGGTACAGTACAGTCATGGAGCTAGAAGACTTCTAGCTCCATGGTACAGTCAACTTTACATGGATGTAACCAATCAACAGACTACCGGTAGTTTGTTTGATGAATTCATAGATTTGAACATTGAGACTTCTAGAGACAATAAGAACTATTATCAATCATTCCTTAAGCTACTAGATCTATTTCTGGAGTACAAGACCAAAGTACAGTTAAAATATTCAGTTTATCAAAGAAGGAAAGATAATAAATGTACAACTATGAAAATTATGACTCAGATCAGCATACACAGCACATGCAGATAAAAAAATTCTTGAGTAAATATTCATGCAACATCAGAGTATATCAACATATCTCTAATAAACAGCATTGGAATACATATGTTATACTCAAAGGTTGATCCAGGAGGGTGGGGAGGCCGGGGGTGGAACTTAATTCAACTTATGCTCTACGGCAAAACATAATCATGCCTTGATTATCGCCAATACCCTAAAATGCCCGGATGTTACATTTACGCTCCGATAGCCGGTATATTATAGTCACCGAGATAGCTGTCCATGCATTGCAATAGTTGGATGGTGGTACCTTGCTTTACTCTGTCTTTGGCTATTTTGATTTTGATTTTTTACTAACCGAATTGTTAGTTGGAATATGATGCGATACTGTGAATACTATGAAAATAAAGGAAAAAAAATAACCGGGGAAATAATCTTGCTTAGAGATGTGACTTGGGTAAAATTCCCAACTTATCCTAAACAGCGCGCGAGCTGGAAAACGTTGTCCGAATTAAGGCAAGACAAGTTTGAAATCACTGCACGATCGCAACTCTGTTAGTGGTATTTTGACAAAGAACAATTACAAAATTGATGGACATGCAGTGGGATTCAATCCCCAAGTATTTCTTCTCGAACAGTCATGGACTTGTAAAAAATCCAAGGACTGAGTTAGTATAGCAGCCAACGAGAGGAATCTAGAAATAGCTTTCTGATACGTATATTGCGCTTGCATAATAATATTATGTACCGCCAGCGAACACCAGAAAATATGTAAGTCCCAGAAGTGGCTAAAATTAGGTCCAAGAGGCGCACATCCCGGCATTTGGGGGTATTGGTGATATAGCGAGAATTAAAAAAGTGCCCCCTGATTGCGTTCTCCACCTGGCAGCGACTTTAGTCCCCAAAAGGCAACTGAAAATTTGCTCGTCGCAAAGTGTTTTTTTGTTTTACTTGAGCATCCACCAGCCACAGAATCCTGAATATGCCTTGAACAGATTAATTTTTTCTAGAAATTCCAAAAAGATTTTCTGACTTCGCTAAAAATAGCACATTTAAAAGACTCAATACTGTATTGATAGATCTAGTGCAAGCTCAGACATCAACTACCAAGCTTCCTTGGCATTCCATTTTGGTCCAGAAGGCTCAGTTCCTGATCTGTCACTATCTGTGGTCCAGGTCCTACCTTGGAGTGGATGATGTATTTCAGAGCTCCAGGATTTGGATCTCGCTTCATCATGGCACCCTGGAGACCCTGTGCCGGAAACAGTTTAAATAATTACTGTTAAACTTCTACCTTTGCAAAATATCTCTGCCCACTTGTATGATTAACATTACTGGAGAATAAAATAGTGTGAAAGCGAAATAGTTGCTCTTTACTCTTTACATACTGGTCCTCCTGTATATCACATGCCAATTAAGGCATGCTGAAATCATTTCTTAACATCTTACACCTTCATGTGGGAATGAGCATCTTACCTTAGTTTCTCCATGGATGATGGATTAGTTGTAATCATGAATCATACAATCGACCTTCATGTAGGATATAGGTGGGTAGGTGTCTAGGCGCACATCATGCATCTGGTAGTACTGTCCTGTAATGTAAGGTTAAATAGGACATATTAATTGCAGAGACTTAAAAATGGGAGGTACTGTGGAAAATTTCTCTAGAGTCAACTCTAGACAGGACGTTATTGCATCTTTTCTATCAGTCTATCATTCAAAGTGTTCTTCTATTCAATCTCATTTGTTTTTATGGAAATCTCACACAAGCAGACAAAACTAAACTCGAACGTTCTAGGAAAATCGCACAACGTCTTATCGGCATTGAATTACCACCCCTATCAGTTTTGTTTGAAGATCACGTATTGACTAAAATAACTTCTAATATGAAAGACCCATCACATCTACTATTTTCTTGTTTTAGGAATTAGTTTGTGCATGTGTACCAATTACCCGAAGAGCCAGATTCAGAAATTCTTTTATTCCAAATTCCATACACATCTATAATGCACAAACAACACAAAGTTCTCAGCTGTAAGTGAAATAATAGCGATTATGATTATTTGTTAACTTTTTCTCTACCCACCCAGTAAAATAAATTTGTAGGGATTGGGTTGGAAAGTTTTCCACTTTATCACTTGTGTGGGGTAAAAACATCCGTTGTTTAATTAGCCCTGCTGTTGATTTTTCTCCATTATTATGTCCATGTATTTCTGTCATGCATTATAATCTGATTGGAAATTATGTACCGGTAATGCAGCATGACTTGAGGATAGTCATAATGCCTACATTTGACATAATATACTACCTTTATGATTATATATATTATTACATTGTATCATTCTTACTCGGATCACTTTATCTTGCTATTTTACATGTCTTATATAGATATGTGTTCCGTGGTGAAGTGGAGGTTGACTCTTTTTGTACCTATATCGATGCTTCCTCTCTCTATCTCCCTCTCTCTCACAGTCATCCTGAGCCATCTCTCCTTCTCTATCTCTCCCTTTCCCTTTGGACCCTTTACCAACTCTCCCTATATTTCTCTCTTTTATCAGTCCTTTGAGCTCGAGCTCTTTTTCTCTTACTGCTCGTATTTCAATTGTGATGCTGCTCCTATTCTAGTTTCATATTCACATTTATATTCATACCTGAATTTGTTCATGATGTGATTCAGAGTTTAAACATTGGAGTAGCATGGGACCATTTTGGTTTTTGACAAAATTAGACGAGCACATTATTTTGTTTTGGAGACATTGAAGTCTGCCCAGGTCCTTCTTACTGATACTCCCAATCAAGCATCCACCATAGTCAAGCCTGGAGAGCACAATAGTGCTCTAACAACATTGTGACATGTTTCTAGATCAAAGTACTTTCTGATGCGATTTCAGTTACCGGTATAATTTGCCAGTTCAGGGTGCGACATAAGTTGGTGACATGGTCAGACATTTTCATTTCCCCATCAAACACGACCCCAGGTCCCTAATTGTTGAGGAAATGGGAATGTTCTGATCACCAATAGAAAAAGACAGATTATTGAGAGGATTCAAATAGCTTTGTGATCAAGGGCGTCAATCCGAGTTTGAGCATTGGGGGCGGGGACACAATTACATGTCACCTTTACAGTTACTTTCAAAGTTATACCACGTTATGTTGCTATACACACACACTCTCTCTCTCTAGTTATTCTGTTTCACGGCATGCATGTACTTTCATTGGTGACCGGTTCATTTATTGTCTTTTTTATCTTTGACGTTTCATTACATTATAGAGAAAGAAGACAATTCGTTGTACCGTTCTCGACTCTACTCTTAATCCTTGTTTGAATTCAGTCCCCCCCCCTCTCGCGCGAAGCGCGGAAGCTTTGACGTTTCATTAAATTATTTTAAAAAGAAGACGATTCGTTGTACCGTTCTTGACTCTTAATCTTTGTTTGGATTCAGTTTCCCCCTCCCGCGCGAAGCGCGGAAGCTGTGACGTTTCATTTAATTATTAGAGAAAGAAGATGATTCGTTCAACCGTTCTCGACTCTTAATCCTTGTCTGAATTCAGTGTCCACCCTCTCGCGCGTAGCGCGGAAGCTTTGACGTTTCATTAAATTATTAGAGAAAGAAGACGATTCATTGTACCGTTCTCGACTCTTAATCCTTGTTTGAATTCAGTTCACCCCCTCCCACGCGAAGCGCGGAAGACGGTCGTTAATTTCATTAAATTATTAGAGAAAGAAGACGATTTATTATACCGTTAATTCTCGACTCTTAATCCTTGTTTGAATTCAGGCCCCCTCTCCCGCGCGAAAGCTTTGACGTTTCATTAAATTATTTAAAAAAGAAGACGATTCGTAGTGTACCGTTCTTGACTCTTAATCTTTGTTTGAATTCAGTTTCCCCCTCCCCCGGCCTCCCGCGCGAAGCGCGGAAGCTGTGACGTTTCATTTAGAGAAAGAAGATGAATCGTAAATTCTACCGTTCTCGACTCTTAATCCTTGTCTGAATTCAGTTTCCACCCTCTCGCGCGTAGCGCGGAAGCTTTGACGTTTCATAAATATATTATTAGAGAACGAAGACGATCGTAATTGTACCGTTCTCGACTATTAATCCTTGTTTGAATAAAGTTTCCCTCCCGCGCGAAGCGCGGAACCTGTGCCGTTTCACTTGATTATCAGAGAAAGAAGACGATTCGTTGTACCGTTCTCGACTCTTAATCCTTGTTTGAATTCAGTTCCCCCCTCCCGCGCGATGCGCGGAAGCTTTGACGTTACATTAAATTATGAAAGAACTTCTTTTCTGACATTTCACCACCTGAAAATTCGTGGGGAGGGGACGTGTCCCCCCGTCCCCCCCCCCAGGATTGACGCCCATATGATGCAGCAATGAAAAATTCTGTCTTGTCTATGTCTTCTAGGCACTTCGAGAGACGGAAATACACACATCCCTAGGCTAATTGGTAGGATCAAATATGGTAATCTAATGTACATGATGTTGAATTGACTGCTGATCGAGTATGATGTTCCCAACGAATGTAGTAAATGAACAATTGTGGTGCAACATATATCATAGTAGTCATCATCATCGTATATATCGGTCATCATCATCATCATCAACTTTAAAATTTCACAATGAATCAGGATTTTTTTTAAAAGTAGTCTAATACTAAATTTCTAATGAAAGTTGTTTTCAACTTTTTGCTAGCCTTAATAAGGGCTTGGTGATAATGACATTTTAATACATTTTTTGAAAATGTATTAAAATGTCATTAAATATCAAAAAATGTGAAAATGTGCACTAGCTGTTGCACACTTGCACAAACAGATTTCAGCCAAAAAGCAGCCATAACTAATTTAGACAGAAATAACTGTCTGGTATGGGTCATTCTTTAAATAAACTGACATTTGTCAGGAACCATGGCAATACAGCAAATCATGCTTTCTAATTTCCTAAATCCTAGTTCAGCTACAGTCAACGCGAACATTAGGGACTTTTAGATTTTACACGACGAGAATGTGGACTGCCACGGTGACATCCTTTTAAGGTAATGTGACGTCCTTTTAAGGCACTGCCGGGCACGGGCCAGTGCCTTGAAAGAATGGCACATGTGGCAGTCCGTCCACGTTCTCGTCGTGTAAATCTACAAGTCCCTATTAACAACGACGTATAATATTGCGCAATTTTATGTTTATTGTGGGCGTGACATCTGGGTCATCATGGCTGCTGCACTCCGGTCTGTGAGGTTGGAGGTTGTTCAAGATGGTATTGCACTCATCAAGATGATCAAAGGAGACAATAAATGGAACATGCCGTTTTTGAATGATATGGGGAAAGCGCTCGACGAAGTAGAAAGGTAAACAAGATAATTCTAGGTGATCTAGATCCGGATCAAAGAGCACGAAGAGGTGCATGGCCTGGTGGGCATGCATATGCATGCGCATGCAGGGCCAGGGGGAGGTGCAGGTGTTGCATGCTGGTGCGCGCTATAGTGGCCGGTGCAGTGGCGGGGAGAATTGCTTGATCTTGTCAGTCTTCAGGTCTTGAGCATGATTGATGTATCTATCATGGGGTCGTTTCTCGAAACCGTTGTAATTACAAGATCAACGACATCTCGCTGCTGCCGCTCAACTTAATTGTCCGCTAAGTGTTTCACAAAACTGTCTTTGCCAAGATGAGCGACAAATTCCGCAACAATTAAGACTAAGACTAAGAGAGACTTCCATGACAAGTCTCTTGTTGCGACTCCAAACATGTCATTTCTCTTTTTAAAAAAATCTCAAGGCAACCTTATGTATGAGTCTATGGCCTTATGGGTAGCGAAAAATATTTATTTTAAAACTTATTTCTTGATTTTCAAGCTCTCATTTCACTAGTTTCACTCAGTTCTTACTTGTCACTGTTAATTTAAAAGCATACATTTACCAGTATACAAACTGTTCTTATATATAAGGTTTTATTTTTAATGCCTTAACAAGTAAATGAGATAAATAATATTTCTCTGTACCGCGGTCTACCATAGAAAAGTCGCCGAAGATTGACCAGTCTGTACTCTGTAATTACAGACTCGTGAGAATGACAACATTTTTTATGTACTAATGTAGGTATTTCTATGGATATTTTCCATTTTTAAGCATAACATTGATACAAATCATATCACATCATCATCAGCTACCACTCTCTTATATTTTTACTTTTTCAAATAGTTTGAATAAAATTAAGCCTCGTAATCTCTTGATAATTCAGGATAAAATCTGATGGGTGGTGGCAGAGACTATATTTTTTTGAGCTGATAGTATCGAAATCATGAATTTGTCACTAATCATGGTTTTGTGAAACGGGTCGTCAGGTTCCTGAAATCTCCTTAGGTCGTGGACAAAGATCTGACTGTCATGGAGTTGGTTTCAAGAAACACCCCCAGAGAGTCTTTGGGTGAGGAAATATAAGACAATGACTTTTCCATATACATGTATAGGGCAATTGATGGAAAATGTAGAGCGTTACATAAGACCTGTTGATCATAAAACTGAAGGCTTAAACCCGGTGATTGACAACACCTGTTATTGGGTAAACACCCGAATGGTGTCGAATTCCACATGAAAACCCACTAGGCGTACTATGCATCTTTAAGATTTTAATCAATCAATCTTATAGATAATTTGGATGATTTTATCCTAGAAATGAAGACATCAGATGTGTGATCTTCACTGGTCAAGAAAAGTTCTTTAGCTATGGACTGGACCTCCCGTGGATCGCTCAACAAACCAAGGACAAAAATAAAAGGTTTCTCTTTGAAAATGATGCCATCATAGACAGAGTTGCATTATTTCCCATGCCAACCATTGCAGCTATGAATGGTAAAATGTTCTCTATTATATTAATTATTAAGGAAAATATGCCCTAATATATTGAAAGTACATGTATCACATTTCATATTTGACTTGGGCACATTTCAATTGTTTTTTTAATTTATTTCTTTTTATGTATTACTGAATGAACTTATATTATTTTATCATTTCATGCAGAAGACCTTATATTCTCTTTAGATTGGCAACAAAGATTTTTCATTATAAAATTCTTCTGATCAAATTCATATTTTATCACAAAAATGGGTTGTCCAACAGGCAGAATGAATCAGTTCTTCTCATCAAATTGGCAACATACAACCATTTGTTTGTATCACATAAAATTCTCAGCTTATTATAAAGTGAGGAATGGTTGATTGAGTATATGATCAACATGAAAACAGTTTCCTTAGAAATGAGAACCCCTTCCTTGCTATGTGTTTCTGCAGGTCATGCCTTTGGAATGGGTGCCATCCTGGCCTTGGCTTGTGATTACAGGGTGATGAGGAAAGGGCGTGGCTGGTTCTGTCTTCCAGAGACCAAAATTAAGATAAACTTTTCTCCTACCACCCTGGAATTGATCAGGTAATTAGCATCCATCTTCTATATTATGTTCACTGCTCAGATGATGTGAGACATTCAGATAATACACGTACAGTGTACTAGTAATTGAATATATTAACCTCATAAGCAAAGTATACAATATTTTGAGATTTGCCTGCCAAGCTATGTATACTAGCACGAAGAGCTGGCTTTTTTTCACTGTTTTTTCACAATACTTGTGTTGTGACATCAAAAATGTACCACGAGAATTGTATAGGTAACAATGTTTGAATGTACCTCAGACATTTTAAACTGCTTCAAAATTAATCGTATAAATATAACGTCCTGCCCTAACTTAGCCCGGGATTTAAAAAAAACAGAGATAGAACTATAAGAGTGCAAAACTCTCAAAGAACACCTTAAATGCCTATTATATATACAAGTATGAAAACTGTAGGTTGTTCCTTCTTGGAATATTACAATTGATATGTTAAATTCATATATTTAAAGTCTATAAAAGATTTGCTAGTATGCGTGCAGTGGAAGGCTAGAATGAGTCTTCTCATCCACCACACCCTTAATTCTCATGCAACTTCTCCTTTTCATATTAATATTAACCGTCACATGCACAGCGGAATTCAAGAATTCCGTCACACATGTCTGAAAAGTGAAAACAATTAGTTTTCTCACTCATTGCCTAATTAATACAATTTGCCAGCTATAATTTGTAATGCTAGCTGGCAAATACATTTTCCTTTACTTACCGGTAGTGTTTTCTTACTTTTCTATATATATCTCTCTCTCTCTCTCTGTCTCTCTGTCTCAGTCTCTCTACATGCCCTGTCTCTCTCCTATCTCTACTAATTATCTCTCTCTCTATTTTTCTCTACCTCGCCTTCTCTTTTCTCTCTATATAGCCCTCTTTCTCTCTCTGTCTTTCTCTGTCTCTCTACTTGCTCTGTCTCTCTCCTGCTATCTCTACTCGTCTCTCTCTCTCTCCTTCTTCATTTATCTATATTCTTGATGTACTTCCTTGCTTGCAGAAAGTGAGTAATTTAAGCTATATGCATATTTTTTTTGGTTATCATTCATTATTTCATTCTTTTTTATCAGACTAAAGTTACACAGAGTACAAACTTTGCGGGATGCAGCTATATTCAGCAAACGCTACACAGCAGAAGAAGCTTTGAGAGCAGATATAGTAGATGAGGCAGTGGATGAGAGTCAAGTCATGATGGCAGCTATTCGCTATGGTAACGAGATAGCAGGTAAGAACAGATGGGATAATAACAATAACAACTGTTTCTTAATATATATATTCCGGTAGTGCCATATCATGCAGTTACAACACAAACAACCAAACTGCCCACAGTATTGGTATTATTACCCAGGTCATTGTCTTATATTAGGTTTATGCACCTCGCAGAGCACATTCTCCACTCCTAAGGGGAGTATTACAGCCAGTTGCCTTATTACACTTACATTTGAATGTTAATCCAACCACAATGATATCTGCATCCTATCGGATACATATTTACAATCTGGGTGGAGAGGAGCAATGTAGCTGAAATGTCTTGCGCAAAGGCATATATATAAGTGCAGTGCCGGGGCTTGTACCCACAACCTTTGCATTCCAAGTCAAGTGATCACACTCGACTATGTATGACACCTAATACAGTGAAACCTGTCTATAAAGACCACCCAATGGAGACAGGAAAAGTGGTCTTTATAGGCAGGTGGTCTTTATGTACAGGTTCCATTAGTACATGTTTCAATGAGAAAACCATTTTCAAGGGAAACAAAAATGTGGTCTCGGTAGACAGGTGGTCTTTCTATACAGGTGGTCGCTAAAGCAGGTTTGACTGTATATCAATTCATTTGATTTACTTACAATGATATGAATGGTAGGGCCCTGTTTCTCAAAACTTGTTATCAATATAGACTCAAAATTCTGTAACAAATCTGCTCATGATGAATCGTTACTGCAGCTACAATTTAAGTAGCTTATAAGCCTTCTATCAATTATTGTAAAATGTTATTGATAACAAGTTTTGTGAAACCCATGTTTAGTGGTAACTCTAGTGAGATTTTATGGTGTGTTTTTTTGAGAAATTATCACTTTATCAGGATTAACAGTATATTTAATTTCACATCATGCAGTTCTCAATGTAACACAAAACATGGAATGTTACATCACTTAGTGCATGTTCAATATTTACATTCTGCCTATACATGTATAATTGAAAGACAGTTGCTATTACCAAATCTTTTAAGTAATCTTTGCTATTAACTGTAACAATTATTTTCTCAAATTCTGGATGAACTATAAGAATAATAATTGAAAAAAAAAAAATTACCTTTTCCTTCATTGAAGTAGCATGTTAGAATATAGCATGTTAGAATATAGCAGTTAGTAAAAGTAATGAAATTGCAGAAGTTCTCTATAAAATGTTGTCTCATGTATTCTGTAGGTGAGATACTGGACAGAGGTTGTGTGTCGGCCACAAAGGACAAGCTATATGGTGCCCCCATGAGGGCTAAAAGAGATGCACAGCTTCAGAGTATGACGGAGAAAGACAAGAATGAAAGGCTCGAAGGATTCATGCGAGGGGCTCAATTCCTCACATCCAAAATGTAAAATCATTCAAAACAGCTGCCAAATCATGTCAAATTGACTTGTATTTTTTAAAATAATTATGTGACTTTATTCTGAAGAAGTGATCAAGAATGACATGCCAGTACCTTCATCGTGCACTGATCTGATGGTGATGATTATGATGATAAAGGTTGATCTGTATAATTTCCAAGATAAAAGATTCTTACATGAGGACACCCAAGAGCAGATGAGTTAGCATCTGATTTCAACTCATTCAGTGGAATAGTGCAATCATCCCTTGCACAAGCATAGTGTTTTTATGCCTCCACTACAAAGTAGCCGGAGGCATTATGTTTTCTGGTTGTCCGTCCGTCCGTACGGAGCATGTACTTTATGCACCCATCAACCGGAATCTTGAGCATACCCCCCTCAAGACTTCACTCTTATTCACTTTTGGTCTTGAACATCTGACACAAAGAGATCACCTCTCATTCACCTTGCTTCATCAAAATTATTTTAAATAAAGGTTGAGATTCACTCTTTCAAATCATTTATAAGGTGCAGATCGTTTCACCCATCTCCAAGAAAAGTAGGGTGCAGATTCACCTCGCTGCTAAAAATATTGCAGTTCGATGTCCGAATATAATTATATATCATTTGCAAACGTATATAGCAACATTCTATAAAAAAGATGATAAAGTTGTCCTTGAAGTTATCAAGTATTTTTGAGCAAAATATTGTATACGGTTGCTTCGATCAAACTTTAAAAATGGAGGCAAAAAGAAAGAAAAAAAAACACCCAGATCTTTGACTACCGGGTATTTGTTTATTTGTTTACATCATCACGTTTATTTACACAAAAAACACAAATACTTGTACACATATGTTATCTAGAAAACTAGTTTGGACTACATGTACAAGTTCACACATGAGTTGCTAAATAGCTATGTTTACTTTTGTAAACTTCATTTGGTTGCCTCACTGTTCAGTTCATAAGTTTGATTTTTCACTAAACTTTATTACTCAATTATTATTACTAATGTTTTAAAAGTGCATAATGTAAAGCAACACATTAAGGAAAACACATATTTGTTCCCAAGCTTCCTGTGGTTGCTCATGATGGTTATTATCCCATCATAATAATGAAACTGGTCAAGTTGAGTTGCAGAAGCATTCCGTTTCATATTATGACGTCCTTGTGCAGAGGCCTTCAAATATATGTTTAGTGTATCTCGCCGATTTTGAAATTGGTCTGCTTCTCGTCCAGAGGCACATTCGTATAAATGTATTGCTGAATCCTTGAACTTGGTCTGGTCTACTCTGCTGATATAAACCTGCTGGGCAGCATCCATGTTCTCCTTCACTCTGTTCTGATCAAAATCAGCGGTATCTGGATCCCTTGCAGGCCCGCATAATGTTGAAGGTATGAAGAGGTTGGCTGCACTTCGGCAAAGTTGACCATTGAGGTGTTCTACTCATTGAGGAAGGAACCCCCACTGTACCTTGACACAATTGTCGCAACCTTGTCGTTCCTCACTCACCTTGCGCTCCCAATTCCGTTTGGCTCTATCTTTCAGCTGCCTCTTTTTCCTTAAAATCTTAATTGTTCTTCAAAATGGGATCATCCTTGAACCTGAATTTGAACCTTGAACCTTGATGAAAAAATCACTGAAATGGCTTTTTTCCAAGCTACCAAGGTTGGCAGCAGGTGAAGGACTGACCAGTGCAGAATCTCCTGAGGGTGTAAGATACAAAAGAAAGTATTTTTAATGTTCAAGGCTTCAAGCTGCATAAAGATTCCTGTTCAAGCACTTTTTTTCCGAAGTAGTCGTAAGTTTGATGTATCGGTATCATGTGTCTGATCTTGCTCATCTTGCTTCCTACATACATTTGCAGTTGTACGCTCCACACTTCCCATTCCACTGCTACTATCCGTTCCTTCGATTTGTAGACGATTTCGGTGATGATAAGCTCTTGAAGTAGTGGATCGCCTCGTACTTGACTTGCATCTACTTCCAGTAATCCAACCTCTATTAACTTCATTTGAGGGGTGCTCCCCTTTGCAAAAAATTCTGCTTGCTCCTGCTGCTGAATGTTCTCAACCTCATCTGGCTTCTGCTGCACACCGTCTACTGCTGTATGTCTTGTATCACCTGAATCTAGCTCACATTCTTCTGCAACTACTGCTTGGTCCTGCTGCATATCATCCCCTTCAGCAACTACTGCTTGGCCCTGCTGAATATCATCCCCTACTGCTTGGTCCTGCTGCATATCATCATTTTCTACAACTGTACTGCTTGGTCTTCTGCAAGTACTGCTTGGTCCCGGTGCTTGGTCCTGCTGCATATCACCCCCTTCTGTAATTATTGCTTGTTTCTGCTGCAGTACATCTATGTTTACAATTGGCGCCCCTGCTGTTGCACAGTGTCTCCATCTAGGACTGTTACTGTCTCCTGGTCTTCATGGCTTACAGTTGCATATTTAAGCAATCTCTGTCTGTGTTTAATTGTTGACCTCTTGATTTCCATTTTTCGTCTGTGATTTCACTCCATTGTGCCTTCGGTCTACCTCAGCTTTTTTTGCTTTCTTGTGTAGCATATTTATCTCAACTCTGTTTGCTGCTTTCTTCTGGATGAGGATGTTTATTTTTTCTTTAAGCACTTCAGCTTCTTCCAGCTTACGACATTCCAACTTAATGTCAAGTTGATTGTTGTAGATAGTAAGGTCCTGTTCAATGCCCCGTTGCTCCTCCTCCAATTCGTGTAACCTTTCTGCTCAAGCTACAGCATTCCATTTCTTCATGAGGGGTGTCTTCATGACTTCATCAGAGTAACCTTTCTTGAAGCTGTATGTGTGCGCAACCTTTTCTCTACCCATTCAAAGCAGCTTGCCTTTTCCGCAAGTTTCAATTAGTATCTCAGGTCTAACTGCAAAGATTTGTTCACATGCATCATTTACTGCTGTGTTGTACTTTGCATTTGGTCTAGCTTCTGATAGCATGTGGGCTCGCTTTTTGAGTGTTCGTGCAGATGATATTGTTGGTGATGTCAGTTGTGGGAAAAATGAATCTAAAGTGAGCTGTTTCTTTTCCGGAGTCACGAAGGCAGTTGAATTGTGTCCAATGAAAGATGTTCCTGGTTGTTTAGGTGTGCTGCTGTCTGAAAGTGAAAGAGAAAAATCAATAAACAATAGATATAAATGAACAAAACAATTTGTAATTAAATAAACATTTTACATGTATAACATATGCATTTCTTCATGTCCAGCAGCTCTTGTCGATTGAGATGGAGTTTGGTGTGCATGATGTGTATAAAGGAAGGGAAGCGGATGCCAAGAATATAATAGGATCTGAAGGCCATATGTGTTTTATAGGGGTGGGTGTGATTTGATTAATACTGTTACGGGTTTCTCCTCGGGATCCCTGCACCATTTACCGAGCGACCATAAACGTACACGAGACTCCAATCACCCGCACGATGGTTCTTTCGTAAACAGTGAAGCAATCACTCCAACATCATCGCATTCACGCTACTCTCAATAATACACCATACAAGAACATAGGTTCACTTTACTGGATCGAAAGGTACTTGCCTTTATTCACGAATAACTGTAACAACAATTAGGTAACTCCACTCTAACAATACTCCGATTCTCCCTGTTTTCTCCTATGTGTTATCCTGCCCTGCACTTTCCGACTTGCCAAAAACACGTCCTCCCATGTTGGCGCCCAAGACCTAACTCTAAACCCACTCACATGTACTGACATGCGCCCGCTATGGTGAATCAACTCTGTTACAATACCGTTTGCTCCTTGAAAAACAGCATGCAATGGACTAATGAGCTCAATAGGTGTATTTCTGTGTTCTGAGCTCAAACAAATCAATTTCCAACTGTCCATAAATATGGAGTTGCTATTGTATATGGTGGAGATGGAGTGGGTGTGTATATAGGGCTATACTTGTGTGTATGTGCCAGGAATATTATGTACTTGAATTTTATTCTGATCATAAAGGTTGCCAAGTTGCAATTATGACTATGTTCAAGTTCAAGTTTTTTTATTTGTTTTACACTCATTTATTATTATTATTATTTATTTACACTCATCATTAAAAATACAGAATATATACAATAGTCACATTTACAAATACAGAATAAACATACATAAATATCATACATCCAAACAAAAAACATAACATAATGAGAGTGAAGGGATGAGCTAAAGAAGAGTATAGACCTTATGCAAGAGTCCATCCCTCATATAATATTTGACTATGTAAAACAGTTCATAAATAGGTTTGAGCATAGATCTTTTACATAACTTACCCTATAATGCAAAAATATGGTGAAGATGCATTACCGCCGTTTTGGAGATCTGGTGAATCTATTGGAGAGTCATGTGCCGTCTCTTGACTCATTGACTATAAAGGGTACTTCATAATTTGTTTAGTAGAGGAGAATAAATTGTAGAAGGCATGAACTAGATAAGAATCAGGGAATGTGTTAGGAATTCATACATTACTATTTTTTGTGAAAATCTCCTCTCATGACTTATGTACTATTCTTTGATATCCATATTCTTTGTATTGCTTATATATTTCTTATATGTATAGTATATTGTTGAATGTATTTTTACGAAAATTGTAAATAAAAATAAATAAAAGAATGAATAAAATGGATGTATTTACAGTATGAGAGCTTTTATAAATGAGTATTCCGAGTAACTTTGTTGTGCATTTTACTCGCTTTAAGATAACATTGTATTAATGTATGTGGAAAATCATGTGAAAGTATTGAAATATTGCCTTTGACCATGTTGGTCATTTAAACCTGCAAGGAGAGATTATTTGATTCAACATGCTATTTCTAAAAAATACAGGCATTTCCACTTTTACCAAGTTAGACTGTAAGTTATATACCCTTGCAGATGTATTTAGAAAATGAAAATGAAGGGAACTTATTTTGCTCTTTAGACTTTTTATCAACTGTATGCATTACCTGCAAAGGTGAATCAATCTTTATACAAAGCAATCAGGGTGAAGTGTTTATTTTGTCTGTACTTTTATTACCCTTGAGGGGGAGAGCTTCTCCTAGATAACAATCTGTATCGCTTTCATAATTGCAAAAAAAATCTGACAAGGGAGTGTTAAAAGAGACAAATTTCTTCTCATTTGTTGACAAAGGATATAAAGAAACATTTTTTTAATGGTTTGATGGATGTGATATTAATATTGTGTCGAAATATTTAATTCGCTTTGTTGTGTGTATTGATCATCCTGCCATTAAATTGAACACTTTCAATAGATTTGCATCTGGATTTTAAAATAAGTTGAATATTTCATCTTTAAACAATTGGTCAGCTTGTGATTTCAAAATACATGCCTCAGTGATACTTGTTAATTGCAATAAAGTGCCTTGTGATGCTGAAAACTGGCATATATTTTATACATGTAATTTAGATGCTATCCCGCCGTGTGTACAAAATAAAATGTTACCTGTACATAATGTAAACAATTTTTTAAAATAATCAACATGTTCAAATTGCACAGCTCTGTAAATTCTTATAAATGTGACTTTTAAATATATTGAATATTCTCTTAAAATCCTACAATAATACCATGTACTTACTTTTTGAGAAGTTGTGACTGGATTTTAAAAATGCATCAAGTAATAAAGCAGAAATGAAAGACACACACAGAGCATAATATGCATTATATGCCTCTTTTATTTACAGTTTACATATTCACCGTTTTTAAGATGTCATGATTCTATATCATTCACTACTATGATTCATGTTTGGATGATTTAATTGACCTAACAACCTCAGTTTAGTTATACTATAATACCAATAATGGAGAAGAAAAAAAATCTTTTGCCTGTGATTTAATGAAGAAATTATATCATTTTCATCTTACTCCTTATGCAGTGTCAAAACAGGGAGTTACTCCTCTTAGAATTTTCAGACCAATTTTCAAAACCAAACGTGTCACATTTTTCTGAGCCATTGAAGGTGAATTTCTAGAAGCCAAACATTTGAGTGGATGAAAGTCCATTACATTTGGCACATACATTCCATTGAAAGGAAAGGTTTAATATGCATTTATCAACTTTACATGGAAGCATGTGACAAATCAACAGACTAGTCTGTTTGATGAATTCATAGAATTGAACATTGAGACTTCTAAAGATAATGAAAACCATAATCAATCATTCCTTAAATTTAGCTACGAGATCTATTTCTGGAGTAGAAGACCAAAGTACAGTTAAAATATCCAGTTTATCAAAGTGGAAAAGATAATAAATGTAGAATATCAAAATCATGACTCAGATCAGCATATACAGTACAGATAACAAGATTCTTCTTGTGTAAATATTCATGCAACATCAAGAGTATGCTGATATCAACATATCTTTAATAAAAAGCGTTGGAATACATCAATTATACTAAGTGACAGATCCAAGGTTGGGGGGACTCATGCTCTGCAACAAAACCTGATTATGCATTACTTTAATACATATTAAAGGTAAAGACCAGTTTAGGAAACGCCCCTCTCTCAAAAAATGAAATTGAAGCTCTCACTACCAATCATGTGAAAGAATATGTTTTTACTAATACGTGATGATACAAATTTTGCCGGGAAACTGCCTACTAATTGATATATTTGGTAAATTATTATATCTATTGGGACCAAATAGATATCGCGCACGTGGTCGGGTAGTCCCATATACATCTTTCTGTGTACAGTGCTTGTGACTTTATCAAGACTGGGCCAAATTTCTTAATCATTTTGATGATTCCAGAACCTAGCAGTACACACCAATACTTATATGCTAGATGATCAACCTTTTCTGATCGATTCCACAACGTTTCTTTCACAATGCAATCGCATGACCAGAACTAGCCTTTATCTTTAATTTTAAAAAGGTGCCCCCTGATTGTGTTCTCCATCTGGCAGTGACTTCAGTACCCAAAAGGCACCAGAAAATCTGCTTGTCACAAAGTTTTTTTCACTTGAGCCCCCTCCAACAAGATAATCTTGGATACGCCACTTATACTGCACTAAAAAAGTGTTTCACCTGTCTCATTATTATTATTCTTTGATTATATTTGTGGATCTGCTTTTAAACAGCATGATATAATGGACTGAACAGATTTCCAGAAATTCTCAAAAGATTTCAAACTTCGCTGAAAATTATCATAATTAGAAGACTCAATTCTGTATTGATAGATCTAGTGCAAGTTAAGACATCAACTAGCAAGCTTCTTTGGCATTCCATTTTGGTTCAGTAGACTTAGTTCCTGGTCCGTCACTACCTGTGGTCCAGGTCCTACCTTGGAATGGATGATGTATTTCAGAGCTCCAGGATTTGGGTCTCGCTTCATGGCACCCTGGAGACCCTGTGCAGGAAACAGTTTAAATAATTACTGGTAAACTTCTACCTTGGCAAAATATAGTGTAACAAAAACAGATCTAGAAGAATCCATTAGTCTGCACATAGAGTTCTTCATCTCAACAATCAAGTAATATCACGGTGACAATGCCAAACCAACTCCAAGCCAATTTCAAACTGACTGATTCTTTGCCATTCAATATAATGGAGTTTTTGGTTCAGTGTGGTGTAATTGGTCTCATTGGTATGAATGAGGTATTAGTAATCAGTTTGATAGATCATGACCTCTATAGAAACCAGCCATTTTAAATATCATTAACTGTAGGATACTATTACTTGAAGACTAATTAGATTATATTTACCCTTCACATACACCCTTTATATGCGCATTTTCATACACCCTAGCACAGGATAACATGTACACTGTCATCAACAGGGTGAAATCAAAACCCAAATCTTAATATCTTGATGTTCCTGATTCCCAATGTGAGGGTATACTTCAGGGAGATTCTGAAGGCATAGTTACTCCTTGCTTGCTTTGTCTGTTCTAAACATTGTCAATCAAAGTTTTCCATCTACTTCCATCCAAGGGAATGGCAGAGAGAGACCATTGACTATCTTGTGCACCATCCCCAATGTCTCCTAATATCATTCAGTAGTACTAACCTGAGGTATATCATGAATACGACTATCCAGTCCTCTGATGTACTCCTTGTTATCTTGAGAAGGAGGAAGCTATGATGGATGAGAGATAGCACCTCACTGACATTCTCCTCAAGGACGTACAATACAGCATTGGGACCCGCATCAAAGGTGTAGCATGCCTACAGACACGCAAGTTAAAATGTCAATGTCATAAAAGTATCACAATTTGGTAGTCGGAACACAAATGTGTATGTGTTGGTGCTTTTCAGATATCATCTATTGAGAGCCAGAAGGGTGTAACCTCATTAACATAGAGTGAACACCTTTCTGGCTCTGAGGATGTGATGTTTGGTAATTCACAAGTTTAGTTAGCATCTAGCAAAGTGTAGTTCCACTGCTATGAACTTATATAATATTGGAACGAGCAAAGAAAAAAGTTGTTTATCCAGCAAGAGAGAGCCTATAAACTTTGTAAAAGTGTGGAGCACCAGGAGTGTCGAATCTGACAGTCATGAGTGTTATAAAAGAACCCAATATTATAGTTAAACATTACAGGAAGAAAATCTTTAGTGTGAAAGCAGAATAGTTGCTCTTTACTCTCACATATCCCTGTGTAACGCATGCCGAAACTGGATGAAATCATTTCCTAACCTCTGACTACTTCATCTCTTAATGTGGGAATGAGCATCATACCTTAGTTTCTCCATGGAATGAGTTGTAATCATGAACCATCTGTACAATCGACCTTGAAGTGTCATTCATGTAGGATATAGGTGGGTAGGTGTCTAGGCACACAGCATGCATCTGGTTACTGTCCTGTAATATAAGGTCAAAGGTCATATTGTGTGGACTTGATAATGGGAGGTGCTGTGGAAATTTGGATCCCTGTCCTGATTTCATCATCATCATCATCATCGTGATACGAGGAGAGGTTGATCCTATAATCCTTGGTCACTTCTTCAGGGTTGGTTATGTCTCCAATCGATGGGTAATCAATGTCTGATTTGCAACAACAGATTGGTTCTTTGTTGAGCAGAGACATAATAACAGAGATTAGATGGCCTGAATGAACTATGAACCCGGTGGTTTGAAATGCAAATTACAACACATTAAAAAAAATATATACTAAGTAAGGAAGGCAGGGGGAGACAAAGAGATAAGGATCTTTGCAAGAACAGGTGGTGGTGCAGTTGTCTATAACAGTAAAATGCTGCAATGAATATGTGACAGCATAAAAATATTGAAATACATGGTTGTCAATTATGCTTTTCGGCAAAGGCATTAATTATCTCTAAATATAAACAATATGATAAACACATCCATAAAAACATATAAGATTTACAAATTTTTAACATAATTGAAAACAGACGATGTGCAATATCTTTTTATGTAGCCAATGTATTGCAGTGTAGAAAATATGGCTACAATGGATATTTCTGAATTTCATGTACTTCTGTATTGTTAACATCATATATATTTGATTGAATTGAGAGATAAAGTTACCTTCATAGTAAGTTCAGCGAATGTCCTGTAATCCCTGTCCTTGATAGCTTTCCGCATAGTCTCCATGTACCCTGGTATTAATGTCACCCTGTGCTGAAGGAGTTCACTTGTCTTTACAGTGGTCTGCATACCAGCAGTGCTACTCGTGTGTTTCTTCTGATCACTAACCTATGACGGGACACAAAACATGATTTTGTTAATACTTTGATCATTAATATTTGCTTTCATCAATTTTGCAGACTGTCAAAATATTTTATATAACTGAGAGAACAATTAATTGTGTAAGAACTCATGAAGGATAAATGAGGATTGTTATCTACTTCTAAAATTAATGATCATGTGACTGTGTGGCCATCAAATGATTTCCTTTATTGGAGATATAATACAAATTATACTTAAGATTTTGAAACTTCCAAGTAAGCATGGTGATATTGATAAGTGACCAATATTCACTACCAAGAAAGTAGTTCTTGTCTACCACTTGTTGGGCTATATACTTTCACTACTGCCCCCAACCCCTTCCTGATCCACACCCACACCCAGTCCAAAACCCACCTCATGTTTCTAACCATGATGATGTGAATTAAAAGACCAATACTTACTACCAGTATAAGAATCCTCATCTCTGGCCAGTAGTTCTCGTCTACCACCTGTTGGGCTATACTATCACTACCACAGCTAGACTGCCCATCCAGCCACTCCACAAAGCCTCCATACATACTTCTGCAAGCGCTGCCTGAGCCCTGACGTGCTATGTCAGAAACATTCCCCTGGACACCATACACTTGTGCTAGGGTGGCAACTGTAAAAGGTTCAGAGAAAGTAGTCCATTACTTATGTAAAGTAAAGCATATAAGGGATTGAACATTACTTTTGCGAACTACTGAATATATAAAGGTAGTTATTTAAAATTAATCCAGGAAATAAACGATACAGACAGTTATATCATATAATGAAACACAAGGAAAATGATTTACTTAGTACTCATTCTTCAGGATTTATAAAGGAAGAGAATAATCTTTTCTTTGTAAGACATTCCCAAGCATGTTGCATGATAACTTTGTAGCCAGATATCATCTAAAACACACCTATCACCTATACTTTCTAATATTAGAGCTAACCTGTTGAATAAGCAAGAATGTCCAATGATAAAAGAGAGAAAGACAGAGAGAGAGAGAGAGAGAGAGAGAGAGAGAGTGTGTGTGAGAAAACGAGAAAGATATGGGAATTAGTGAGAAGAACAGCATAGAAAAATAACTTGAAAGAGAGGGGGAATGAGAAGGAAAGAGGTGGGGAGATAGGCATAGCGTACATGAGAGAGAGAGAGAGAGCGAGAGAGAGAGACAGAATAAGAAAGAGAATAACATTGGCAATAATGACAAAAGACCAACAAAACAAAGAAGAAGATGAGATAAGGAAGAAGGCTTCCTTGACAATGTTTTTTCAAAGAGAGAGTCAGAGAGGAGTAAGAAGAGAGCTTGTATCTTACCAAGGCATGCATATCCAGCTGCAGATGATGCTAAACCAGCTGCAGTAGGAAAGTTATTCTCAGAACAGATATGAAGCTTCCAATCCTCAGGGTAAGATACATCATCTGATATCTTCCTTTTTCGAGCTCTTTTCCTGACTAGAAAAACAAACAAACATATATACTAGACAATATACATATTGAATATATAATAATAATAATAATATCTTGATAATGATTTTCAGTCATAATCTTTGGCTGAAAAATGAAATAGTGCTTCATAGAGCATTTACTACTGCCTTGTCATTGTTTTTTTTTTTGGGGGGGGGGCAATTACATGGGTTTCAGTGAAAGAAAAGGATTCCACATGATATGCATCTCATGTACAGCACAATATAAACTCCTTTGTTGCATATTCATTACATGATAAAATATTAAAAACAGAAAAGGAAAGTTCTAAATGAACTGTAATTGGACTTTTTGTTATTGCGAGGTAGGGGGTGGGGGTAGTGGTTATCACTATACTAAAGGATGGGTCAAGCATCAAACTTACTCTCTTGCAAGCAGGTTTTCACTCTTGGGTTCTCTAAAGATTGTTCCCTGGAAATCAAGCAAAATTCATTGTTCACCATTTAATACAAACAATTTACAGAAATTGTTATAACAAGAAGAAATGTCATAACATTTAATCACATCAATTATAGCATCCACAATTAACATAAGACTAAGAGAAGACAAAAATGACTAGGCCAACTGTGTTAATACTTTAGAACTGTAAAAAAAAAAATGCTTTTGTTATAAGCCATTAAATTCATCTTCCTACTGCATGGTATTTTAGTATCATATTTCAAGTTCATTTCTTGAGCGCTAATATATTGCTGTAACCTGAATAAGCAACTTATATGGATTCATCCTGCTTGAACAGAGGATCAATGTTTCTTGTAGATCTATTTTCCCCCTAGTGTGATGATTGATGACTATGTTGATAACTCGTTACAGCATTTTTTGTCAGAATTTTAAAATGATTTCTCTATTTTTCTCATGACCCACACAATAACTGTACTTAGACTAACCATCTTTGCAAGGCTTTCATATTACAGAAAAACTTCCTCCATAAAAAAAAGTTTCACATTTTCGCCAAGTCCTATGCTCCAATCTATATAAAAATCTACTGTAATCTCAAATGCAGTTATTTGTAACTTTATACAAAAGATCCCTAGGTCATACTTACTTCCCGTTGAGCCAGAGTCTATCTTCAGGGAAGTGTTTGCTGCCAGCTATAGATGTTGTGGTGCATAGTTGATCAATATGAAGGGTAGCACTCAAAGAGGAATTCACAGGAAGTATTAACTTCTCATCTCGTTTGCCCCCTTACAAGACAGAAAGGATATGAAATACCGGTAGTATATAAATTACAATGAAATAATATCAATAAGCAGAGGAACCACCAATCATATTTGCAAATTTCAGTGCACAAATGTTTAAAGAGTGGCTGATTACTTTTCTGTTCTAAAAAATCATCAATCTCAGACTCTCTCTAGTAGTTAGTTGGCTGGGTTTTTTTCATGAAATAAACTCCATGACAGGCATATCTTTGTCCGCAACCTACAGAGATGTCAGGAAGCGGACAACCTGTTTCACAAACCATGATCAGTGACAAATTAATTATTTCGATACTATTGGCTAAAAATATATAGTCTTTGCCACAATCTGTCAGATTTTATACTGAATAACCAAAATAGATTATGAGGCTTAATTTCACTCACACCATTTGTTAAAGTGAAAATCTAAGTTAGTGGTAGCACAAATGATACAAACATCCAATTTGCATGAAAACATGTGTTACAAATGATATGATATGTACGAATGTATCAAATTGATGAAACTTGAGGTTGTTTTGGCGACTAGCGAATGGAAATTTGCAAGTAAGAGGATACCATAACTCATAACCGATCGAAAGAAGACCCATAGACTCATAGTGTTAACATTTATTTATCAAATAACTGTTTGATATGATTTGTATCAATGTTATGCTAAAAAATGGAAACTATCCTTAGAAATACCTACACGAAAAATGTCGTCATTTACACGGGTCTGTAATTAATTACAAACTGGATAATCTTTGGCGACTTTTCTATGGTAGACCGAGGTATGGACAAATATCACTTATCAATTTACTTGTTAAGGCATTAAAACCTTATAAGAACAGTTTATAAATAATGCTTTTATATTAATTATTATTAACATAAAAAGAACTGACTAGTTAAATGAGAGCTTGAAGAATGAAGATCAAGAAATAAGTTTTTAAATAAATCATTTAAATGTCAATTTTCATTTTTTTGCTGCCAATAGACTAAGTGTTAGACTATAACTTAAAGTTGCCTTGAGATGGCATTCTAAAAAGATATGACATGTTTGGATTCGAGACAAGTTTCTTGTCGCGGAAGTTGTCGCTCATCTTGGCAAAGACAATTTTGTCAAACACTTTGCGGACAAGTTCAGCGACAGCGGCGAGATGCATGTAGTTGATCTTGTAGTCATGACAGTTACGAGAAACGACCCCCTGCATATTAATTTTAGAATTAGATCTAGTCTAGAATTACAAAAAAAACACTTTTGACTTAGGCCTAAATTGTTAAAAAAAAAAAGTGAAACTCATGACCAACCTGACAAACTCATCAAAATGCATTATTAATAATATTAATTTTGCAGAATTAGAATATGTTCTCCTTTTCCTTCTCGATACCCCCTTCTTCTTCCTACCCCTCTCTTCCTCCTCCTCCCCTCCCCTCCTCTAGCTCTAGCTCCTCCCGATCCCCCCTGGCGCTGGCCTTCTCCAAATCCGCGGGCCGCCGAACGGAAAAAGGCCGGTATCTGTACCGGGACAGGCCGGCGAGATTGAGGATGTGACGGACGCCGCCGAACCTGTCCTCATCCGCATTCTCATTTCGATCTCTTACACACAAATAAACCTAGCATTATCCAACCTAAGAACAGAAACACACAAACATTAATCAAGATAGGTCATAGGTCTACTTACAATATTTAATTACAGCGATATTAATTGGGGCTTTACAAGTCACCGTCTTTGCGATTTCCATGTCTGTATTTTTTCCAAATTGTAATGCAGCGAACATGTACATGTAGGCGGGGCTAGATATATGGTACGATCGCGTGAAACGACAATTCCTATTGGACAAAGAATAACTTTCGTCCAATTAAAATCTTCATATTAAAATATAATTCAAGATGGCAGCCTCCATGTGCAAAAACGTGACCATGTTGACAGCACCCAGATCTTATTGTTTCAAGCACATCTTGTCTCGTCAGGAAAGGAGACTGTTATTACAAAGGGTAATTCATACGATAAACCAAATATATAATTTTCCTAAGGCTAAGCAATGAAATTCAGTGAAATACAATCTGATATTTAATGTGTGGTCCCACAAGTTGGGAATGGTGTAGGGCCTAACCAGCGTTTGGGACTGCTCAGCTCAGTGCTTGTGAACCATCAGATCAGAGGGTTGTTTCACAAAACCAGCTCCGTGTGACATGACAGGTATATCTTTGTCCGTAACGTACTACGGCGACGTCAGGAAGCAGACAACCTGTTACACAAAACCATGATAAGCGTCATGCGTCAATTCATGATTTTGATACTATCTGCTAGATAATAAAGTATTCGGCTTCGAACTTCGCCACGATCCATCATATTTAATATTTTATCCTGATCGAATTACCAAAAAGGGTTATGACTCATGAGGCTCAATTTCACTCAAACTGTTTGAAACAGTAAATATCTAAGAGAGTGGTAGCACAAATGAAATAAACAATCAATTTGCATAATCTGTTAATATCGAAATGACTTCTAATAATTTACAAAATTGAGGAAACTAATTGAGCTTGAGGTTGTTTTTGCGAAGAACGAATCATAATTTGCAAGTAAGCACACCATGCACCAGCAACACATAGTGGTCAATGCTAATGCGTATGCAAGTAAGAGGATATCATATCTTATATTTTTAAGAAAAATAATAAAAAAATAGTTTTTATTACTCGTAATTTTAACATTTATTTATCAAATATTTATGTGATAGGATTTATATCAAGGTTGTGCTTGAAAATTGAAAATAATAGAGTAGAGAAATGCCTACTCGAAAATTGTCGTCATTCTCATGGGTGTGTTAATACTTACTGTTCAATCTTCTGTGACTTTTGTATGGTAAACCAATGTATACATGGACTAATAATTTTTATCTTATTGAGTTGTTAAGGGCATTAAAAATGTTATAAGAACAGTTTGTATGCTTGTTTAATGCTTTTATATGAACATCAATAAGAATTGTTCAATAAAATGAGAGCTCAAAGATAAATACATCAGTTCTAAAATAAATGTTGGTCTTCATTTTTGCTGCCAATAGACTACTTTAAAGTTAATTTGAGATGGGGTTCTAAAAAGATATGACAGCTAGTTTGGAGTTGGGACAAGCCTCTTAGCAGGGAAGTAATTATCACTCGTCTTGGCAAAGAGTAAGACGGTTTTGTGAAACACATATTGGACAAGTAGAGCGACAGCGTCAAGATGTTGTTGATCTTGTACTTATGACGGTTTTGTGAAACGACTCCTTGATGATGGCTTGATACCTGGATTTGTACTGTCATGACTGTGGTCTGTAGACTAGATCTGATTGAACTTGAAGATTGTGTTTTTATGTTTATTTTGGTCACTCATCCAATTTACAATGTTGACTGTTTGGTCTTTGCTGTACCTTATGGCATGTCTTTTTGAATTTTGAATTGACCTCAATCAAAATTGAATATACCTTGATCAAGATTCATCGTTTATGCAGAGTATAATCCTTCTTTTAGACAGTCTTACTTTTTACTTTTCTTGATATATTCTTCCTGGAACTTGGCTGGAAGGTTCATAGATAAGATATTCATAAATCTATTTATTCTTGGAATCTATATAAGGGACCTAGCTAGTTACGGGAAGGGTTATTTTTTCCACCACCCCTTGGGTGCCAGGGGAGGGGGCCCATCTTCTTCTTTTTTTTTTAAAGGGTGTTTTTACCTGGTTTTTTTTGCTAGGGGAGGGGCCCAGGCCCCCCGGCCCCCCCTGGATCCGCCACTGAATATGGTGTCTTTTTTTCTTTGAACTCACCCAGGTCTTGTCTACTCTCCGTGAAGAAAAACCTGAATCCAAAGATGGCAAAACTAACTGGTCTTTGGATACCCAGGCTACAAGTCACCGCCGTCATGCTGGAGTACGACAGCTGAAAGCCATCAAGCTACCTGAAGAACTCTCAAACAACATTGCATCCGTCATAGAAGGTGCACAGTAAAGTCATGAATATGTAGCTTCAGTCTCACTTATCTTCAGAGATATGATTCTAGAATACCTCGTTAAAATTACAATCCCTAGGTTCTAAGAAAAAATGAATCTGAAAGTGACAGACATATACAGATAGACAATGGCAATTCTAGTAGCAGCTAGCATGAAAGATATGCAGTTATAGAAATCCATGTCATGGCCAATAATTAGACAAGACAATATGTTTATTGACAATGCATATGAATAAAACTTGGTGAAAATGTACCAAGCCAGTACATATGAATCTTTATGATATTATCAGCAAAAGATCAAAAGTTATTTAAATGTTCATGATTTTCCAAAATTCAATTGATTATGCCCTTGTAATTTTGAATAATGAATATCTAGACTGTATTTAACATTTATGGGAGGGGGAGCTGAACAATTCTAAAATTGATTTAAACATGGAGTTTAAATATAAAGCACGGCAAAGGAAAAGCAAAAAGAAAGAATGACTAGAACCATGTCTTTGTTTCCTTTAGGTCTGACCATTCGTAACCTTATTCCTGAAGCAACCAGACTGTCTAACTACCTGGACAGTCGTAAGAGACCTGTAGAAGAATCTGAATTGAGAGCAGCAGCTAGGCACTTCTCTGAGGACATTGGACTAGAAGGTGGGTCGGTGTACTTGGTCTTGTTATGCTACGTTTTAAATTCAGAGCACTTTGATGGTATATCTTACGATATTTATAATGCAAGGAACCAATAGGCAGTGACTCATGTTAATGGATAAGAGAGGCATAGTCTGTTTGAAGCATCAGATTTCGAATGTCTCTATAGTTCTTTGAAGTGGAACTAAGATTGGTTTCCCTAAAATATATACCGGTATATGTATGCTTTCCTCATTCACACAAAGTACTAACTTTGGTTGCGTATGGACACAAAGGAGATTTTAACAATGGACCACTTCATCATATATTATATATCTATGGTCTTTTATGGAGGGGATGGTGTCTCTCTCTCTCTGAATGTAGATGAGATTCCCATAGTATTGTGCCTGTGGACCTGGTATTGTTGCATACATGTATCAAAGGGAACACTATGAATTAGATTTTGTTCATATTGTATGGTGCGATATAGGTGTACCGGTACATCATAGAGCCTCCACCATTAGTATTTTTAGAAGGGTATGTTTGTTTCTGTTTCTCCTACCATACTACTTGTATATAGACGTAGATGCTGATGATGTCAACAACCAGTCATTTCCTCCAGAGAGCAGAAGAAAGATGCAACATGTGGTGAGAAACCTGAGAAAAAACCTCTATAAATGGCAGTCAATCAAGTAAGTTTGTGTAGATGTCCACTGATGCAAGAAGTATGAATGTTTAAAAAAAAAATCATGTTATTCCTTAGTGCAACTTGTTATTAGCATTTATTCTCTTATCAAGTAATGAGGACATAATCAATTCCCCTAAATATGTATCCTATATCTAGATCTGTTATAAACTGTGAAGATATTTCATTTGTGGCTTGCTTTTTGTGTGTGTGTGTGGGGGGGGGGGTATATATTTTGTTTTTATATCCATAACTTAGAGGAACTAGATGAAGTTTCAATTCCTTTAATTTTGTTATTGTTCATTTCCCCCAATGCTAGCTATGATGATGTAAAGAGCTTAGCATACATGCTTGCAAGGATGCCACCTAACTATGCTGTATTGTACAGAGTTCTAAATGAGGTATGTAGAATCTTTGTCTTCTCCATTCTAACCATTATAAGGGATTCAATGTGTATGTAACTTAAACATGATGTATGTATTTTGATAGTTCTAAGAAGTAGCAAGAAAACCACCAATGGGAAATTGGGAATAAGAATTGTAGGAATGATAGTCATGCAAGTGCTTGTGTTGGCCTTGGCCTGTTCCATCATACATTCCCTGAATATGGCATTTCGTGATCATTTTATGCACTTTCGCAGTCCTCTGTCCACATATGCTTCCAAGGCCTCAGTTGCTCTTGAAACACTGATGCAGGTTACAAGACTCCTTCCCCCAGGTGTAGTGCACTAGGTAGGCTCCCTAAGTTAAAATGTAGTAGCATATAGTTTAGTGTTTTGATTATATGTTCCACCCGTTTTAATGATAATAGGTCCATTTATATAGCGCAGCTACTACATGAATATACTCTACTGCGCTTAAGACAAGTATCATATTATATCCCCGGCTGTAGCTGAGCTGTCATAATAAGGTGCTAAAGAATTCAAGCGATTTCTTCCTACTGAGTACCCATTTACTTCACCTGGGTGGAGAGTGGCAAATGTAGATTAATGTCTTGCCAAAGGGCATTAGTGCTGCGAGAGGACTCGAACCATGAACCATGTGATCCACGGTATGGTGACGTATCCACTAGACCACTACACCTCACACAGATGAGAATGATATTAGGGTTAGAGAACACCAAAGTGTAACTAATTTTACTGTTTTTTGTATGTTAGATCAAACAAGGGGATCCAGGATACCATCCTTCAAGCATCCTTGATTTTGGATCTGGGCTTGGAACTACAACCTGGTAAGTTGATGAGGCATTTTTAGGTAATTATATACCTTTCCTTTAAATTAAAATGGTATCACAGGTTGAAAAAACCTTAACACCAGGGTTCTTGCCAGGCTCATACAAAGTGTGGGGGTATCAGAAAGAGAAATACCAAAGGTAAATCTCCCTAAAAAAGAATATTAACCTAGACAAGAAATATGTCAGTGTACATTATACCTGCAAGATTGCTTCAGTCCTCTCAACCCCCTGGATAAAACAAGGCTGCTTAACTTAATTTGGACCATGGTAAACAAAATTTCGCAGAGAAACCCTTGCTGATAAGCTCTTCTATAATTTATGTAATTCCAGATTTACATTTTTATATTGATATACCAATTTTATTCCAGGGCAGCTCACAGTGTATGGGGTGATGCAATCAAAGAGTATTACATGGTAGAGGTTTCCAAGGCGATGCATCAACTCTCAGAGAGATTACTGCGGGTGGAGCCAGGCAAGGATGAGCTCCTCATTCCAAATGTCTACTTCAGGTTCTTCATGCCAGTCTCTCTCAGGGTAAGTTAGAATGTGCTGTGAATGTTGATTAGATGCTTGATTGTTTGATTATAACCCTCTTTAATGGTTGCTCTGATAGCTGCCTTACAAAATGGGTGTGACTGATGTTGATTATAGAACAAAATGTGAGGAATAGGTCTTAATCTGGTAGGTTAACAATGCTTGCAATCTGTAAACATTTCATGAGATATCATTTCACCATTACAGCTTGTTATTGTACCTCTTTTAAGTTGAATGACAAAGTCCAAAATGTAAACAAGATGATCAAGAAAAAAAAAAATATATATATATATATATATCATTTGTAGGTAACTGGGTGCATTTTTATACTAATCACACTGGTATCTAGCAAACAGATTAAGACTTATAAAAGATAAAAAATATGCATAATGCATCAACAAAAGAATATTTGTTATAAATGTTACCAGGAATGTTTAATATGTGCCTTATAAAGTAATCTTCATTACCATATTTAACATTATTATCAATATCAAGTCTGTGCAAGTCTTAAAAATATGGATATGTTCTGATCTGCTTGCATGGTGTTTCATATCTATTAAAGCTTTATGTTAAAAAAAAAAAATGCATTTTACATATCAACCAGTTACTACAATTCTATTCCACTCAGGCAAGATACAGCATGACAGTGTCAGCATACTCCCTGCTAGAGCTGCCTTCGTTCCAAGACAGAGTCAACTCTGTACGGTCGCTATGGAGACTAACTGATGATTATCTAGTCCTGATAGAGAATGGTAGCTATGAGAGCTACCTGGCTCTCATGGAAGCGAGGGATGCTATACTCATGGTAACTCAAGAATTTAAAGATGTCTTGATATTGGTTGTTCATTGTTGTAATGACTTTAGCCTCGGAATCTAAAGTGGGTCAGACTACCATCAGATTTGAGGTAGCTTTTGATTTGACTTGACTCAGAGATCTGACTTCTGTTTACTTGATTTAGAGTCCAATTACTCAAGTCAGGAAGTTGCATAAGTTTGGATTCTTGAGGAAAAAGTTGTAAGCAGAAGAGATTAGAATGGACCTTACTTGAAACTCAACTTGTCTGAACTCAGTTACAACACTTTCAATTGGTAACATTCACATTCTGATTCAAAGACATATTCTTGTAGTCAGTACTGGTAATCATATTTTGAGATTTAGACTGTAACAGAAATGTGGTACAAGAAGGACAATGTTATTGATTGGATACTCAATCTTTAATCTGTAAACCTATAAATATTACATAGTTGTAGTAATTCTTGCATTTTCTTGTACTCTGCTCATTTTCTCTTTCATTTTCTTTATTTCTTCTTCTCTTTCTCTCTTTTGTCTATTTCTCTCTCTTCTTCCATTCTTTCTCTTTGTTTTTCTCCTCTTCATATTATTCTTTCATTCATCAGGAGAGCCAGGATCAGTCTGAAGACAGCTCTAATGCAGAAGAACTGGAGAACAGGTTTCCTGACAGACTCAAACCTCAGATTGACCGACAAGGTGGTCATGTATTTGCACCAGTAAGTTGACACTGCATTACTATAGTATTGTCACAATGGTGGGGATATAATGTGCTGCATTTATTGTCATTAAAATTATACATTTGAAAGGAAAGGGCAAGGTAGGAAGAGGAGATAATCTAGTTTAAAAAAAGGCAAATTGCTCGGAGGTAACACAGTCTGGTTTTGGTTCTTTATTTGTGCATGAATTGTACATGAATCTAATCAAAATATGTTGAAAAAAATGATCAAATTTTTCATGAATCATCAGTGTTCCCTTTGTCAGTTGGGAAATTTGAAGTATGCATTACCAGCAATAGATGTATAATTTCTTAAAGGAAACTTCATCCCAAAGAATAAGTGTAGGTATTCTGAAAAATGAGATGTATTCCTGCCCTTTGATGTACAATATTCCTTACGAAAATGAACAAGAGATATATAAATGAAGATATTCTTGGCATGATGTGATGTCTTTTCACATGACATGGGCACAGCCATTTTCTTGAAAATGTTAACTATCAGTTAAGGTGGTACATGTATCATGCACCAAGTTTTAGTTGGAAAGACTTTTTAAATCAATAACAAAACCTTTAATGTTCAATGAGGAAAAACTCATAGCTGAGAAGATAGAAATTATATTTGGTGAAAAATATATAACAGGGGAACAATTGTGACTAATTCATTTAAAAATACTAAAATATAGCAGTTAACAAATCTTTTTCACTTATGAGAACCCTTCACCCCAGAAGAGCACCAACTTATTTATGCAATTTGCGTTCTGGCAATTGTAGTACAAAGGGTAATAGCAGGTAAATGTAAGGGTTCATCACCACACATACCTGGGAAGGAAGCATCCATAAATTTGAATACATTTGCTTGATAAACGACTTCACATAGTACGTCACGTTATCAAGGAAATGGCGATGCCCATGTCGTGCTGAGAAATGGTACATTATTCTTGCTTTATGCCTCTCTCATACACTTTGGTTGGGAATCTAGTAGATTAATGGGCAAGAATATAATAAATCTCTCAGAATAAGTAAAGTTATTTCTTTGGTTGAGGTTTCCTTTAAAGTCATATCGTGTCCAGATCAGTACCTGCATGATTAAAAATGAACTCTCGTTTCTTCTGACAGTGCCCTCATGACCAGCCATGCCCTAGACTACAGGAAGGCAGTGGTATACCCTGTAACTTTGAGCAATCCTATCATCCTCTGACTCAATTTATTGGGAAAAGGTCAGCCATGGTCAACACAGAAAGATTCACATACATGGTACTCAAGAAGGGCTCCAAAACTAACAAACACAGTAAGTTGTATATGCAGTAAGTGTTCATGTACTGTACCATTTCAAGGTCTAATGTACTCACACTGACTTGACAATTTTTTACTCAGTTCTATTCTGCATGATGTTTATGTAACAATGTTTATTTGAATGAAATTCTTGAAGTGTAGGGAACAATCTCGTAACCCATGAAGTTAAATTATAGTCACAAAATTGTGTAGTTCTGAGTGTTTAAAGTATAGCTTATTTAGTCAAAATTTCTTCTTTTGTATGTTTTAACTTTCTACAAGTGTACCACTTGACTTTTTTCATTTAAAATGTACTTATATACACTGTAGGTCTTAATTCTACTTAAAAAATGAAATCAAGGCTGGGTCAAGATCAGTCTAAGTCAAGTACAACAAAGGCACTTAGAGCTTGCCTGAGTTGTGCGCTGTAAGATTTGACTTTGACAGAACATAAAGGATTCACTGACCTTATTGTTTCAGATTGGCCCAGAGTTGTTAAACCAGTGCTCAAGAAGTCCCGTCATATAATTTGTCGTCTCTGTTGCAATGATGGGAGTCTCGGAGAGGCCGTGTTCACCAAAGCAAAGCACAGCAAGTCAGTAATATGTTCAGATCAATTAGATATGAGAGCGAGATTGTCTTGAATGTTTCTATTGTAAATACTAAAGGATGGATTCTGTGACATAGTGTTTGCCTAATAAATCAAATTGTTTCCTTTAACCTTATGGCACTTTAAGTTAATGTCGACTTTTTGCAATCAACTTTAATAGAGAATGGCCTGTGTATGCCCTGTTATGGCTGTTAGTGTCGCCAAACATGAAAAAGACAGAATTGAGGTTAAGCTGGAAAATACTAGATGCACTATACCTTGTAGACAACAACACTATATAGTTGTATTTGGAGTGCTTTTAGTGAACAAAATAAGGTTATTTGCTATTGTGCTAGAAATTCTTGCTTGGTTGTCATTCTTACTTTTACCAGAATGATGGGTTATTAATATAAATTGTTGATTCTTCTCGTGAAAAAATTCTATATAGTCTACATGTAATCATTTCTGAAGGATCACATTTCTGAAGGATCACATTTCTGGTGGAATAGCTGTGCATATGGTCGAGTTTTCTTTTCAATGAGTGCATGTTGTTTATATTTCCTGTATTACCAATCATTTCTTTTCCTTTCTCATCTCTGTACCTTGATCAGAGACATGTATCGGTGTGCTAGATATACCAACTGGGGTGATATGCTACCAGCTACACAGAATGAGATCACTGACACAGATAGAGATGGCTGAATGTTGCTCTATGACTGATAATCATCAATCAAATGGAACAGAGTCAGACTGTTAGGAAATATACCTGCTAGCATGACATAGGTGAATGGTATGGCTACAGTTGATAACTTTCTTCAAATGCAGCAGTTTGACTATGCCAGCTGGTATGAAGTATAGTGATTAGCTGAATAGTGCTATATGGCCAATAATCTACTTTCCAATGCTGCAGAGTTGGACGGTGAGGAACCGTGCCGATAACAGCCGACTACTCTACAGTTGATAATCTTCTTCATATTCAGTGTAATCAGACAATGACCGATTATGCCAGCTAGCTTTAAGAGCTAGAGAACAATGATATGTAAACTATGTTCATCAACTCAATTTATCATGATGAAAAAGGTTATTAAAGGCCAGGTTCATTGAAATTTGGAAAAAAGGCAAATCACACCTCTACAGATTGCTGAGAACATTAACAAAATGACTAAAGTACTTTTAAAGCCCTCACTATTGTGAGGAATAAATTAATTGCAATTTTGATACCCTTTCCAAAACCCACTCACAAAGTGAAATGACGGCGTTATTTACATGCGATAAAATGACGTCACATTATGAACAACCTACAATCACACATTCGGGACAATGTTGGATACCCATTGCAATTTTAGATATGGGTTAACGTTGTTTGTATATTTACCGCCAGTTGTGATATTTCCTTTATTTTAGGCACTTTGAATGAGATACACTGAATAAATAATACTTTCTACAAATGTGTATTCGATTTTTATGTTATTTACCGTCACATTTGACCATAAAAATCGGAAAATAATCACATATTCTGAGGGCAGCTCAGCGTGTATGTGTCGGATCTGGGAGTGCCTAGGACATTTTGCATGCTGAACTAACGACTCTTCTGGGGCAAAATATGCGACAAGTTTACATATAATTGTCCAAATATTCATTACGAAAATGTCTGATTAGGCCGATTAGTTTAGATTTTTGATAGATAAATGGGGAAAGTAGAAGTCGAGAGAGTCCGGTTCGCGATTCACAGCTAGCTCGATCAAGCGCCGGGCCGGCTGGCCTGGCTGTGATATGCGGGCTCAAGACATGTAGATACGCAGCGACTGCGGCTGCCCGACAGCTTGTGCTTGTCCATCGACTTCGGCAAAATCTTCCAGATCTTCTTCTAGGTCTAGATCTCCCAAATCTCCATTGTCGTTGTCGCTGTCCGAGGTACTTCCTTCTTCTATCTCCTCAAAACTCAAATCAAGTATGTTTTCGTCCATATCGATATTTTCAGGGTGACTTTGATGAAGGTAAACAACGTTGGGTAAGAATGGGTACGGTCCTCAAGAGTCAATGCAATACATGTGAATTGCACGCAAACTGCATCGCGCACCGATCAGGTGAGCGGCCCATTGTATTAATTGTTCATTGTGCTACGTCACTCAAAAATCAGCTGACTTACGATGTTTTCGGGTCTCGAGTGGGGTGATATTTCGTCAAGTTTAATCAACTTTTATAATTTTCGCACAAATTTACAAGTTACACAAATGTGATAGTTTTACTCAGTGTAATGTTCTGATTACAATGATACCAAATTCAGTCGATTTCAAAATCAATGAACCTGGCCTTTAAACATTCTCTATCATATGTAAATGTCTTCCTGTCATACAAAAAAGTGCATCTGATGGCTGAATGAAAAGTAAAAATTATTTGCAATTTGAATGATCATATCATGTTGAGATATTACTCAGGCTAAATAATGGCTATTAATATATTTATCCATCTGCCTCATCATGATTTATAAACAAGAATAAGTTTAATTTTCTTTTAGTAAAGAATATTGCTGTATGTGTTTGTATAGAGGAAATAACACAGATGATGAATACAAGCAGAAAATATATACATGTATGGTTTCAAATGATTGAGGTTATCCTGTATTCATATGTTCTGAATATATCAGTAAATGAAAGGAAAATTAATCTTTTTACTAGTTTGATTTGTGATCTCGTAAGGTTTATGGGTTTTATCAAGGCCTTAGAAATTAAAAAGATTGCAGGAACTGCTTTCATGACTTGCATAGTCTTCTCATGCCAGCCATATGCATGTATGTTGTTACACCAGTCATTTCTAGTATCAAGATGCAGGGAGTTGTCTAAGGCTTGTCATTGGGCAGTGTTCCAACTGGTCTGATCTCCTACTAGCGCCGGTAAGGCTGCCTTCCCAACAGAAAAGCTCATAATGAAATAAAATTACCACGCCTAGACCAAAATACCAGGAACAAGTTATTTTATCAAAATTCCATATTCAAGTTCACTGCATTTCTTCTGATATCTAATTGTAGTTCAGTTTTAAGGTGTGCAGAGGGTTTGCATAGTATTCGATTCATTTTTCAGGCTGCATCCATAGTTTTATTCTTACTTTCTATTGTGTACATATGAAGATCGATCTCAAAACATACACACATGCTTTCACATATAACATGAACTTACATGCAGGAAATATCTATAACAATTTCTGCCTGTGCACTGCACCCTATTACACTAAATCATAAAACATATTCAAAACAGAAAAATGGTAATTTTCCATCTGTGAATTCGAGACACCAGAATATGCCTGTTTAGCTTGCAATGAAATCGGTATAGTTTGTATATAGGTGCAGAGAATCCGAAACAACAGTAATGTATTTGTGGTTCCATTTGAATTCTAATGTGTGGTGCATTCCTGGTCTTCAACTTTTTTGTTTGTTCTGGAATCACTAAAACAACATTGGTAGGCTAGATAATGTCAAAATATCCCTTTTGACAATACAGAAATGCCCTTCAGCTCCTATAAAACACATTTTCCTCTATCTTTAGTAATCACAAGATATAAAAATGATACACTTGAGAAACAGTAGCTTGATGTTCTATGAACATATAACATTTATTTGCATCGTAATAGATATGGTTACCATAGCTAGTTACATCAAGTGCTTATGCGACCACTGTACATGATACTTTTTACATAATTTATGTAATATTGATACAATCAAATCATTCATTAAATTCTCATCAAATTTTCTCTATATCAAAAATACTTTTCACAAAGCCTCAATCTTGTCTCTTCAACTTCTTAAGCAAGACACTTGTGGTAAACACATCGTCATGGTGATATTTACTTCGCAGAAATGAGGCTTCATTTTCATATTCTCATACCAGACAGAAAGGGCAGACTAAGATTCTGGGGGCAAGAGGATCATTTCTCGGAAAATAGAATGTTAAATTGTTTCCCATGTGATGTGATGTTACGATTTCATAATGGGGGGAAAAAAACAAGAAAAGGACATAAATGCCATCTGGTCTTTCTCGAAGAACTTATTTCCTCAAATTTTTTGTGTGCAAATTTTAGAAAATTCTTAGCTAAAAGTCACATAAAGAAAGGTATTTCATAAATACACCATTGTTACATAAATTTTGGACCATACTGGATTCCAAGATAGCTATATATCTGCCCTGTGGTATTTGCATGATTGACAGAATTTTAAGCCCATATTGACCAAGTTTACTTTCTGCCCGTAGACTAGTTATGATGTCTTCCATGTTGTTAGAGCCAAGAGTTGCAATGTGAAAGTAACCACTGAGAGTCTGATGAAAATACATGTACATTAACATTATATTAAGAAAATACAACCCTTTCATACACAACTATGAAGTGTATTACAAGGAAATTCATCCTGAAAACCTGGTGCAATCTTTCATGTAAACTTTCCAATTAATGCTAAAGATGACCTCCGTATCATTGAAATATTGTACTTCGAAATTTGAACATAACAAATGTTTATCAAACCCTTACAATATAGGCCAACAACGTTTTCAAGATACAATGTTTTTACTGTGAACCAATGTTTCATTCGTATTCCTAACATGTATATTGTCCATTTTTAATGATACAGAGATTTTGGCATTTAGTTTTTACAAGGAAACTGGTGATTTAGCTCCCAGGTTTTCAGAACACTGAGTAAGTAGTTGAAAAAAAGTCTGGGTACTGAATATGCTAGCTTCACAAAGAAAGAAAGAAAAAAAAATCCATGAAAATATAATGAATTACAAAAAAAAAAGGGAAAATATCTTCTGAAATCATGTTACCTTAACCATTACATTACTACATGTACACTAAAAAAAAAAGATAAGAAAACTAACTACTCATTTTTTCCAATGAAATCTTACCTTATCAATAAATTTGAATTGAAAATCTACAAACTATTTTATATAAGCAATATCATATAATAATAGTACACATTGAATAAACAACTAGTCTACATGAAGAACATAAGAAAAATATGCATCGGTAGCATTTACATACCGTACCATACCAATAAAACAATTACTAAGACACTACGATCTAACTTAGATTTGTAATATTCAATAATACTTTTAAAAATGCACATTAAAAAAGTTGACCTTCATAACACATTAAAAGAATCAAATGTACTTAATTTGAAATAAAATGCATGATAAAATTGAATGAAAAAAAAGTAGCATACTTAATACAACTATAACAAGAGAGATAGCAATATGATCAAACTCTTCTCATCGATACATGTTTGTGAGAGTACTATAATCCATTTATTCCAGAGCTAAATCAATGCTTTCTCTTGCCTGTTTCAGCACAGCATTACAGTTTATTGACAGACTCCTTATTATAAGATGTGTAATATAAAAAGCATGTCCTAAATGAAGTATTTTGTCAAAGTATCTACGCCCTCTTGTCTGATTAAGCATGCATGCAAGCAAGACAAATATTAAGGCAACAAATAAATTACTGAACAAAAACCCTTGTACCCCCAAATCTCATTGATGTCAATAAATCCATTGTCAAGCCTCTCAAACAGCTACTAATTAACCAGTATAAGTAAATTTAAAAAGCAAATGGAGGCATTGTGAATACATATTCATATTGTGTTTTACCTAATTGAGACCTTATTTGTGAGATTCACAATGTACGATAATCTGCAATAATTGATGTATATGTACCATAAATATTGTTCTATCTTGGATGGTTGTCCTAAATATTCTGCGAGGAAATTAACCGATACACTGGTGGTGACTGGTGATATACTTAGTCGCTGGTGGTCATTAAATGGGCTTGCTAAGCTGACTTTAGGCAGGGAATTGAGTTTTGACATAAACATGTAGTTGAAGGGGGTAGGTTATTCCAGTCCATTGTTGCTCTCAGGAGGGGGTAATTTATGTAGACATCTGTTCTGCCCATTTTCTGTATATTTCAATACTAAACAATTTGATTATCAAAATAATCATAATAATGATACAAAAATAATAATGCATCCTGGTACTTCCGACTTGAGTCCACTTGACTGATTACATTCAAATTTCAGGCCAGTGAAAGACTGAAGATTGTGTGTGAATTGTGCAACCTGCAACCTAGAATAGACCCCAACAAACAGTGAACATTACATGTCTTGTTTATCAAGAGATAATTTGCACCATTTAATGACATAACAAAAGCTGCAGCAGAAAATCAATTATTTTAAGAATACCTACATGCTTCTTTAGCACACTATTTTCCAATAAATGCAAATTATCATTCCTTATTTTCATACGCGACAACTAGTTGAAAATAAAATCTACCAACATGGCTAAGTAGTTCTGCATGATGAAACTATTAATCATCAGAAATAGTAAACTCACCAATTCACACTTTGGCATACATCTAAATGAAATTCTATTTAATACTATTTTATGAGTTGAAACTTCCCTAATTGAAATACACATCCAAATACCACAGTCAAAATACCTTTGCTTAATACCTTTTGGATGTATTCACCTTGTTCATTTTTCAAAATAATGTTTTGCATGGGTTATCAATGGTTTACCTATGCTCATTGCGATGAATATGTCTCCATACTGCAAACAGTTAAAAGTACTGTATCTGGAAGAAAGAAAAACTTTGATAATCCCGATTGGATAATCTTCAATTTGTTTTGCTATTCTCAAGTCAAGTATAACTGTAATAGTACAATGACTGTGGAATGAAATCTCATGCTTCTTCTACGAAATTGGCACATTATCAAGTTTCACACATTTCACGCTACTCTTGTGAAGCATGAGATTGGGAAGCAATTCATGTGAACATAGAACCAAATGGATCTATTGAGCATGTACAAATGAGCAATACTGTCAATACGAATGAGGTTCTGTGACAAAGCACGTGAATCAGTATTTATAACAGGCATCCATGCATACTGATATTGTCTTAGGCCTAGGCTTGTGTGTTACAGCATGAGCAAGTCTTATTCCCAAGTAACACCAAAGTGACTAACACGAAAACTGGCATGAGAAGGAGCAAAAACACTGTCCATAACCCCCAAATGGCCAAGATCAAGTCCATTTCAGTTCATTTAGGGTAGGTGTGACAGTGTGACTGAGATACTCATACATGATACATGTCAGGCCTGTCATAAATACCTCGCATCTTAATGCCGAACCTCCTTCACCTCTAGTGTGCTACAGTATGTGTCTATTGGAACATTTAGCCGTTAGTACGTTATCAACTACTTGCAATATGGAGAATACAAAATAAATGCAGGGTGAAATTTCGAGAACATTGCAAAGTCATGTTTGTTTTCGTATTAGGTCAGTACCTCTACTAGTAAAACATCATCTATGCTAAGAGAATCTACATTATTGTATGATCAACTACTAGGGAACTGTTACACAGTGCGTTAATGACCAAACACCCATACTCTAGCTGCAATACATTGAAATTTTCAAATAATTTGGTCACTTTCAACAAAATGACCACCATGAATATGTGGGTCAGCGATGGTCATCCAATGATGACCAACTACCATAAATAGACAGTTCAAGTCCTCCATCACATCAGTCCATCCAAGATGACACCTGGAGATAAACAGCTCACTAAGACCTGTCCAGCTTTGCATTGATCACATCTCCCACTCCACATCAAAGCTGTATAATGCTTCACTCTATCAGAGTCTTTTTAAAGTCACATGACATGCCATTGTCACCTGACATTCCATTGTGTCTACATCATAGCTGACTGTGTTTGCATTGCCTCTTGTTGTGGATCTGATGTCTTGGGTTGTTCCACATTGCCACCCATGTCATAGATCTGTGTTTGATGTATGGCTGAGGCGTGTTTCATCAACTCCCAAGGTGTTATGGCTTCATGCTGGCAGAATACACACACCCAACCCTGGGGTTCTGAAATGTATTAAAGCAACACACAACACAAGCATCATCTCATCATTCTGGGTCTCATGAAATTACACTGTAAGTGATATAAACATACTATCCCTTTAACATTTTGGGCACATTCCTCTTACCAAGGTCAGGACAATATAGTTACTGTCTGTTCAGAGCCAAAAGGGGGCCAACTCTATAATAAAGTACATGTGTATGAGTTAGTAAGATGTAAGATGTAAGTTATCAAGCCCTTCTGGCTCCAAACATGGTATTTCAGAGCTCATTTCAAGTACCTGGTAGACGTCCGAGTGCATGCCTACATAATATCTACCTCAAAATAAGGTGGTGGCAGGGTGGTAGTAGGCCTTAATGATATCAATGGTACTTGTAAGGAAATGGGGTATCCATGGATCATGACAAAATTATTATGTGAATGCTCCAGGGAAAGGTATTAATCATTCATTACACTGTCCCTTGGATAGCAACAGAGATGTAGGTCCTCGGAGCATACTTACAGCAAAAAGAAATCCCTTTCAGTACTCATGTTTCAAACATAATAATCAATCAATGTCAAACCTCACTTGTCCTTAGATTTTGGTACATTTCTAGTTGAGCAGTGCAGTATATGAGTAGAACATCTTAGCAAATACTGTCCACTCTGGATAACTTGAGGCCTGAAAGTTCTGCATTTAATACTACCAAGCAAAACCCTGAAACCCTGCAAACCTGTGTAAAAGGCCCGACTTACCATCACCACTCTTAGTAAGTCTATATCTCTTCTTCATCGATGGAATCCCTTTCGCTGGAATGGTAGGCAGTGTAGAGGGATCAACATAGGCTCTGTCAAAGACATCAAGTATGGAAAACTCTTTACTTTTGTAACAAAATTCAAATCACTGGAACTCTATACAATAATCGAGTTTGCTATTAAACTTTGCTTCAACAGTTATTGGGAGATATTTGTATGGTTGCACTTTGTAAATACTTCAAAGAAGAGTCAATTTTTATATTTGTATAAGCAATTCCTTCTTTAGGGATATTCACTAATGGTAAATATTTCAAAAGTGAAGAATGAATACTTACACATAACCACAGTCATGGTTAACTTTCTTGAAGCCTTTTGGTCTGTTGAAATCAGGATCACTTGCCAAGTACAGATCTAAAAAAGGCAGGGTCAAATTTGAAATTCAAATGAGCGGTAGTAATGGAGTAATGAAATATCATAACACTGTCCTACATGACTTGCATAGATTTTCATGACACAGTGCTACACTGTAGTCAATGTACTCACTGGCAACTGTTCCATGGATCATGACATAATAATAAGAAGGTAAGCACGGCACAGGTAAATTAACACAATACAGTACTTCTAATGCACATAAGGTCTAAAATAGCAGAGGCAGAGAAAACAACAAAATCAAGGTGTGTGATGTCACAGCAGCCTACAATTTTGGCGTAACTATAACTTGCGTGTCATCTTACTAAGCAATTTTACTTAGTAAAAATAAATGCCAAGTAAAATGTTAATTTAATCCATGTGTTGCAATGAGTCCCAGAACTTTGGATTGAGTATAATGTCTAGAAAAACTAAACATGAATGGATCAATGAGAAATTATGTAAATAATTATTCTCTTAGGATTTTCATTTAATTTCTTCTCGGTTTTCTACATTTCTTCTCGATTTTCTACAAGTCTTCCACTAAACAATGATCCTCTACATCACTGTATATACACTCACCTAGTGGTTGGTTCTTGATAAGTTTTCCCTGCTCCCCTCTCATGGCATTCTTGGCCTGTTCACTGGTCTCAAACTGTACAAAGCCAAAGCCACTGTGGATCGAGATGGCCCTGATACGCCCATACTTCATGAACGTCTCCATCAAGAGCTCCATGATGTTCTTCCTATCCTCTTTCCTCGTGTACGTGTTCAGGTTCCCCACAAAGACGCGCGCTGCCTTGGCCGCGGGTGACATGTCGTTGGTGTAGTTACTCACGGCTGGGTACTTGCTCAAGAAGCTGTTCATGGCCGCAGCCCCGCCCATTCCCTGGTGGCCACCCATACCTTGCATGTTACCCATGCCCATGCCCATGCCCATGCCTTGCATACCCATCCCCATGCCTATCCCCATACCCATATTCATCCCCATGCCATGGGAGCCACCGTGGTGATGGGGCTGGTGACCGTGGGGGCCGTGATGACCGTAGCCAGAGCCATAGTTGCGATGCATCGTGGGGGAGAAAGGTTGGTCTCGTGAACTGTAGACGGAAACAAAAATTACACCCTTAATAATGATATGAACTATCATGTCAGAAGTAGTTTCAGACTTCAAAGCAATATTGACAACTTTCCATTCTACTAATGCTTGACATATGAATATGGCAACGATTTGGCAATTTAGTTGTTTTATTTGTTCTCGTAGATTAGAAGACATTTCTAGAGACAGCACAGTATACTGTATACCGGTATGTGTGTGTGTATTTTATATCATCTACAAATCAATGTCCCGCTTCTATTCCATCTTTTATTCAAAGTGAAATGAAGAGATTATATCTATACTCTGAATTAAAATTGAACCGAGTTGGATGGTAGTAAGGTTCATTCCAAATGGAAGCTAGACGGAGGTAGGCTAATATTCTAAATTTCCATGAATAAAACAAAGGAGGAATGAGGATTGTTGTGTTCTATGTGGACTATTATGCCAGTGGACTTCATTGCAATATCACATCAAAGTACCGGTACCTAACCCCTTTTTTTTCTTTCTTTTTTACATCAAGGGAAGTATTTGCTAAAGTTTTAAAGAGCCTTTAGAGAAAAAAGAAAAACAAATTTAGGGGTTGGCAAAGGAGATGAAAGTATAAAACGATGCATGCCTTTACAGTTTCAGCACAGAATCAATACAGCACTACTGTTTGCAATCGTAATGTTGTGTACTGAGAGGAGGGACAGGACATCCTGCTTACCACACCATCTTCACTTTAGTGTTCTTACATTTACATTACATTTAAACAACCTCCATCTCTGATCATGGTGACCCGACATTTGCTCTTGCGACAATTGCTTTAGGCTTTATTTATTCCATCAAAGGTATAGGACTAGGATTGCAATTGAGTTTTAGGTTAGGTTTAGGGTTTAGTGAAGGGATAGGTATAGTAATGGGTCCAGGGTTGAAGTTACAGACGCATAGGAGTGGGCTCTCATGGGGAATTTGACACCGTTCAGATGTTTACCCAATAACAGATGTTGTCAATCACCAGGATTAGCCTTCATTTTTATGACCAATGAGCCATATGTAATGCTTTGTATTTCCCCATCCATTCCCCCACATGGTAAAGTCATTGTCTCACTTTTCCCTCACCTGAAGACTCTCCGAGAGACGAGACGCGTGGGGTATTTCTTGATAAGCTTACGGGTTTGCTGTGTGCAGACTTCTACACACATTAATACCCACATTAATGATATTTCCACCATGTCTGGTTTCAGCTAATTATGGCCTTCTGCACATGGAAACTGACAACCCACTCCCTTTCAGAATTTGGTTAGTGTAGGAAATTGATGAGCAGCAAATCGTCGCAGGAGAAAGTGTAGTACAGCCCTAATCTTGTGTATGTTGGTACTCTCTAGTCTCCTCTTTTGTTCTCATTACTTACACGTACATTTAGCAAGTTCTGCTGTTAAAGGTACTATGTCCCATTTGCAGGCCAAAAATGAAAAGGTTAAATTCCAACGACATTTGAAAGATAATACTAATTCAGAACTTCCCTAAAAAAGTGGGCTTGAAAATGTCTTTAAGTGGGAAAATAACGACTATTAGTTGTCGAATCGACTTAGGAGCTATAGAGCCAGTAAGTAATAGTCTGATTTTTCAGACCATTGTACCGAATGGTCATACGTTTTATGCTGCGCAAAGATTCAATCAGTTTAATTTTGGCCATTACAAGAAGTGGGTTATTGATGTAGACAAATGCTCATGTACCCTTTACAGCTCATTTTATGTATGTTATTACCAAAGATGAAAAAAGCCAGTCAGTCACTTAATAGTGTCTGACAGTGAAGTCTAGCAAGTAAACGGGTTTCCTTGCATAATTTGAATATTAGGACACTGCTAACGTTTAAATTTCACAGATAGGACATACATGACATATTCATAATTCCTGCAAAGTTCTACAGAATTTGGTGTTGGCTGCAAAGGGAAATAGTATCTTTAAGAGTAGAGATGCTAAAATAAAAGTTTGTTATATGCACAAATACAAGGTTTGAAACCATCAAGGGCCCAGAGCACATTTTTTTCCCTGAGAACCCCAGAATTCTGCAATTTAGACAGGTGCCCCATATACAGATTCTAGAAATTTCAATCCGGACCCCAGTGCAAAAAGTGTGGAGTTCTGATATAGTAGACCTATATAGAAACATTATATATTATCCAAACATGTGCAATTTACTTTATCATCAATAAAGAAAACAACAATCCATAGATCATCACATTTCGATTCCAGCTAATGAACATATTAAAATCTCTGAAATATTATATGACAAAAAGGAAAGAGTACAAGGTTAAGGCTTCACATTGAAAATGGTAAATTAGATAATGGACATGTATGTATATAATTTTAATACATTAACTGGTCTACTGGATAAAGATGTGTCAGAAAATATTACTTCACTAATTGCCATTCAGCTAAGACTACATGTACATGTATTTTCAAATGAAGGAGGTTGATAGCTAAAAAGCCAAGGAAAATGGAAATTCATTGAATAGGATAAAAAGATAGAAGAGATCTTAAAAGATAATTTAAAAAAAAAAAGAAAAAAGGGAAAAAAGAAGAAAAAAGACCCAAACCAGTGCATTTCAGAGGCAATAGCATTTTTAATATACATGTGTTTTAAGTCATGAAAATAAAGTTGTGACATAAATGTCAGTAAATTTTACGAAAAAATACACAGATCATCCATCTTTGAAAAAAAATATCACAAAAAATAACTGCTTGAAAACTACACACTACATAAATACAATAAATGGTGAAGAATAAAGTACTCACCAATAACGGCTAAAAAATCAGCGGTCTTTCAATAAATTACACCACTCTGCATAAAATAAATCAAATAAATAAAAAGAATTTATAATCCTTCCATATTTTTTTTCTTCAGAAGCTTGATGAAAAAAAAAGGTTGAATAAACTTATCTTTCAAAGGTAGGCCTAATGAAGAAGAAGCAAGAAAGGTAAAAAAATAAGTGCCCATGCCATGTGTACAGGTTGTGGGTTCAACAAAAATAAGAGGCTTTCTTCAATATCTGTACAAGTATATAAATCTCAGATAACCTCATAAAAAAAGGCTGATCCCATTCTACTGTAAGTAAATGGGAGTATAAAAAATATGCAAGGAAAAATCTAGTACGACTCATACATGTACACGAGAAATGTCTTGGGGAAACTCACATTTTTTTGGCAGAGTATGATCTGTACATTATTAAGGTAATGACTTACAGAACATAAGCAGATGAAATTGCCTCTAATGAAATCCCCCAATCCAACCCCACATCCACACTATCTACAGCTCTCCCTCTACAAGCAAGCAAGTATTAAACCAGTAGCATATTCTAAATCTGTAGGGGATAACCTTAAAGGCAGAGGGTGTGTTAAGAGTATTCTAGACTAGCTGATGGGGCCATGAGAAAGATAGGGGAAGGCTAGGGCCTATATCTACTGTAATGTAGATGTTTAATAGACTATAACCACTCACACATATGCAAAATTATCTATATTAACCTCACACACACCTCATGACTAGACTATTGCTGGCCTTGCTGCTACTGCCTATAATCATCAACTAATCCCATGTGATAGTTTCAAAGGAGCAAGATCGTCCGCCAGAACAGCCTAAAAACTTCAGTTGATCAAGGTGACAGAGATTCGATTGGAGGAAGTGAATTCAGAGAAGATTTTTAAACATCCTACAATGTACAGAGCAACTATCTCCCCTGAATTCACCAAATATTTTGGTGTTTTTATCTCTTAGAGGTCGATCACCGCAAAATTGACACAACCCCACATACAGATGGTTTTGCGAGTGTTCTACAATCAAATAGTTTCAGACCCTACATTGTAAAACCTATGCTATTTTGGTGTTTTTATCTCTTAGAGGACGATCACTGCTTGCCTGGCTTGACAAATGTAATTTTATCAAAGAATTTGGCATAGATCTAGACAACAGATGTTCATGAAGACATATTGGTCATTTAGAAACTTCAATTCAGGGGCGGTATTCTGAAAATTGTTGTAAGTTTTGTCTTATCTTTTCTTGTATCTTCCGGACATAATAGAGCGCTAATATTGTTGTAAGTCGGTATCCTGAAAATTATCTTCGCCCTATATTATCTCTTGAAGGACTGCCTCCATCTTATCTTTGACACGCCCATTTTTGTGTATTTATATAAGCATGATAAGTAGGTCAACCAATAGGAGTACTTTATGCCATATCTGAAGATGAGTGATGCGCATACAAATTTTGGGCGTAATTAGTTAATTAAGCGCTTATTACGCATCATAATAATTTATAATATAGTGTACGCCGTGTGGCATATCATGAAGACCAGTCACGCTTTCACTTATTGGTTAAGGTTCACCGTAATGATGGATGGCAACAAGCAAAAAACAAACCTTGCAGAGAGAGCATTAAAATCGTCATATCCTAGCCTGTGATTTCTTATAAAGTTCTCTTCTGTGATGTCTTCAGTGACACACAACCTCCTTCTAACTGGTCTATTGGCACAAAGTTGGTGCTGGGCACGGAAGATTGCTGCCATTATATCACTGCGAAAGATACAACAACCCCCTACAGCTACCTATTGTAAATATTGTTGTAAATATCATGTAAGATAAGATAAAATCAAACATACAATTTTCAGAATACCAAGTATCTTGTCAGTTGTCACAATTAATCTTTCATGAGCATATGCAAATGAGGATTAAGCGCCATTTTAATAATAGTCCGCACATGCGCACAAAAGTTTGAGTGCAGGCAAAGAGATCACAGAAAAGATACAATAAAAGCTAAGACAAAACCCACTAGATACAGGGCTGCCCAACACAGTAATATCCTAGATCTTGTCATAACCAACAAACCTGAACTGATAACAGGTGTGATCTGTGATCCACCATTGGGACGCAGTGATCACTGCTGTTTGTACTTTGAGTTACCACCGAAAAGTCTGCAAGATGTATGTCGCAGCCAACACAACTTCAGTTTAATAAGGGAAATTACGCTGATATGAGAACTATGATGTCTAACAATGACTGGATCAACACTCTCTCTAATAAGGACTGTGATGAATCATGGAAAATATTCTCCACCTATCTTCAGAACAGTATGGTAGAATGTATTCCAGTGACCAGACCCACACGCCGGAAGAAGAAGAGACAAGTTTACACGACCAGAGAATCAATTGCCTTGAGCAAGAAGAAACACAGGGCGTGGATGCGTTATAAAGTGTCACTCAATCAAAACGATTATAGATACTACAGAGATGTCAGCAACTCTCTACGGAACTTGACACGAACTCTCAGTATAAACTTCGAGAAGGACCTCACTCACAGCATCAAGCAGAATCCCAAAGATTTCTGGCGTTATGTCAACTCCAGAGTCAAAATAAAGAGAGGGATAGACGAAATTCTATTAGAGAATGGTGAGCAAGCAACTGCAAGCAATGATATTGCTGAGGCTCTCAATGCCCAATTTTCAAGTGTCTTCACTAAGGAGGATGTTATCAACATGCCAGCACCAGAGTGGCAATACAACGGACCACGCCTATCGTCTGTGGAAATCACGAAAGAAATAGTGGAGAAGCAGCTAAAGAAACTCAATGTCAACAAATCTGCTGGCCCTGATGGATTCCACCCTAGAGTGTTGAAGGAATTATCAAGAGAGATCAGTTGCCCCCTGGCAATTATTTTCCAAAGATCCCTAAACGAAGGTTTCCTGCCAACGGACTGGAAGACGGGCAATGTGATTCCTATTTACAAGAAAGGCAACAGACAACTTGCCAGTAACTACAGGCCAATAAGTTTAACCTCTACTATTGGCAAGGTCATGGAGTCCATTATAAGGAATGCTGTAATGGACCACATCATCGACAATGACATACTGCATGATGCCCAGCATGGCTTCACTCCTGGCCGGTCATGTTGCACACAACTTATGAAACAAATGGAAGACTGGACTAGACTACTAGACCTTGGAAAACCAATGGATGTGTTTTACCTAGATGTGAGTAAGGCCTTTGATACTGTGCCTCACCAACGGCTGCTGAATAAAGTTGAAGCCTACGGCATCGAGCACCAGGTTCTCAAGTGGATCGAAGCCTTCCTGATAGGACGAGTCCAGAGGGTAGCAATCGGAGGGGACTTCTCAGAATGGACTCCAGTAATCAGCGGCGTGCCTCAGGGTAGCGTCCTCGGGCCCCAACTCTTTGTTCTCTACGTAAATGACCTTCCCTGCTCAATTAGAAATGGCATTCAAATCTATGCTGATGATACCAAGATATATGGAGAAGTTTCTACATCAACCCAACAAGACTCAATGCAGGAAGATTTGAACAAAGCAGCTTCTTGGGCCAATTCCTGGCAACTCACCTTCAACTCAGCAAAATCTAAAGTTATGCACATAGGAAAAGGGAATACCAAGTCATCGTACCACCTAAACAACCAAACAATTCAAGAAACCGTTGCAGAAAAGGATCTGGGCGTCATGGTAGACGATGAGTTGACTTTTCACGCACATATTGACATGGCAGTTAAAAGAGCCAATCAGACGTTAGGACTCATAAAGAGAACTTTCACGAATATATCAAGACATACATTGCCAATCCTGTTCAAGGCCATTGTTCGTCCTCTTCTCGAATATGGTAACGTCATCTGGCATCCAAGGTTCAAGAATGAAGCAGTGAAAATCGAGAAGGTACAAAGAAGAGCAACAAAGTTAATTCCCGAGATCAAACACCTATCCTACCAAGACAGACTCAAAAACCTCAGTATGTACTCTCTGCAATACCGAAGGATAAGAGGAGATATGATAGAGGTCTACAAGTTGATGAATGGCCTTGTAAACTCCGATCCCACAGCCTTCTTCACATCTGCACCTCATGAAGCTACAAGAGGACACCACCAGAAGCTGTATAAGCAAAGAAGCAACACAGCCCTAAGAAGAAACAGCTTCAGTCAGAGAGTAGTAGAATCCTGGAACAGCCTCCCTTCATTTGTCATCTCCGCACCATCACTAAATTCCTTCAAAACTTATCTGGATAAGCACTGGTCCTCCCAACACCAAATGCTTCCATAAAATCAATCCGTGCGTCCACCCACCATGCAAGCAATATATAATAACAGTTCAGGTCAAAACCAAGCACCATTCGACGAAGCGACCGGAAGATCCAACAGGAATACCTCTTCTTCCGTACACTGATGCTGATGCTGAAAAGTTAAAGCAATTTTCAGAATACCAACTTTATCTTATTCTTAACAATAACAGCAACAATATTACTATTAGTAAAAAATAAATACTATTTTTAGAGATAAAACAACTTTCCGAATACCGCCCCAGGTCTACTCTTCTCCAAATTTAATGCTTTTGTCCTTTACAGTTTATGTTCAGTTCCGAAACTTTGACATTTGTAGAATTTTACTTTGGTCTTTGCTTGAAGTTGAAGTTGAACTTGCAGAGACAACATATTACAAAAAACATATTATAATAGGCCTAGAACTGTAGAAGTCTACATAAACTTTGATAAAGTCATAAATATATCCTCATTCCTCAATCAAGTCAAACATGAAAACAGGGCTTCCAGAACAACATTAAACTTTCAAAATCAAACATTTGACCACACTAAACTATTGAAGATTTTAACAATATTACTTTACAAGAGATATACATTCGTCTGAACAAAATAAGTCCAGTGCCAGCTCACGTTTTCAAAGCACACACACCAAAACAAACACGTTGGTTCTCCTATCATGAGAAACGTCATTTTCTCTTGACTCTTGTCAACTTTGATAATCCGATCCGTCATCAAAAATTCTCACTCCCTTTTTAACTCTAAGCTATTTTTTATTTCAGACCATCCTTGCATTTATGATAAAATTATATTCCATCAATAAATAGCTTCAACACGTTAAATCCCTTGAAACAATATTATACTAACTAAAATACCCACGTGTAACATTCCAGATGTACAGGACGGCTGATATTTTCTGCATGGACTATTTCGCTATGGCGCATGTACTGTAAGCGTACATATATGTAGCTTGCATGCTAAACGAACGTGCTGCGCTGCTACAACGGGCCGGGCCCCGGCCGGTGAGGCGACACAAGGCATGCAAAAATGAGCTAGCTTGCTAGCGAGCTCTGCGCGCACGTGGGGTCACTGGATAATAACTTCCTCAATCAACTACCGGTAGTTGGGATTGGGGTGGGGCCACCAACATGAAAGGCGATAAAGGCGTCCTTTCGATCATGCATAAAACAGGGTTCATATTGGGGAACATCGGGAAACTGGAAAAGAGTTGATCATAATTTGTTTTCCATAAGTAGCACACATCCTTCATTGAAAGATGATATTCTCTTTGTTTTTATTTGTTTTCCTTTTATTTTGTAAAGCTCAAGCTAGCAGACATTAACATAATACATTGTTTCTACGTATACACCAGCGAATAGTAGTTTGGTGTTGGGGAGGGGGGATGGAGCAGGAAGATGTGACAAATGGAGTGCCCGTCCTTTGAAGCCTTCCGTTGCACCGCGCGTCTTTTTTTCCCCTACCGTAATCCCCTTAATCCCCAACTCAATGGTACAGTGCAGTGGTAGCACTGAAGTCCTCCTTTCCACCCACAGCCCAGCCCAGCGAGCACGGCGGCTTATGTGTCGCCGGCCCGTACTCGGAGTGAAAAGTGGTGATGAATTGACAACTTCTAACCCTCATTCAACAAATGCGCAAATATATAACACAATTTCATTTAGGTACTTTGGGAGATAAACCTTTGGACTACCTTCCTAGCTATGTACAATTTGCGGAAATTTGCGGAAAATGTCAATAATTAGCTGAGAAAATCATGATGATGAGAAACTTCCATTCACTCCAACTCACGATTTCCTTGGTCGATTTCGCTGGTTCGAACGGCTATGTCTTCAGTACAGTTTTCCGAGCACAGCAAAAGCATTTGATAACCAATAGAAGGTTGCATTGTGCCATATGTTGTGGATTCTGTATTTTATATGTTATAGCTATATACATCTTCACTGAGTATGACGTCATTTTCGCGGTGCAACGCATGGCTTCTAAGCCTTTTTTACGACCGAGTGTTTACAGAACTTAGGGAAGCAGAAGGCGTTGCGTAACATTTCATTGCCAGAGGGGATCTGTGGTCTGATAAGGGCAGCTGTTGATGGATTTGATGGCTGGAGAGGGTTACATTTCTTGTTGTTAAGCCAAGTTAATTCTGAATATCTGTCCCTCGAGAAAATCTTTCGAGACGGGCACTCCATTTGTTCTCATCTTCCTGGATGGAGGGGGCCAATAAATACACATACCACTATGCATTTGCTCTATACCCCCACCTCCCCTCAGAATAGTTGTCAGAATCTGATATAACCTCAAATATTCTGCTAGACCAAAAATTTCTGTCTCTTTCGTTCGTTAGCCTCTGATTTAATTGGGTATAGTAGAGTCGGCTCCTCTCTAGGTCTAATATTCTGCTATAGCTGCAGTGTTGGTACAAAATAAACTGATATATGGAAGCAAAAGTTCAAACTAGCTCTTATTTGATTGTTTCATATTCCTACGAGGTCATATACAAACTGCCTTCACCTTATATCCTATAGCTGTGTGCAGATGGGGCATTGTTATATATTAATCATTATCATCTTTGTGCATGTGACTTATTTATTTTTTTTTTGGGGGGGGGGGATTATGGTGACACATTTTGTTGAATACAGCAGGTCAGTGGTATGTCTGGTAATCATATACATATAGGCCCGAATTCACAAAGGAGGTTTGTAGACAAACGTAGACAAACCAGATTTGTTCAGACTTATAGGTTTGTACAAACCTCCTTTGTGAATTTGGGCCATAATGTCTACAAATGCGGACTAACTTTTGTCAAGGTCACGAAGTCTATTGTTTTATTACGTACAGTAAACACATTCTTATGACACATCAAAATGAACATAAAACACATGAAACTAATAAAATATTATGCTTTTTGTTACAAGAGACAAGTTTATTGATATCATTCATCAGGTATACATACATACAATGTCAATGTAATCGGTCCAATGAGATGAGATGTGATGTGACAAATGTCATTGGGAGATTCAAACTATTAAGCCATCAACTATTAGCACTGAAAGTAGAACTTATTATTTATTTCTTCAATAAAATACTTTTAGAGAAAGCACGATACTAAAACAGCGTTGTCAATAACGTCAAAATGACGCTTTACAAACAGCAGATAACAAATTGAAATAAAGACGTTGTGTTGACCTTTATTACAAATCATAGGGTCTAGGACCTAAAATCCTAAACCACGAAAAATGCTGTTTTGAACAAATGATACACACATTAGTGACATTACAAACAGAGATTATATTTACCTAACACAAACACTTCTAATAAAGTTCATAAAAAGTTAACAGGTAAAGAATGAAAGGCTTGTGTGAAGTGACTAGGTGATGGTAGAAAATTATAAAAGTACTGCTTTTCATAGTATTCCACCATTATTATTCATATGCGAGATACAACAGGGAGCAAAAATCAGAATGAATTCTAGCTAGGTATCCTATAGAAAAGGAAGATTAATATAGTAATTGTTTAGTGAGAAAGGCATATATTAGAATTTCAAAAATTAGAAAATAACAAAATTATGTGAAAGTAAAACCTTAGAAGATTTGAGCATGTTTTGGAGTTATTACTAAACATACCTTAATTAATAAATTTGAATGCATTTGTGAACTATATGTAATCTATTTCCAAAACAGGAAAGGGATAAAGCTTCTTTCACAAGGGAAAAGCACAAGTAAGACCATATGTTTGTGCACCTTTACGTCTAACAAGTAGCATCCATCAGTGCTTTCATAGTTCATCAATATCTTTTATCCAGCAATAACCATTACACTTTAATCGAACTAAATCCGAGATTAATATTACCCTTTTACACAGAGATCTTTTATAAGACGGAAATTCAACACTAGAAGGTATATTAGCAAATAATGGCCAGAATATTTTAAACAAAATGAAGAAAACTTAAGATCCTTATTAAAGCAAGCTTACAGATCAAAATCCCTAGCAGTGAATCAATACCGGAGCTTTAAAAGGGGCCAGCCCCTTTCCATCTATCCTTTCAAAAAACACAACATCCTTCACTCGCTTTCCCTATTTTTCTATTTAACACTTCTTACATAGAATACATTTTAACAGATCATATTTACAAGCATCTCTGTGTACCTACCATTAACATGAAAGTTATCATCTTTTATATATGCTCTCTTTACTTTGGTCACTTATTAATTTTCTGCAGTTTTCATCCATCAAACAGTTAATATCATTACATTAAATATTTACAGGAAATTCATATTTTAAATTCAATTTTAAGGTCACATACCATACAAAAAAGCAACTTCATAAACACGCATATATGGATGTTCAACTTCACAATGTAGAATGTTTCATGGGCTGGGTGATCAACTGCATTCATTCTATTCCAAAAGAAGGACTGTACATTTTGCTGCATTACATTTTCAGTTATGCCTCACATTTTCTACACAAGACACCTCCATTGTTTCAAATCTATCCCATGATAAAATTCAATCAAGTCCTTTACACATACATTTCTACAGTATTAAAAGTGCTATACAAACAATGTTTAAAGAGTAGAGAACAGATTACTATTACACTTTATCATCCATTCAGACCTCATTCCATATATTGCAACTTGCAAATGAATACATCTAACCTACTTTTGAAGAAAGAAGTTAAACATGCAATATTTGTTATCCATTCATTCAATCAATCATCTCCACTTTCTTCTTCATTCATGAATGTTCTCTCTCGTTTTTTCATTTATATATCTTTAAATAATTCATTATCAGTGCATTACGTGTTAACTACCAAAAAGTTGTTGACATTAGCGTTAAATACATGGACATCAAAAAGCACACTTTCATATTGTGAGAAAATTCATAATAGAGGGATATAAGATAATAACACTTACACAACCTACAAATACAATCCATTTTGTTTTTTCGACCTCAAAAATTGTTCTAGAACACAGAGATGACAAAACATGAAAAAATAAATGCTATCATTTACTTCTTTTATGCAATAAAATATGCATAAGATGTTATATGTGATGAACAATAACCTCTAAAAAGTAAACAGGGAAAAAAAACTTCTTCTAAAAGTAAACAGAAACTGATATATAAAATAACTTCCTATAAGTCAATAAAACACAATGCTTAACAAATGCCTACAAACTGAAATAATTCAAACTATTTCCACTTAACTAAAATGAAAAAAAAAGCTATTTTTCCCCCAGAAATTAACAATAAAATGATCTATTGACTCTCTAAAGAAAGGAAAGATCAACGTCCAACATGAGGTTTACCATTTTTATGGCATATTTTCCGGTGGTAAAATACATGTTCAAAATATTCCAAATGAATTATTTAACAATATTCAGGTTAATCCCCACGTTATAGTGCTTGAAAAGCAAATACGTCCCCAAATAAGGTCTGTGTCAAATTGTCAATAATCATTTCAAGCTTTTAAGTCATAAAATGACATTATTATGAACATCTCATTTTCTGTCAAATTGTATTACATTCACCTTCACTCCATTTATACTTCCATCTTTTCATCAGCTACACTCTAGATGAAAAAATGCTGATCACGAAATGAAGAAAATAACCCAATGTGAAGATATGATGCTACAAATCTTTGCCTGAATACCATGGCAACTAACAGGTTACAAAAACATTAGCACACGAGCTAAAGGCAAACAGAAAAACATACAAGATGAGCCAAGCATGGTGGGAAAAATGAAGCTTCCCCACTTATTAGCTGTCGCGTCTGGTAGTTTTTCGCAACTCTTTTGACCTATATAATACAGCTTTCTTAAGACATTACAAACCCTCATTTCTAACACATGTAAAAAGTCAAATCTTGTCAAGTTACTTTACATATCAAAATGGATCCATGAACATTCACGGAGAACAACCGTTCAAACTTGCATGTACAAACTCTAAAAGTAGTACTGACTATGTTGACTAAATACATTACCATATCGCAATTTTTTTCTTAGCTCATCATATTAACGCTTCTCAAACCTGCACATTTACAAAATTGGGGTATCTGGTATCAAGAAATATTTAAGAGCTACGTTACTGCAACTGAACCACTTGGCCATTTTTAAAAGTAAAACCATATTAGGCAATCTAAATCCTGCCTTTTGAGGTCTGCGTGCCATCTAAAAATATCCCAAACAGTAGATATTGTTTCATCCACGCACTCCACTGTAAATGAACACATAGCCCCGGTGTCACATATTATCCTTGAGCATAATATGCATGTGCCATTATGTCCAATGGCCAATCATACACTTATGATTATATACTTACATCATGTATTTATGCGAATTTTAGGCCACGATGGGGGATTAAACCATAATTTCGACTTCGGTTTAAATTAAACCTCTTTTGCTTGTGAATTTGAGCCATAAAGGTGGACTTTAGAACTGAAGTGAAATAGTGAATGGGTCAACCAGCTTGGCACCCCTATAATGAAAATATTTAACAAGAGCGCTACTGAGCGACCATGGGTTTTGATCATTCTCTAGACTAGACCAACCAACAAATTCTTTAAAAGTTTCTTGGTTGCAAAAGGTGGTTGTTTTACAGTTTTACTTATGAACATAACATCATAGTGAACAATTACACTCATGCTTAGTGTATGTTTCAAGTTTGTTGCTAGCTGACCTGTGTATTCTTTTCATAAATTGTACAAAGCTTGGATCATACATAGTTTCCTATCAACCAGGCACACTTCTTAAACAACAATATATATATAATGGAATAACATCATATCAGTGAATGCTCTACTTAAACATATATCATATAGAACTACAGCATATCAATACCTAATTTATCTAAATCCATCATAGGAAAATCATCATGATTAAGCAATCAATATATGCCATCTTATATGTTTTCATTAGAATCATACTATACATAATAACACTTTCATGTTGCTTATTCATGTCGCTCAATAAGGTCACACCATGGTTTAGAACATACACCATTTCATGGTCAAAATATGATACAATACAAAAACATGGTATTTAAACAGTTCTTTGCTATGCAACTGCATGTGGAAAGATATATTCTTCATACTGCATATACTATGCACACACTAACAAAAAAACAAAAAAAGGAAAGAAAAGTTTGAACATTACATAAGCCTGGTTTGACCAAGGTGCACTATGGATCTAACTCAAAACCTAAACATTTATACAGACAACTCACACAGTATTATACAGTTTGTTACGCTTTCGTATGTTACACAATATATCAATTTTTAAAGACACTGTTCAAGATTATTTTCTTCAGATTATATTCTTCTTCATTCCAAAGAGCTTCCCTTTAATTCAGTTTTTCTAGCTTTTATTCTTTAGTTACTGGTATACTTAAAATATGCAACATATATCCATCACTGGGAAGACCAACCATCCAAGCAATTTTCAGACAGAATTAGAATTAAGAGTAATTATTTGCATTTGTAAATGTAAATTTTTATATATTGCTCTACAAAATCCTAGAAATATTTAAGGGAGGAGGGAGGGAAAATACAGATTACAAGTAAAACAAAGCATGACCTATCAATATATAAGTCACAAGATTATATTTCAACAGATAACATAATAATATCATCATTTCCAAACATAAGCCGACGGACAGATTTCATTTCAGCTAATAGTAAACTACATGTAAATACAGGCCTCTACCTTTGTCACATGGGCTACAGTAGTGACACAAAATTGAATGCTTATTTTTGTATCTTAGCTACTCTGTTCTGTTGGTGTACAACTAGAAATCTTCGATAGTACAAAGACGTCCACTAACAACGACCTCACACTAGGAACTTTTCACATGTTTATACATATGTCCATGATACATATTCTAAATATATATTTGGGAGTTTGATCCCAGGGATTAAATTGGCATTTAAAAAAAAAAACTTATAAATGCACCACTAAGTCAACATGGCATACTTTTCCCTATCCTACCTTACTGTTTAGCTATCTCATCCTTGACGATCCCATTTCAGAGTGGTCCCTTATTTTCTTAGCTGCATGTTGGCAAGGTGTAGGTGGTGTAGTCTTTACATGATTCCATTGCCAGTCTTGCCCTTGTTGCCTGCCTTCAGATCATAGATGAGTAGCTGGTGGATGGCAGCGGCATGCTTCATCAGCTCCCAGGGCGAGACTTCAACGTGCTTACAGATAGAGCACACCCATGCTGGTGGTTCTACGGAGGATAACATTTGAAAATTCATTCTCACGTAACTTTATCGCTGGATATTTCAGTTTCTAATCAGTCTCAGCAGACACAAGTAGCAAAGGGAAATCTCCATAGCTTTGCAGCAAATGAGTTAATGTAAATTTTCATCCAATGACTAACCAAAACACAGTTCCTCACGGTGAGCAGATGATAAAAAGCATTGTGGTAAAAGGGGGTCAAAAAAACTTACCTACTTCGAATATCAATAATGACATTACTATTCCTCAATTCAAATACACTGTGTTTGCACTGTCATAATTTTGAAATTACAGATCCAGTGATAATCCATGTATTGAGTTCATTGAGAAACGATACCTCTATTTAATCTCCTATTTAGGATTATGGATGTAAATACGATAGAATGCAAACTTACCATCTCCACTCCTTTCATCATCCATTGCCGTATCTTGGAATCTACGTCTCTTAGCAGCTGATGGTTGGGCAGGTAACAAGCCAGGGTCATAGAACTCACTGTTCAAAAAGACAAATAAGAAAAAGATTTGATAGGATAGAGAAAAAGATTTTAAAGATAGAATAGAAAATACCAATTTAAGAGTCAAACTTATGTACATCTCAGACTCTTTGATTTAATTTTTCTTCAAACATGATTTCTGGAACTTTTTGAAGATTTTGAAAACACACAAATAAACTTTGAAGATTCAAATTAAGAAGACTGCAAGGGGAGAAGAGAAAAAGAAATTAAGAAGAGAAAGAGAGCATGTACGGAAAAGGGAGAAGAAAAGCCCAATGCGCATACTTGAATTTGATGCTGATTCAACAATATTTCACATGAGACAGCCATCCCTTTTATGTATTCATACACTTGAAATGTGCATATCAAAATTCAAATTTTGCATATTTCTATATTCTGTAATTTTATTTAATTTGAAGGAAAACTTACAAATTGGCAAACTCTCCAAAGGCTCTCTTGAATCCAACTGGTCTGCTATCATCCGGCTCACTGGCAACACGTAGATCTGAAGGGGTAAAATGGTAATTCAGTCAATACCAGTTGCCTTACAAGCATCTTCATTATCGTCAGTGACGCATACAAAATATTTAAAAAATCAGCTTTTAAGAAACCTCTCAGTCATTTCGAAAACGTTTGATCAGTGATTTCTGTACAATAAAATAGTTAGCACTCAAGAAAAGCTGAACTCCACATGCAAATGAATACAAGATATTTCTCTGCTGTACTTGATATTGATTACAACAAATATGTAAAATGGCGAACGCAATGAGCATCAAAACACAGCAGATCCTAGAGCTGAATATCCATATCCTCATTATCATTGTTATTATGAGTTACTGACTGCACTGAAGATTAAAACATATAATTCTCAGCTTACTCACCTAGATGTTGAGGGTTGTGCGTTCCTAGCCTCCTCCCATGCTCTGCCTCCACTGCAGCCCTGGCTTCCAGCTCACTAGTGAACTGAATAAATCCATACCCTTTCTGCAGGGACATGCCCGTGATGGTACCATACTCCCGGAATATCTCGTAGATCTTCTGTCGGTCGGCATGCAGGGGGTTGAGGTTACCGATGAAGATGCGAGAAGCTTTGGCGGCGGGATCCTGATTGTTTGTGTTGGTGCCGATGGATAGATGGTTTGGTGGGTTGTGGTGTGCGACAAGTCCTCCTCCTCCTCCTCCTCCGCCTCCTCCCATAAAGTTATTAGCTTGACGCTGTTGACCACCGTAGGCTCCTCTGTTCATTGTACTTGGATTGATGTTATGACCAAAGAGCTGTTAAATCAATAGAATAATGTGTCATTCAAAAAGTTTTTAAAAACCAGCGTGCAAAAGTACACTATTCATTTACTGAAAATTTCCCACATATTAGATTTTACAATTTTACACCCAATATCAATTTTTAAAATAAATTCTTTGAAGTTGTAATCTAATGTTTTCACAACTTTCTCAAACACACTATACAGTCGTAACCAATCCAAATACTCTTGGAGAATGGTTGTTTGAACTTAAATTTCACAAAGAGCTAAAACAATTAATCAAATTGGTTGCAATATTCTATCCAAATTAATATTCCTTCAGAAGTGTTCCTATGAAATACAATTTGTTCAAAACATTTCAAACACTATGAAATAAATGAATAAACAAAAAACATCAATACATATGGATACGTACTTACCAAAAGAAAAAAATTGGCAACTATAAGAGCTCTTGAAATATAAAATATCTGAAATAAAATAACAGTAGAATAAAGAAAAATAATGAATAAAGAATAACAACTACAACTGTATAGTAAACCTTTGCAAAATTCAAAGTTTGCATATTTGAGGAATGGTGCAACTACTGCATTTGGGAGAAAGTATTTCTGGTTCTTTGTGTAATGTGTAATGACTCAGTTTGGGGTAACTGGAAGAAAAAAATACAATCTAATTAAATCAAATGACATGTGCAATTAATACTTTGAAAGAAAATGTTTAAGGGGTATAAGCACAAATGAAAATATTACAATTATGGAATATGGGTGAAACAATGTCTTGTAGTTCTAGCTTTGCACATTTCTTCCAGAAACCGATGACATGTATCAAATTTGTACCTATTACTAGTATGTCTAAAGTTCAACAAGCTCTCTAGTAATTATGAGCAACTTTTGTTTGAGAAATATGTTAAGGAAATAAGTTGTAAACTTAGTTGTAAACTTGCATGAGAGTTTCATGAGGAAGATCACCAGCTACAACAATACAACAACAGCCTGAAAATGCCACATGATCAAGGCAACAGATATTGAATTAAGATAATTTGACCATCGATCATAAAGTACTCAGGAAAAAAGCAAGTTTTTTCTTTTCTTTCTGACCATCATCTCAACCTACCCTTCCTTATCTCCTGTGAGCTTGCCATGAATATGCTAATATTTTGATTTCCCATGTCTCAGACTTGGTTTTTGGCAAAGCGGAGTTGAGTTGCAGCTACATATTAAAGTGACTCAGTAACATTGCCTCAGATTCTGAAACAAAATCCTGGATTTAGCTCATGCTGCAATCATAATTATAAACCTTTAGGTCAGTCAGGAATCCCATGACTTTTACAAGCCGATCGCCCGTCTGATTATCAAGATATTTATGATTGGAAATCGAAATCTGGCGCGATGCGGGATCATCCCGCTTTTTCGAGTACCAATCCAAAACCAGAACCAGAAATTTCATTTTTCGTTTTCATAACGGTTTTTATAACACTACAGTCTATTGGGGAAAATGAGTATGGTAAAACCAGTCACTCAAAGATTTTTACTTTTTTGAGGGCTTCAATAGTACACCATATCACAGACGCTGATAACACGTAGGGCCATGCATCTCAGATTTAACATTGTTAAACGATGCCTTTAAGTCAATGGAGAGCTCGATAAAAAAAAACACAGCAGTTTGAGCCAGCGTCAGATGCCAGAGCTCCCTGCATGCAATCCAGTCAAAATCTTTCTCCGAGGTATCAGAAACTGATGTCGCATGACGCATGGTCACAATACCATGTGTGTGTCTCAAATGCTGTAGCCGACTTAAACATGCTTCTAAACCCCTCCCCGACTCTACTCCTAACTTTCATCTTTATATTCCTTGCTCATTTTCAAAAACATTTTAATTTGTGATTTTTTTAAATGTGAATTGTGATTTAATCTTTTGTACCCGCTTTGACCAAGCATTAAAAAATGAAGTGGCTTGGACACCTTAGTTTACAAATCTTTTACAACATATTATTATTAACATATCTGTGGCTATGTAATGGTTTTAGAAACCACTCATTCATCAGCACCCTGATGCTTGTGTGAAAAGTTTTGAGTGGGAAAACGGAATTGTTAATGCCATGGGCATGGCCAATGCATGTAACACAATGAAGCATTACTGTGCAGAGCGAATGGCGGTTTCATATTATTATACAAATAATACACAGCAGTGAGGGCATTAGTAAGAATTACCCACACAAGGTACCTTTGGAACAGTCTAACACGCCCAAGGAAATTGCCGAGGGTGTTTGGACTGTTTCGAAGGTACCGAGTGTTGGTAATTAACTAATTTTACTAATGCCCAAACAAAATGATGTGTATTATTTGTTTTATAAGATGATGTTTTATTTGTTTCATAAAATGATGTTTTATAACATGATTTTACTAATGACCAGTCATTAGTAAAATTACCCGTTAGGCAAAATAAATGCCTGGTCATGTGTACGCTCTCAACCAATCATTTGATTATCATTATATTAGGTCAATAATTCACAAATAATACCACATCCTTGGTAGTTGGTTGTAGAACATCATCATTACTGATCCTGTCTTCTTTGCACTTGGCCTAGCCCTAGTTTATAGCCTTGGGGAAGTTGGACTTGGACTCAGAGTTTGGGCTAGCTGCTAGCTGGCCCCATCCCACCTAGACTGAAAATTTCTGTCTCTTTCGTTCGTTAGCCTCTGATTTGGGTAGGGTCGGCTCCTCTCTTTAGAGACAGAAGCTGACCATAGCGACTGCATTGCAAACTAATGCCCACGTCCGGGCAGTAAACTTATGCCCAAAATACTACATTTTACCCGATGCATATCCGATGCATTTATTATTGTAAATTAGGCCTAGGCTAAACTACATCGGTTCCACTTACCAGATTGACTGTAGCTGTATGATGCGTTTAAGGGTCTTTTTTCCGGATTTTCATTGCCGAAAATGAGCTCCGTGTTGAAATTCTTGCAGCCCTATTTTAAACTGTATGTTACTGTCAATGGATGACGTCATCTTCCTTCATGCACAGTAACAGTTTAAAATACGGCTGCAAGAATTTCAACACGGAGCTCATTTTCGCAATGAAAATCGGAAGACCCTAAACGCATCATACAGCTACAGTCAATCTGGTAAGTGGAACCGATGTAGTTTAGCCTAGGCTAGACAGAAATAACCGTCTGGTATGGGTCATTCTTTAATAAAACTGACATTTGTTGACATTCCCCATACACAGACGGTAACCAATACGGCTCGCAACGGGGGGAGAGATTGAGCCGATTGTGCAGCACTTGTTACCCGAAACTTTCTCCCACGATTTTCCTTATTTAGATCTAATTTTCTGATTTATAAATCAGATACAAAAATACTATGTCTATTTTTCTCCTATGTACAGTTATCAATTTTTAATGAATTATTTCTAAATGCAAAATTTACGGACTTACGTATATGAATTATCCAATTTTTATCTCAGAACCAAGGAAACGGTACGTTCATGCATTCGAACTGGTAATCTATGACATGACCCGCCCGATATATTTCGGGTCAACCGACCAAAACAAGCCCAATGGCCAATCAGAGCACGTGTTTGATATTGGGCTTATGAATATTCAAACATCACCGGCTCAAGCCGGGCTGACTCATACGTAGCTATTGGACGTTCGAAAAGAAAAAATGAATATTCATCAACTTAAACCAAGATGGCTGACAACAAATCTTGTTGACTACAAGACTTTCTCGGATTAATCATTAATATAGGATCTAAATGAGCAAGCTATCGTAAGTCAAAGTAGATATTTCTGTGTTACTTTTCATCTTAATTAATATTCAGTGTAATATTGCAGCCAAATTGGATATATGAAGACGTAAAGAGTGAAAAATCTCGATGCATATCTCATTCATCGCGGTCCGGCCGAACCGAACCATTCGTTCCGCACACTACTGCATTCGCCGTACTTCAGTCTATGTATAGAGGCGGTCAGAGGAGCCAGATGCAATCTCAGCGGAACAACCGTCGATATCAGAGACTGAAGCTTTCGGTCTAAGCCTAGGCCTAATTTACAATAATAAATGCATCGGATATGCATCGGGTAAAATGTAGTATTTTGGGCATAAGTTTACTGCCCGGACGTGGGCATTAGTTTGCAATGCAATCACTATGGTCAGCTTCTGTCTCTAAAGAGAGGAGCCGACCCTACCCAAATCAGAGGCTAACGAACGAAAGAGACAGAAATTTTCGGTCTACATCCCACCATCCTACCCATACCTATACCCACCGCACATGCATCTTGCAGATCACACACGCACGAGCTTGCTAGTTCAACTACCCCGTCTCTGCGCTGCCGACACGACTCGCCTCGCCCTCGGTTCAGCATCTGGTCACTGCCTAAACCTCATCAAAATAATGGAATATCCCCCTCTCAAGCATGGCATTTTCTCATTCAACACAATCTTCTCAATTATTCTTAACTAACCATACCTCAAAATAACACTTAAATTCCATATTTCAATTACTTTGCGATTCTAAAAGACGGGAAGTAAGGATTTTTTTATACACACCTTCGTGGAGCTCGCGGAGGGTCTGCAGCAGTGCTAATACAACGCAATTTGATTCCGTAAACGCTCACTGCACTCAGCTTGCTCAGCTCACCATAGAACGAACTACAAAAGTGATAACGAATGGTGGTTGAAAAGGTTGAAATGACCGCACCCCCTTGGCTTAATTAGGATTTGCCGCAAAATGCGAGTTTGCACATTACTGCTTGTTTTCCCTTTATCACTGATAATTTTTTTCCTTCTAAACAGAGGGAAACTGCATTTCCATTGATATCTTCATGAACAAAATTTAATTCTTAAACAAAAATGCAATAGGCCTACTTTTCAGAATTTTGAAAGCTTGATTTCTCTCATCAATTCTACACGCACTTCCTCCAAAGTGACACTATATTCTTCCACAAAATGATAAGGAGACCAAAAATACAAAAAAATTTATCAAATGTCTGCACCATTATGATCTTTCCCCAACAAACCAGTTAAAAAAAAAAAAAAAAAAATTGGAGTACGGAATTTATGGCAGGAAATCAAATCTTCTTGACCGAGTTGGTATAGAGATTACCCAACGTTAGCTAGAACTGAAATTATGCATGAAAGGTGTATTCCTAAAGTGTTGTGACTATCAAGCAGAAATTGGCAGCGCTCTGTGACTTCCCTCGCTCATAGCTCTCCACTTGTTTTGTACTTGGAATTATAATTACCAGGAAATATATGACATGAATTCTTGTTGTAAATGAAGAAATATATTTAATTTATCAAGAAGAGTCCTGTAATTATATATTATGGCTTTTGTGTCATAAAATATTTTGAGTACATAACCTGAAGCATGACCATCATGTCACTCCTTCACGGTTTAAAGAAGCGTCTCAAAGGCAAAGCTCCCACCGTCTATCTCGACTCTCTCATCATTCCTTACCCAGCTGTTTTTTGAACCAGACTATATCACTACGCCCAACCCCCCAATCTTGCCCACTGTTCCTTATTAATTAAACCCCTTAAAACGAAGTAGGTAATAAACACTCCTTTTGTATCCCCTTAACCCCCCTTCCTGGACCCCTCCCCACCCCTAGCCCCTAATCTTCCAGGCTACATGACTATGCCTTCCCTCTTTTCATCACCCTTAAACAATACTGCCCTCTGTTCATTAATAATAAACCCCCTTAAAACAAGTAGGTAATATACACTCCTTTATATCCCTTACCCCGACCCCCCTCCCGAGCCCCTAATCATCCAGACTACATCACTACGCCCAACCCCCAATCTTGCCCACTGTTCCTTATTAATTAAACCCCTTAAAACGAAGTAGGTAATAAACACTCCTTTTTATCCCCTTAACGCCCCTTCCCGGACACCTCCCCCACCACCCCCACCACTCTAGCCCCTAATCATCCAGGCTACATGACTATGCCTTCCCTCTTTTCATCACCCTTAAACAATACTGCCCTCTGTTCATTAATAATAAAAACCCTTAGATTCAATAACCAGTGTGTCACTTTAAAATCCGCCTGTGCGCGCCCATGTGCACGGCCGTATGACACAACGTATGTATTATATGCATGTAGAGCTGTTAACTGAAGTTAGAAACCCAAAATAATAAAACACACTAAAGTATAGGATAACCGAACTCGCCCATGTGCACGGCCGTATGACCGTATGTATTATATGCATGTAGAGCTGTTAACTGAAGTTAGAAACCCAAAATGATAAAACACACTAAAGTATAGGATAACCGAACTTTCAACTTTGTTTGGGTGACATTTCCGAGCATCCGAATGCTTCCGAAGACGTTGCTTCCAAGACCTATGATGCCGAAGATGACGTTCTGTGTGACGTCACAGGTCTACTAAATAAAATAATAAAATTCACTTTTTGGCTCAGATATATACTGTTTCGTATGTTTTTCAGCGTTTTAACCCTCTTGAAACAATTCTAAGGCGTTCCATGCGATACAATGTCAAAATGTTGGCTACAACATACATATCTGGGGCATTTTAGGTCATTACCTGGTATTTTACTACGAAAGTAATTAAGAGTGTTCCGTTAAAGCCCTAGTCGTGTGGTGCGCCACCTACCGGTGGTTCCGGGAACATTGCGTCAAGTTCTGCAAGACTGACCTTTGTGCAAGTTCAGACTGCACCACAGGGGCGGATCCAGCCGGCGGCAAGGGAGGGGGCACCCGAAAAAAATGTCCTTCCGGGAAGGGTTATTTTTTCCACCGCCACCCCCCCCCCCCTTGGGCGCCAGGGGTAGTGAGCACAATTTTTTGTTGTTGGTACCCCTAAAATTTTTTCCCTACGGGCAGGGTAATTTTTTTCCACCCACCCCTTTGGGCGCCAGGAGGGGCCCATCTTCTTTTTCTTCAAAAAGGGTGTTTTTACCTGTTTTTTCTAGGGAGGGCCCAGCCCCTGGATCCGCCACTGCTGCACCATACTCCATATGCCCAGAACAAACAGTAAAGCTGTTGATAATGCTTTTCAGCCCTCTAGCTGCAGTCCGACTGTGGAATGACCTGCCGCGATCTCTTCGCCTGTCTCCTTCATTAGATACTTTTCAAGAAGGCTCTAAAAACCCTCCTATTCAAGGATTAACGTCAACTGTTGATACCTGAATGTTAATTTGTTTGAACTATGTGAAGTATACTATGAAACCGTTTAATATGTGAGCGCTATTAATGACTTTAATTCTGTTATTTTTGTACAAAACAAATTAGGGATAGCTGCTCACACGGGCATCACCGATTTCCAAATTATGGACACAATGTACGTAGACCTACATGTATTTGATTTGAGAAAGCTCTTACCTTTTTACTCTTCCAAATTTTCCTCGAACTATCATTGATTGATTTCTCTATTGCTTCGGACTTTGTTAAAACCATCTATATGCTTACCCCCTTTTGCAATTGCGCTTTAATTCATTTGGAAGGCTGAGCTAAACCCAAGAATCTGTGAATAATAGTCCATTCTTCTCCTGACTTAATCATCTCGTCAAATCATGCATAAACTCATCGGTTCACAACCCTTGGCTAAAAGTCGTACTGGAGGGAGAGGGAAAATGATTAAACTTTTCTATTCTGTCAGTTTTTAGATGAAGTTTGAGCTTTTCCAATGATACCAGTCAGAAAAACAATGAAATCAAGTATGCCACCTCCAACACGAAAGTTCTTCAAAGTTCAAACAAACCATTCCCACATCATGTTCAAGTGTACCTTCTTTAAAGGGAAAATTCAGACCCTTACACTCTTCTACCAAAACGATAATTTTCATACACACTTTCATTTCCTCACAAGTCACAACTCACAACTCACAACCAACGCTTTAAAGCTGTAAATTACGTATTTATTGTATGCATCTTGAGCCCCTATTGCAGTTGATGTATCTTTGCCAATACAAATTTCTGCATTATTATCATAATGTAATTTTGAAGTTCAAAGCAAATATGACATGATTTCAAAGACTTTGGAGGAATCAAATCAAAGGCAATTTCAATATCATTGTGCGTAGAAACCACACAGCTATAAAATGTTAAAATCAGGAAAATAACAATTAGTGTGCATAACGGTGTATGGGCAAAAAAACTATCCCATGCGTACCGTAATCCTCATGAACACAGGGAGCCCCCCCCCCAATACCTAAATATCCCCTCGCACGCACACAGACACACACACACTGCACTCTATTCACCATGGGTATAGGTAGGAAGCAACAATGTAAACAAACCTACTGTAAAAACAGAAACTCACGCAGTACACAAAATAAATATTGTGATTAAATTATGTTGTGGCATGAAACTTGCCGTTCTCAACCACTCATCAAATACTACAAATTCAATCATGTTGGTATTCAATGATTTTGCAGCATTAAACTTCGCAATTCTTGACCACTTTTACAGTATTTTATCCAAAACTCAAAATACATTCATAGCTAGCATTCGCAGAGTAACACATACATATAAATAACACACTTATCAAGACCGTCTTTTCTTTTATTTGGCTTTTCTGGCTAAGCCGTTTACTCATCGACTTTCACGTTAAAAGAACTATATACATGTTGGCCAAATGCATTTACTCTTGCTTACCCTCTTGTTGCAGCAACAACAAAATATATTTACACGAAAATCTGAAATTTATGATCACAAGTCTACATGTACAGAGAGAACTTATTCCTACAATTAATGGTGTAGAATTGGAATGCTTACCCTTCCTTCACTCAACACTGGGAACTGAAGAAAAAAAATCTGGAAAAATAACTACTGTGGAGAAAGAAAACTAAATACAAGTAAATGCATTTGATTTCAGTGGGGGTAACAATGCAAGAAATATTTGCATCTCAGCAAGCATAATCTGCACACAAAATAATATAAGTTATTATAGTACCTTACAGTCTTACACTGTACATTTACTTACTTACAACACTTAAAATGAACAGAACTTTGAGGAACAAAGGAATGAAAGAATTAAAAAAAAAACATTCAAAGGTGGGCCATTTCACTGATGTATAATTACACAATTAGGAAGGATCATAGATCGCACATTAAATTTTATTTGTTTTTTAATTCTTTTTACTTTCGACTTACAAACTATGTTGAGTACTGATTAAATCTAAAAATCTTGTCACAATTAACGTATCATTTTATCAATGAAAATTACAGGTACGTACATACATATAATTTATTCTGGTAAGTCCATTCATCGTTCCGCAATGGTGTATAAACCCCATATCTTCTTTTACTTATAATACATGTATTGCAGATTTGAACAGACCAAAGATATACTGCAATTTATTTTGAGATTAAATTCAAGCAACTTTCTGGAAATGGTTTCACTCAACCAATGCAACATTAGCGAGTCTCATCAACACCTCTTACGCTTACTAGAACTGCACTTTGAATAATAATAAGTTATGCCTCAACGTACACAGATTCCTAATTTTGCTTGAGAAATATAAACCAGATATCAAATGAAATATAAAAAATAATATTCAAAGTACTCCATCGAAACACAGACTGGTCTTTTATGCCGACAAGTCATACATTAACATAAGAAGGAGCAACTATATCAACTAAGTTCAAACGAAACAATGAAATGTGTCAAGGACAAACTTCTTACACCGCCGTCAAATTTCTTATTTGCTGGAAATCTAGATGGTGATTTCAGATTAAGCATGGCTTCAACAAGTTATTTTGAAATATACATTCCATTATAGGCCTACATTAAAGAAAGAAAAAAGAAAGAAATATAATGTGTTGGTTCCTCACCTATGCTCTCCACAATCACCATTGTACTGTATATCAATTGGACAGGAAATGATGTGAAATTGGGCAAGGTGTGTATCATTAAATACCTGATAAAACATAAGGCTTCATCCAATTGCATATGCTTACGGTATTTTAATACCCTCATGGTGGTTGGGGCAAATTCTTTGAGCAGCGAAGGCAGTTTATGTGTGGTCACTTTTCGTCTTTCTATAATTACACAATACAATTAGCCTTAACAAATATTACTCGTTCTACTCTTACTTCACTCAGACTTCAGTCCATAGATTCATGACAACATTGCTTTTCTGAGCAGTCATTTCCCTATTTTTTAACACTGAAGTACAGTACCTGACTAAAACCAAATGCTTTTTTTAACCGAGACTTTACTCTGATTTATCATTGACTGGGAATATTCCTAATTCTAGCCCTTCAAAGTTGATAAAGTTTGAACCCAATGCCTATGGGAACTGGGTGGTCTTTGTGTAAAGCCTATGGAAATAAAAAGAACTCTATTGTCAACAGGTTAAATATGTGTTTGGTGGACTATCTCAATAAAGTTTTGGTGTATTTATTTATTCTAAACCATCAAGGTCTGAGGATACATGTATTTGATGGACTATCCTGATGCATGAACGTGTGATTTAATTACTACACCTCTTGACTTCACTCTACCCATATCCTCTGTGTCAAAGGACTGTGAATAATCGGCTGTGATTATTCTCCTTCTTCTGGCTTAGCTCCATTGAGGTCATAGATCTGTGTCTGATGAACAGCTGCAGCATGCTTCATGAGCTCCCAGGCCGATACGCATACATGCTTACAGTAGGAGCAGATCCATGTTGTAGGTTCTATAAGTGGAAAAGAGAGAAGGTCCACACTCCATGAATGGGAATATTCCATGTACAATGCAGTTGTGCAACACATGCTCAAGTAACAATTGCTCCGAGGTCTATAGGTTCACCAGTCAACATCCTACACTAACAGAAGTCTTAAATTCAACCCTAAACCAAACACTATACCTATCCTTAACCCAAACACTAAACCTAGCCTAAAACCAAATTACAACCCTCGCCCTATATTTTGTAAGAAATAAAGCCTAGAGGAGTTGTCAACAAAGTCAGTACCATTCAAGGCAGTAATGACACAAAATTGACTAAATCATTGTGTCAGCTAATCCTAAAGGCTTTATGGTAGCTAAATGACAAGCATAGTATAATATTTCTCTTGTGAACTCAATTTTGTAGATAATTTGGCCTTTGCCATTTTTTCTCTCAATAATTAAGAAATGTTGTGTTTTTTAAATGAAAGGATGACTGAAAAAAAGCTTTCCATCAAATGTAATTTTTAATGATACTACATTCAATTCTTCTACATTGTAATGCTAGAATTTAAGTATACTCTTTACTTCATAAAAATACAGAGACCAGTTAAAACATGTATAACAGATTAGCTAAGAACTGATTCCAAACAAGGTTTGCTATTGACAACTTGAGGCCAGGCCAGGTCATGATTATTTTCAGCTTATATTCAAACCAGTTTGGTGTCCAAGTTAATGTCTATTATAAAATATGTGAGTTACAAACAGAGGTTAGGTGACACACTTAAGAATGCATAAGCTAAATTTGTTACATGTTGCCATTTCAGTTTGCAAGGTGGATACGTGCGCTATATAAGAATCCAATATTATTATTATTATTATGATTACATGTAATGTTCTATCCTACAAAATTAAAATGGACTTTCATTCCCACCCTCTCGGTCTCCATGAGCTGAGAAGTGCACATTTCTTTAAGATTTTAGAGTCAATTATGCCCACACTTCTTCTGGAAGTAAAATTGCCATACACACATTTGAACAATATATTGGGCGACACCTTGAAATATTAAACAAAATGTCTATTTCCAAAAATGTAAAAATACAGACGGAACTAGGGTAAAAGCAAAAGACCAGAGTTTTAAACAATTATTGCAAACACATGTATACCATTGTATAATTCCTCATAAAACTGGGTTATAAATTTGGTAATTTTCAATAATTTGCAAAATCAGCATAAGCTTATACATATTTAAGTGTATCATCTATTTACAGTTGTCATGGTTGACAAACAGTCTACCTACCATCCCCACTCTTCTTGTCCATCAGTGTGTTATCCTGAAACCTCCTCTTCTTGGCCTGAGCAGTCTGATATCCTCCATCAAAATCAGTATCACTGAAATTTAAAAAAAAGAAAAGAAATAATTACATTGAAACCTGTATATAAATGCTGCTCAAAGGGAGACCCCCCCAAAAAAGAGATCTTCAAAACAATTATACAAGTGGCATTTATTTGCAATTGGCAATTATTCATATCCCTTCTAAATTTGATATTTTTGTCTTTTTGTGTGTGTTTTACGTAACTCGAGAATGAGAGGTGGACTGGTTGAATTAGCCTTTGTTGAATACTTTTAGATATAAGCTTCAATATGTCACATTCTTAAGAAACATAGATCGGGACAAATCAAATTTTTTCCATACTTGTGGTTGGTGGATATAAATCAATCTACTTGCAGGATACATTTTCCCATATAATTAGAAAATGGACAGAACTAGCATTTTGATGCTCAAGAATATCCCAAAACCCATGGAAGAAAAGAGATGTATGAAGTCTTCAACCCCTATGGATCAATTTATGCAAGGCAGAACATAGAGAGGAAGACGTGTGTCTTACAAATCAAAATCTTCCAAGATAACAAATGTATTATCATTTGCGAAGTCTTGACATTTTTGTTCATCCATGCTTTGGGACATTCAGAAAGGATTACACACACACACACACACACACAGAAAGAAAAAAAAGTGAGTGAAACATTTTGCAAAAAACGGTTATATGAGAACACACGAAGGGAATTTTGTATTTTTTCCACAATTACGTTTAAGAATTTGCTACAAACTCAGAAAACGAAAGACAAGAGTCTAATTTCTCTTCCAACAAACCAATTACTAATCTTGCTTTAGCCTGAACTTTGGGCTACAGTGTTTCTAAGCAGTTTAAGATCGATTTACGTAAAATATTAATACCTTCTCTTTCCTCCATACAGATTTCTGAAGTACATTTGAAATGCTTATGATGATGAGATACTTACTATCCCTTGAAGCCACCTCCACCACCTCCCCCCCACCCTCCTCCGCCGCCTCCGCCACCAGTCTTATGCCTTTCGGTGGAGACACAAAGATCTGCCAAGGAGAAAGAAGAGCCATTAAAGTGTCTTGTAGCAGACATGTAGACTGGTCATGCATTAGAGTAATTGAAAACATGTCACTATTGAATGCCACAAGTCGGGACAAATCAAGAAATTAGGAAAACCTATTTTGCATTCATTATGCAGTTGATTCAGAACAATTTATAAAGG